>WPIO01000011.1:5085000-5305000 GCA_009760855.2 Cristatella mucedo | reverse complement strand
TATTTTCATCAATTTTTTTCATTTTTCCAATTCTTTGATCGATAAAGTAAAACGCGGAAAAGAGTTCTTGGCTGAAACACCAACGAATCCAAAAGTTCGCCATATTTTTTCCATAAACTGGAACATTCGAAGTAATGTAATCAGTAATAAACATATTGTATTGGTAAATTAAATATTAAAAATATCCGTCTTAAATTCTCATAATAATGGTGGAAAAGTAACTGAAGAAGCGGAAGGCTATGACTTTGAATGAATAACTTGATATTTTGGATGCGTTAAAGACGAGCAAGGCGACCGACGTTGCAGCTCAGTTCAATCGTGATCCATTGATGATTTCCTAAATCAAAAGGAACAAAGACACAATTCGAGAGAAATCGGAAATTGAAGACGAAGATGACGATATTTCAATCGAACGAATTATATTCCAGAAAATCTCAGTGACGCGTGGCGCGCGCTCGAGGCGGAGCGGAGAGACTCCGCCAGCTCGACTTTGTCGGCAAGCCACCGAGGCTATGCCTCCGACCTTCAGTCGAACTGCGGCGGACTGGCTCGGAGCGACTTTAGGCGGAGCGCTGCGAGCGCCACTTAAAGTCGCTCTGCGCTCCATCGCTGGCGCGCTGGCGGCGGGCAGGCGGCATCAAGCTGACCGCGGCGCCAGGTGGCGCTGGCGGCGGGTGGTCGCTTGCAGGGTCCGGGCGCCGCCGCCGCTGGCCAAGTGCTCTCGCGCAAGATAACTAAATGGCCGAGACGGCCCGTTAAATTTTCGCGGCAGCCGCGCACAGTGAAAGATCGAGTTGACTATACGGCAGGCATGATATTAATCTACAAAGGAAGCCACGAGAAAGCTCCTGACTGTAATGGCCAATCCTGGCCCGGATAATGCCAAAAAAGTGTTTTACTGGGTCCGCTGTTATTCTACGTTGACACCTGACGCAGTAGCCTACCGCGGTACAGCGGACCCAGCACAGCCAATCCGTCAGCTAGAGTCCAGAAGCACTAAACGTCGGCAAAGAGCGTGGCAGAATGAGAAATGAAGAATAACACATTGCGCCGCGCTCAGGAGTTGAACCGACGACTTGCGAAACTAGAGGCTAAAGTCGCGCCGGCCCGGTCAAACGGTGCGAAATGTCGCGAAGTTTTACCTTGGCGACGGATGGCTTCTACTTAGCGGCTGGCGATCTCGTTTTCCCAACAGCTGATGGAGAGCGCCGCGCGAGCACTCTATCTGTGCGTGCCTGCTGGTGCGAGCACTTTGCATACGCATTCGTAAGCCACAATCGATCAATAGGGGGCCACGAAAGTTAATAATTTTCTGTGTTTAATATTTATATTTATTATTAATGGTTATTATTATATTTTTTCACAAATTCAAATAATGTGACCTTAAAGTTGGCCTCCTTCTTAAAAGGCAATCGCAGTTCGCTAAACTACCGCACTGAATGGGATAGATCCACGATGCGAAGTTCTGTTCTCGACTGCGTTCTTGTAGCTTGCTCCTTCGTTCACGGACGCCGGAACATCCTATTTTGTTTTTGTGTTTAATGTCTGCTTGAACCAAGCGCGTCAGTTGGCCATCGACATTACACCGGACGCAAACTTAGTCGTTTGAAAGAGTTTTAGGCTTTCACGAAAGAAGATTTTTGTAGACGCTCTACCGAATGCTAATAGCAATAAGCAATAATTATGATACATTTGATACCTTAATCCGAGTCAGCTATTTGTTTCTGTACCGATTTTAGCGGCCGTGCGAGTGCCTGATTGACTGCAGCACCCAAGGCCGGCTAGTGAATTAACGTCCGTTTAAACAATAAGTTCCTCAGGAGAGTAATTTCAGGTGGGGTTATACAAAAAATCCATCCTCCGGCCCATAATCCGCAATAAGCACGGATCTTCTGCAAGCGCGTGTTCGGTTTGGGCTTATGCAAGGGCGGCAAAATCCAGGAGCTGGCCGCTCAGTCACAGCCTCAAAGTGATATTAAGCCCAACGTTTGGCCTATTCACCATTGGTCTCATTTCACGTTCAACCCTTAATGAGGTTGGAAGGCCTACCGCCATGATACTTCTGCCAGCCATGATGTAAAGAGTCTCGAGCTTGGTGACAGTGATCAGACTCCGTGAAGCGTGGAGTCGACTACGGTAGAATTCAGCTAGTGAATTGCGAAAATAATGCTCTGTTGAGACACTCAATGATATACGCCGTGAGTTGATATCAGTTCGGCCACTCACAGTCGGTGACCACAAATTATGGAACGAGCACCTCAAAGCACGGCTAAAATTATAGCAAAGTAGGACCGACGCACGCAGTAATACTATAGTCATAGTTGAGCATGACAGCAAATGCAAGACCTTATTAGCCGCCCCCAGCTACTGAAGGATTTGCTGCATATTTTATAGCACGAGCGGCTCATCTGTACAGATGGGAGACTGACAAATCGCTGAACTAGCATCGGAATAGCAACGCTTCCTCTATGCGTTCCAATGCTTCCGTGCGCGGTCAGTGATGAAAAAAAACAACTCACGAATCGCTAAAAAAAATCGCCGACAGCCACGGTCCGGTTCGGATTCGCATCGGTCTGCTTATCGCTAGTGTATCGAGCCTCGGGACAAAGGTACGTCAATTGTCAACGAAAACCCCTGTGAGCAGCGACGAGACGTGCGCCTCAGTGGCGCGCGACAATGTTCTGAACGGGCGAGTAAGCCTACGTTGCTGTTAACTTTATTGTTCGTCAATCTAGTTGAATTTCAATGCTCGAATACTCTGCTCGGGAGTCGCGTTATGTTAGGCAGAAAGATAATGACCCTAAGCGCAGAGCCTGTAAAGCGCTTTTTTAACCAATCCCTGGGGGTGCAAGCCGATGCAGATTGCGCAGCAAGACGCCACTTCTCTGGTTCCTATCAGCTCCAGATTGCGATTCGATCCAGGACTGGGACCTGACCCGTAGCGCGAGCCGGCTTTAGCCAGTGCGCTGCCGACCGAGTCTGAGGTCACGTGGCGTGGACCGCCTATTCAAGTGAAAAGCGAGCAACGAGCATCCGCTGCATCTGCTCCATTCAGCTTGCGCATGCGCACGATGGAGCGTGAGCGCTCGCCGCCCAATCGCAGCATCGATTGGCAACTGATTCGTTACGTTCGTTTTGCTCTAAAAAGGCGGCTTCCTTTGTCAAACTGGCAGCTGAAACAAGTCGCCCGTCTTCGTTGGTAGCTTCGTTTGAAGAAAGGCCACCACGTGCCGCAGGATTTTCTTGAAATTGGATTTAGGCGGGGTCTTAGCTGCTGTGCAAAGAGTGTCAATAATCTCGCTGGCTCTGAATAAAGAGGTTGAAAATAGTACTGCTAACAATAGTGCCGCCTAGTTCAATCGTTCGTGCGAAGATAAATCTGACTAGAGGAAAACCTGACTTAAGGAAACCCCCACAGGCTGAGTACTTACTCCTAAATGACCTTTAAGCAAGCATTCAATTGCTATATATGACAGTGAAAGTGGGAGCTGCCAACGAGGCTGGTTTGGGAGAAATGCGAAGAGACAGTAGGTCCTCGGATTGAAGTTCGCCACTGGGAAGACTTTCGACCAGCGGGTCATCGCTCTTCTTCATGCCAGGGTGTGGCTGAAGGGCTGCGACGCTTAAAGCAGTTAGCGACAGACTATTGCTAAGCAAATTATAGACAAGCTAAACTACGTCAGCTACAGAGCCTTAAACACCGGAGTTTGAGTTCAGGAAAATTTATTTACAAAATAGCAGCGCGCGCGTAGCTTAGTTTGGTTAGGAAGAAGTCACGCAAACGCCGACGCCCTTATTTTGGAGGGACAAGCGAAGCGACCGAGTGAGATTTGAGATCCCTCGGAATGCTACGCTCCGTTCTCTCGGCGACACGCATGTGCCGTGTCGCCGCGCGGCAACTTTTCTCTCGTGGCTAAGTCCAAGTGCACGCGGTCGTTTCGTCGTACACTCGCGTCCAGTCCTCCTACCCGCTGGAGAGTGCGGAGCTTACGGCCGCCGCAGCTAAAACGTGACGATCGTTATCACGTGACCGTCAGCTGAGGGCGCTTCTCCGAATTCCGCTGCATGCTGCAAAATGCAGCTGCAGGCTGCAACCGAAAAAGTGCGAACTCCCGGCTGGAAGGGAAAATCTAGGGCGTTCACAGAGCTGAGGACGGCCGTGGCCAAAGTAGAAAGCAAAGAAAATGCCAACACTGGCTGCCCGTCTGGTGGGAGATGTTCGGCACCATTCTCTCAAAGGCTCTCGAACGGGTGCAGTAGCCCATCAGCTTAATGAGTGCCTCAGTGCATGCGAGCGATCTTACTAGCAAGTTTTAATTGGGATTTAGGGATAACCATTCCATGCCAATTGCCTTGCTTCCGATTTACAAATAATCATCATAAAAATGCGTATCAGCATAGGGCCTATCTACTAGCTTTCAAGATATCTCAGCAGTATGTGACACAATTTAGCACTGAATCCTTTAGGGGAGCCTCTCGCGCGCTTTGGTATCAATGGCACAGTGCTGAGCTGTATTAAATCTTATTTAAGTGAGAGAAGTGAGAGAGAGAGAGAGAGAGAGAGAGAGAGAGAGAGAGAGAAAGAGAGAGTGAGAGAGAGAGTAGACGAAAGTGGTTGTCGGTCATCCGCGAAGCCCAACAGATAAGGGCTTCTCGGTTTGGTCTTAGGCCCTCCTCCTCTTCTTCTTTTTCTTATCGCTATCTATCTATGCTCTCCGTCAGGCTGATGGCCTCGGAAAACCCAAATTCGGCTGCATTTCCACGCTGAAGACACCCAACTTTGCCTTTATTTGACCCTTCTCAGCTTGGCTCTGCACTCGACTCATTTATCGATCTTGCCGTCTGCATAGACGATATTCACATTTGAATGGTAACTAACTTCATCGGGCTAGACGACTTTAGGATAACTTGATGAAGCTTATTGACTATAGGACCAACCAATTAATTATGGGAAAGCCTACCTACAATCACCCTTAAGTTACAAGAGCTCTCTACAATTGCGGTTTATCTAGCATCACGCCGGTGACATTTGTGAGTAATATTCTTGCTGTTCCAAAAGCGGCTTGCCAGAGGATGAGTCCGCTGCGTCCGTGGTCAATTCAGCACAATTTCTACTGAGAAAATTAGTTAAAACCAGTGCCCGCACAGACAAGAAAGAGTTCAACAGCCCAACCAGTTCTCCAGGCTGTGACATCTCGTCTAGATAACCGCCACTCTCTATTTAAATAGGACTCCAGCTTGTGACCTTAATCGTCTGAAACTGGTGAAAACTCATATGCTAATCTGGCCTGTCAGCAGCGACATAGGGGGCCACACCACATCATTTCTTTTAGTTTCATTGGCTCCATATAAAGCACCGCATCTACTTCTAGACCGGCTCTCTCACCTACACGTTGCTGAACTCCCTTACACAAGCCTACCCATCTGGTCCACTGGCTCCTCTTTACTTTACAGCCACTGCTACTCGGCCTCTAGTCGTTTGACCGTTTCTGGCACCAAGTCAGTATCTTTTGATGATCGGGCCTTAGGTTTTTTCGGAAAGTCTGCAACAAGCTTCCGGTTTATGTCACATCGAGGACTGAATTTCGATTATTCAAGTTTCTGCTTCTAATAGGCACCTGTTCTGATCCTCTTCCCTGTGCTCAATGCACTTGCATCTTTTGTCGCTGCATGGCTTGAGTGCTGCTTGTGCATGATTCAGTAGATATTAGTAACCAGAGTATTAACGAACGGTTGTCCTGAGATTTTTCTTGCGTTATTTTTAATGCACATCTAAACACGATATCTTGCTCTTAGTTAACTCTTGATCGTGATTGCTGCTAGTCTTATGGCGACATTAAAGTGGATGGATCAAAATTTGTTCTCTTAGAGGTGCTAAAAAATGACATATTTTCATTTTTATTATTGTCTGCACGATCGTTCATAGACTGAAGGCGCAATGTTCTCGGGCTTTAATTTGAACGTCTGTGTGATGTGTTTGTGCTTGCATTGGTGTGTGTACGCGCTTGCACGCACACGCGCGCGTGTGAGCGTGATTTGAGATAGCTTTATAGTGGGTCAATAGAGCTTCGGGTCTCTAAGAATGGAATAGACAAAATTAATAACTAATTTTTGTGTGTATCTCCATAAGTGGATTTAACCTCTATTCAGGCACATATGCCATGGGGCTCAAGCTGAAAAACTCGGCAGTCAAATCCAGTCACGTTTACCTTGGTCGGGGTGAGCATTTTAAGCCACTTGGTGAAATCAGTGCTGTGCATACAGCAGGCTTATTATTACTGATAATAATATTGAGACCAAAAGTGAGTGATCAACAGACGTAGGGAAAGTAACAAACTTTAGTGGCGATGAATCCGAGATAAAATAGTAAGAATCGTGAAGATTCTGTGTGCAGCTATATTTAATTTAATAATCAGACAAATACCATCAGAAAAAGAAATCGCTTACTAATCACTTTAAGTATGCTGTAAAGGAAGCGCGTCATCATGTTTAGGGATCCAGCATATTTAGACAAGGTCCCATAAGCACAAAAAATGTAATTCACGTGCCTCAGCAAGTCATTCGTGGAGCATGTGCATTTGTGGCTTCTTTTAAATGGAGGTCGTCAACTCGGGGAATGCCATGACGTCAGTCGCTCGGGCATAAGTTACAATCTTTAGGAGCATGCAAACTAAAGGCGCGATCTCCAAGGGATTTGCACGTGGTTAGAGGCACAGCTAAATGATTTGAGTCAGAAGAGAGCGGCCGGTAAGATGCTTAGCCTAATTGGTAAGCACCTCGGATTGGTAGGTCGGAGCAAAAGAATGCAGGGACCTACAAGTGTGTGACAAAACCTTGAAAATGATAGGCTACTTTTTGGAAAGCAGACAGTAAAGGTCTGTGAGAGGCAGTCTAGTGTGGCAAATGCACTTATAATGGCAGGAAAGCCAATCTGTAAGTTGTGCACCAACTGTAGTGACCTTATTGTTAGACAGGCCGGAAGAACTTCGACTAGTGAGCTATATAAGTTGAAACGAGCATACAAATGTATGGACCAACCTGGATGAGTTATGCCTGTCTAAGCAGGCCACAATGCTTTCATTATTAAGTAGCTGAAAATAGGCCTGACCTGAGAGTTTGGGAGCTGATGCGTTACACTTGTGACTTGGTCACTTTTGAACAGGTCGCCAAGATTTCGTGCAGGCACAGCACGAGATCTGCTGGCCGAGTCCGATTTGAAGAATATATTTTTTGAATTTTCTAAATCACACTAGGTATGCCTATAAATAGTAAGTTAATGGGAAGTCATTGGAGTTTAGAAAGTTTGTAGTTTGTTGCCATTCAAGTGCGAATTCAATTCAAGCAGTACAGGCAGCAAGCGAGCTTAGAGAGTTTGGCTGACGTGCTGTAATGGAGGCAAGGATCGAAGCTCAGGTACAGCTCTTTGGGTTGTCTGCAAAGAAATGAAAGCCTATCGAAAACCCGGACGAGAAATAAGATCCGGGTTTTTAATTTCGTTTTCGAATATAAATAATAAAAACTTGAATTAGAACCGAGTCAAGCGTAAAACTTGGTAGCCAATGCATTGCTATTTCGATACTTTCCCTTCTGGTTTAGCCAACGCTGCCAGCATGTTCGAACCATTAGAGAATTTTCCAAAAAATCGAAGCCCTTATGAACGTCTAATAGGGAAACCGAAACAGCCAAGACCTGTGCAAAGCATATCTACTCGTTACTCGACCGCAACGCGTAGAAAAATACATGCCGGCTGACATCTAAATGCATCTGAGTTTCAATGCCATTTGCTAACCAGGCGTCGAGTTGGCAGGCTTTCCCCTAACTCACCACCTCATCACCTCTATCCTCCTCACCGAGACTCCGCTCTGACTATGCTTCGCCGTCTAGTAGCGACTTTACTGTTTGGTATTGTTTTGCATGCCAATTATCGCCATGCTGTTATCGTACAAATACTGGTTCCTGGTTGCAGCTCCTCCTATTGCCAGGGTCAGTAAATTCGGAAAATCCCTTGCGAAGCCCAGTGGCAACGAGCGAGTGAATAGGTGGCGTGTGCCCGTCATTTCCAGCATTGTCTGGAGCTGTCCAGCGTTCTCTCACTCAAGCGCTGCCGCGAATAAGTCCAACCTAGTAGTGGTCATCAGGCTTATATAAATAAATAAATAAATAAATATATATATTAATATAAATAAATAAATAAAAATAAATAAATAAATAAATAAGTAAATATATATATATATATGTATACACACCGGCGTTATATCTTTAACGCCGCGGGCCAAGTGTGCCGATGGAATGCGCGCTCAACCACTCTGCTGACCCGAGTCTTTCAGCTAGCAAGCGAAGCAAAGCCTCAAATCTTTTGGAGACCGCGTTTCTAGTTCGTACGCTCGCAAAGCCTGGGGATCACTCCCGACTGACTTCCCGACCTCCTATGCCTCGACGCCTTTTCAAAGTCGCTGAAAGCTTTTACTTTTTTAAAAGCCTTTTACTAAGAGCATCTGCTGGTCTGAGTAAATTGCTCTTTGTGTGCTTGGGCGCGCTGACGCTGAGCGTGCCATCGCTAACCAATCGTCAGGCTCCGTTTGCCTCACGTGTTAAGGTCCTAGGCGGAGATTCAGTTCTGTTAGGAGGCTTCGAAGATATGTCCGATCGCTAACATTACTTAGCCTGCCAGCTGCCACCGTCCCGATCGGCTGTGGACCCCTCACGACCATTGATTATAGAGCCAGAAGCTAAATGCACTTACTCGTTGCCTAGCGACGAGCGTTTATCCTCGCCGTCGGGCTCTGTTAGCGGCCCCCTACCTGCGGTCATCGGTCGGCGGCGCTGCTTCTACGACTCGTTAGTGAAAATTTGGTTCGCGAAATTGATCTGATGTTGACAGTGCTTGAGACCATTCGCTGCTACTGAATTGTAAGCATCGGGAACTAGATACGTCGCAATCTACGGTCTAGACTCCATATGGACGAGACGTCCATAGCACAGCTTTCACTCAGGGCAAAGGAAAAGTCGCCTACGCTTCGCGCCATGGCCGATGTCGCGCACACACATTTAACCTCTGCTGTTTTCAACTGCAATAGCTTCACGTCGGATGCGCAGGGCTGCGAATCTGACGCGGAGTTATTGCATTTAGGCGTCAGCTTTCTCGATTGCTGCAGCGCTACGCTACCGTCAGCATATCCGGCTGCACCAGTAGAGCGTCTACGGCTCGCGCTACGCCGTACGTACTTCAATACGCTCGCTCCAGCGATAGTAGCATCATTATGGCGACTATCGCTGCGCTACTACTGACGTCGCTTTCATCGCCAGTTTATTCAGCTACGCAGCCGCCGCAGCGCGGTTGTAACGTTTCGCACTCTGGAGCTTGCCAGCTAAGCCTCGCTGTCGACGCCATGCAACCGCTCGAGAGCGTTGCAGCAGAGGCTGACAGCGTCCGTTGTTGCTGCAGTGGGTCGGTAAAGCAGCACAGCCTTAATCTCGCTCGCTGTGACCCGTGCCCGGCAATGACATAATAATAATAATAATAATAATAATGCACATGATAAAGCGCCATCAGAGAAACTCAATCTCTTTCTAGGCGCTTTACATTTGCTGCAAAGGGACATGCAATTGAATGGTAAGTAAAATCATGCTTGAAAAACAAACTCAGTGAATAATATGGTTAGGGGTGACATGCACAGGGTCAGCATGCAAATGTGGTTAGTGGCAGCATGCACAGTGTCAGCACGCATAAGCACATCAAGGACGAATCACAGGGACCCACTAAATGCTGCCCTAAATAGGTGTGTTTTTAAGTTCCTTTTAAATGTGGTCAGGTCAGGGGATGTTCTGACGCAGGTCGGGAGGAAGTTCCAGGCTTTGGGAGCATACGAACTAAATGCACGGTCTCCAAAGGATTTGAGGTTTGTACAAGGTATTTGTAGACTGTTGGATTCCGAAAAGCGGGTGGTACGATGCTTGGCCTGATGGCGTAGTATATCTGAAAGATAGGCTGGAGCCATAGAGTGAAGGGACCTAAAAGTGAGCGACAAGACCTTAAAGTCAATCCGTTGCTTGACTGGTAGCCAGTGCAGGTCGGCGAGAAGTGGTGTAATGTGGCAACTGCGACGCTCACGACAGACAAGCCTAGCTGCAGAGTTTTGCACCAGCTGCAATCGCCTGATCGCACATGCCGGTAGGCCAGTAAGCAGTGAGTTGCAGAAGTCGAGACGGGATGTCACGAATCCATGGACCAACTTAGACGTGGTATCCTTACCTAAACAAGCCCGAATTTTAGCAATGTTATGAAGCTGAAAATAGGCAGATTTGATTGTGGAGCTGATATGGTCGTCTAACGAGAGGTCGCTTTGGAATATGACACCTAGATTTCGAGCCGATTAAACAGAAGATATGCTGGCAGAGCCAATTTTGAGAGTCAGCCTTTCCAATCTCCGAATCACACTGGGTTTGCCCATAACTTGTAAGTTAGTTTTATCATCGTTTAGTTTTAGAAAATTTGCTGCCATCCATGTGGGGATCTCATGTAATGTAATGTAATGTCATCAATGCATGCAGCAAGTGAGTTGAGAGAATTCGAGGTGCTCGAAGGCTGAGAGGGATCAAAGCAAAGGTACAACTGAGTGTCATCCGCATAAAAGTGAAAGCCTAGATTGTGCTAGGCAATCACATCAGCAAGAGAGGGAATATAAACCGTGATAAGAACCCGAGCTCTTGACAAGCATGCTCCCGTTCGCTCTATCCGGGTTCAAAGTCGTGGAGATTCCTTTCAATTTACAAAAAACTCCTTAAGATGCTGGGATGGATCAAAGGGACACAAAAATGACAATGGAGAACAACAGCAGACGACGACGACGGATCGCTCGTCGGAGCTTGTCGATAGTGCACAGCCATTCGTTGCTCTAGACGTGGCGAGAGGAGTTTAGTTGGCCAAGAAAATCTTTCTTTTGCGACGGAACGCAATTTATGACAAGCCGCGTGACTTACGAGAGTGGCGGCCCGGCGGCACTTTAGCAGCGCTGCACCGAATGTGCTGTGCTTAATTTCATTGCGTCGATGCTACGAGTAGTAACGGCCGGTAA
Organism: Cristatella mucedo; assembly: GCA_009760855.2. Classification (NCBI taxonomy): domain Eukaryota; kingdom Metazoa; phylum Bryozoa; class Phylactolaemata; family Cristatellidae; genus Cristatella; species Cristatella mucedo. The sequence continues at coordinate 5,293,925 of WPIO01000011.1, read as the reverse complement.
TCGACCATCGGCTGATCAAGCAGCTGAGCTAGAGCAGCGCCTTTGACATAGAGGAAGCGCCAACTGAAATGCGTGAATTTCAAGACAAACGCTGCTGCCTGATCTTGCACTAGCCATTGTGACTAGTATTCTGCCAGTACCGAGTTGCAGTAGCCTAGCACCAAAAGCAAGCGGACTAGCCTTGAGAGAGAATCTGAGAAATAGCAAGACCTTTAGCGAGCCGTTGTACCCAATTAACCTCTCAACCAAGGCAAGGATAGAACCTAATTAATTGCAGAGGCTGTCTTCTGAAACTTGGAACGTCGGTCGGTGTGGCAGGCACGTAGCCTAAGTGCGTTTTTTTACAGAAAGGCTAGTCTCTGACTCTCGAGTAGGCGTTACCCAAAGTCATCGTAAGAGTGACGTCGTACAGACGCTTTCTCCTATCACGTTGCTTAGCAATCCATCGGTACGCGCTGTCTTACAAGTGTGCCAAATTTAAAAAGATACCATCTTCTTCAATGTTTTAAGAAAACGGACTGCGAGCAGTTTTTGGGTAAAATAAGCACACTGTTTTGCCTTTTTCAGGGCATTGCTTGCTCGCAGTGACTTTTATTTGAGAAATAGTATATCATTATTGTAGGCATAGTTTCTGGGCACATACGCTTTCGTTTTTCTGAAAGTCAGCAAAGCCATAGGAGCTTGATAAAACTTAAGGCTGCTAGGTTTTTATTAAACCGCTGATTTCGGTACACAGGCCAGGAGATTGCTTGAGCGTGAAGTACGACATGACAGATGCATGATCGTAGACTGCAGAACTCGTCTACATGGTGTCTTTTTGTAGACCTACAGTGCAGCAGTTTTTTGCACAAAAAATTTCTGATGAATTCTACCGTTTACCGTTTACTCTGCGTGTACGTGACCTGTAATTCTGGCGTCTATAAGTGCCACGTGAAGGAGGCAAACTTTGTATTCACTACAACATTAGATCATTTAGAGGATGTTTCGTACCATTTGAAATGACACACCTGTCTCAACAAATGTATTGTCTTCACTTCATCTATGTCTCATGAAGAGAAATCTACTGACATGTTAAGTAACCGCTACCGTCCCGGCCTTTCCCTAAGGAGGATTCGTGTAGGATTCATATAAAAAATAGCTATATATTAGCCGATCCAGCCTACAACCGCCGCCAGTTACTGTACACAGTGAAGAGGAGAGCGTTAGTGACTTTAGATCGCCTTCAAGCAGGCGCTAGCTAGGATTCGCTAGAAAGCAGGACTCAAGAGCCTTAGACCTGGTTCATGAAGTGCAAGTACTTCGCAGCAGGGTTTCTCCCTCTTTCGGGGGCTAGCTAAGATCCAAGCGACCTAGCTCCCGTAATGCCTACATCGGCATCCCCCGGTCGCAGAATGGAATGCCGCAATCAACAGAGTAGATGTCGAGAGTGCCGTGAGTCGGCTGCCGTAGTCTTTCACGATGTGCCCGCAATAGCACAATAATTAATGATGATCGGTCGCAGAGATTACGTCGCATGCTGTGCGTTTTCCTGGCGCTTTGATAGATGACAGATAGAAAGCAGCGTGGTTGAGACGACCGAGAAGTAAATATTAGCCTCTTTAACAGCCTCATTTATAAAGCGGAAAAAGCCTTAATGGCTATTCCCACCGCTTGCAATGGCAAGTAGAAGCTGCCAACTTCAGGACTTGAACTCGTGACCTCATTGTGTCAAATGCGAGCGCCTTACCCTAGAGTTGAGAGGTTTGATCCTTTAAAAAACCCAGTTTGCTTTTGTGAGAGAGAACAGTAGAGTTTGTGTGTAGCACGCCAAAATCGGTGAAGAAATGTCTAACTCTTTTTCAAAACGACTTCTCGTAGATTAGTCAGTCACATCTAGTCCTTTACCGGTCTTCTTCGAAGGACCAGGGTGGATCTTAGTAAAACATTTAATGACCTATCGCCGTCGCTAGCCGCGTCTCTGGCCCTAACGACCTGAGCGCAGAAGTTGGCCCTCTCGCGACAGCAGAGCCCGACGTGGGCCACACTCTAGCTTCTGGCAGCCTGGCTTCGTCGCTGGGGGCGTGCCCGTCGGCAGCCTCACCTGCCGGCTGCAGCTTGCCACTGGGGCGGCGGCGGCCTCGCCTGCCGCTGCTTTCGCGAAGCTTTCCGAGACACGAGACGGCGGCTATCTGCCGCCACCGCCGCGAAGAGCAGCGCAGAGGCGAACGGCTGCTCCGGCTCCGGGTGCGATGAGTGCGGCCATCTTTCGATGAGTGCGACCGCAAGCAAAATGCCTGCTTCAACGAATGAGTTCTTTAGCTACCCTCATTGGGGCCTTGATGTCAGCGAGGCAGTATAGCATAGCTGCTATTACGATCGGGCAAATGGCGGCATCTGCTTTCGTGAAGGATACGTAACCCGAAAGGTGGCTAATTGAATGGCAAACGCAGAGCAAGTCAGCCGAGAATAAGTCTTGTTATGAAACGAAGAGGAAGCGCAAGCGGTGACCTGCTGGCTGGCGGCGCCCTGATCTTTTGGCATGAGAGTCTGGTCTGCTAGTACGAGAGCGAGAGAGCGAGAGAGCGAGAGAGCGAGAGAGAGAGAGAGAGAAAGGGAGAGAGAGCGTCAGAGAAAGAGAGAGCGAGAGAGAGAGAGTCAGAGAGAGAGAGAGAGAGAGAGAGAGAGAGAGAGAGAGAGAGAGAGAGAGAGAGAGAGAGTCAGAGAGACAGAGACAGAGAGAGAGAGAGAGAGAGAGACTCAGAGAGAGGAAGAGAGAGCGAGAGAGAGAGAGTCAGAGAAAGAGAGAGCGAGAGAGAGAGTCAGAGAAAGAGAGAGCGAGAGAGAGGGGGAGAGTCAGAGAGAGAGAGAGAGAGTCAGAGAGAGAGAGAGAGAGAGAGAGAGAGAGAGAGAGAGAGAGAGAGAGAGAGAGAGAGAGAGAGAGAGAGAGAGAGAGAGAGAGAGAGAGAGAGAGAGAGAGAGAGAGAGAGAGAGAGAGAGAGAGAGAGAGAGAGAGAGAGAGAGAGAGAGAGAGTCAGAGAGAGGAAGAGAGAGCGAGAGAGAGAGTCAGAGAAAGAGAGAGCGAGAGAGAGAGAGAAAGCAGTACTTGACCTCGCTTTCATTGCCTGGAGGCCCGTTCCACCTCGGGGCAACCAGGCGCCTGGTTTCGTTTTCGACGGTGGTGAGGTAGGAGGCACAAGGCTTCGCCGCTGTCGCACATACTCTCCAATCTGGCTCGCTCGTGGATTCTCCGCGAAGACTTATTGCCCGAACTCGAAAGATTCTGGCGGCTGCGGTTCGCCCAGTGTGTCCAGCATCGTTCCCTGTCGCACGGCGCTGAGCGACGGATCGGTTCGGCGCTCTGCGAAGCAGCGGGCATTTCGTAGCCAGCTCAGCGTCGAGCGGCTAAGTCGCGTTTCGCAGGGTCGGGCGCTCGCTTGGTTGCTGCTGAGCGAGTCTCCTGAGAAGCGTTCTGCCGACACCACCTAGCGCTGTTCAGGCCCCGAAGTGCGCGTTGATGGCGTACTACACTAGCGCCGCGATGGCCGCCGCCTACACCCCCCCTGCTCTCCCGTTCCTTAATGGGTTCACCGCCATGCGGTGCTTCGCTAACGGTCGCAAGCTGCGCCTTCAAAATTCCATGCCGCAAATCCACCGCCGACGATGCAGCAGTCGCCGCAGGTGCCGGCATCTTTAGCGAACCCCCGTTGCCGCTTCTATTGGCGCAGCTCTGGGCGCGCTAGACGCGACGTGCACGCGAGCTAAACTGGCTCGCTGTGAAAGAAAGTGGGCTTCGCACGATCAAGTTGATCGAGCTGCCGGCGCTTGGCCGGGCTCTCTGTCTCTCTGTCTGTCTCTCTGTCTGTCTCTGTCTCTGTCTCCGTCTCTCTGTCTCTCTGTCTGTCTCTGTCTCTGTCTGTCTCTGTCTGTCTCTGTCTGTCTGTCTGTCTGTCTGTCTGTCTGTCTGTCTCTCTCTCTCTCTCTCTCTCTCTCTCTCTCTCTCTCTCTCTCTCTCTCTCTCTCTCTCTCTCTCTCTCTCTATAAAGTCGCAGACCAGAATGCAAAACCACGAGAGAATTAGGAGCGAGATGGCGAACCACTGCAGAGCGTCCGTCGGGCCTCTTCCCCTCCCCTCGCACAGTTGGCATTGAGAGCCTGAGCGCCGTTGGCGTACGTCATGGCCGCTGTTGAATGCCTGTAGCCGCCCGCTGCTGTCAAAAAAACTTCTCTGAATGATGGATACAGACTTACTAAGTTAAGGCTTTCGCTCGCCGTCGCTGCCGCTCGTTCCTGCGTCCTGTCAGCATACCTGCGTGCATTAGTGCAGCACCTACAAATAGCTAGCCGTGCTACGAGGTTAATTAAGGCGCCGCCAGTATTCGTATCGCGTCGGCTACGACTCGCGCCCTTACGAGCGCTGCGTTTGTGACCTTCTTCTGACCGGAGGTGGAAGGCGCGCACACCGCGCTTGTAACATTTAGTGCCCGAAGTTTCGAATAATTGCTGGGGACTCTTAGGTCTCATCTAGTGCTAGTCTCGTTGCATGTGACTTTATTGGTGAACGCTGAAACGGAAAGATGAAGATATTTGGTGGAGTGTTTAACCGAACGCGACATTGAATCGCTGAATGATGAAATACCTGCTCTGTCTACTCTAGGGATCTAGAAACATTTTCTGCTGGCATTCTGCGAATTTTGGTGCCTTGCTTAGCCAATATTAGGCAAACAGAATAGGACCATAGGACTAACCTTGCACGACTAATGAAAATATGCTTGCTCACGCCGTGGATATCACGAGGAGGTACTGACGGCTGAGCAGCACATAGCAGCATTTATACGTACTAGTATGGAGAGTATGGATACTCTGAATGAAGAGATACGCCAACATCTGAAGAAAAAGTTGGAAATATCTACGGTAAATGTCACGGCTATTCAACAGTCAGCTAAGAGTAATGCTGAGACTGGTACGTGGCCGGAAATTGAGTCTGCTAATGACGGCAGCAGGCTCGATCCTACTACGGCTAAACTAGAAGGTTTCAATGGCAATAAGGGGATCAATGTAGTACAGGTGCCGGCCGCAATTGAAGCTCCGTGTGTTTAAACCAGGAAGCCCGTTATACGGCTTGAGAAGCCAGGGATTGTGACTTTACACGCGAGCATAGGAATGGCTGCAGATAAAGTGCAGCTGTCTAGTACCTTAACATTGGCTGATAATTTGTGGTGCGAAGTAGTCGCTCTTCGTGAGCCGGCTATTGCCATTGTGGACCCTGTGACTGCTGTACCATGCTTCGAGACTGTGACTGTTCAAACTGGTGAGGTTCTGGAGTGTTACTCTGACGCTAGCGAGGCTCTAGCTGTCTCTTCTCTACTTTGAGCTGACTACTGACTACTGGTGATTTCTGCACCACCATTAACGTAGCCAAGCCTTGCTACATGTACGCCGAGGAAGCGTGTTTTGGCAATGTTTAGTGCAGTGACAATGCTACATGCTACATGCCGCTGCTGCACGCTGATGGAGAGGAATAACTGTCTATGTTGCAAGGTCAACGTTTTAATGGCGACTATTTTTCAACTCTTTCCGATTTGAGGAAACATATTCTCTCGCGTGTCTTAATACCTGCACGTCTTCTTCTATGATCATGCCATTGACTTTGCAAACTGGTAAATTTGATGTCATCTTCAATGACGTCACTGTCATGTATCTCCGTCTGTAACTCCATAAAGCCACAAAGACAATGTGGGTGTTACGCGCACCCACAGCCTAAGCGACTTTCCGTACGCATTCGGTAGCTAACAGACTTCATCTCACGAAACAAAGAGAAAGTGAGAAGTCTGGCAGAGTCAGTAGAGCAGTTGAAGTAGTGAGTAGCGTGGAAGTAGTAGCTCAGGACCGCTGAAAAGGATGAGCCATAGTCGGTAGCAGGAGAGTAGTTGTCGTTGCCTAAGAAATGTAAAAGTGAGTTCCACGGTCTAGGACATTGAAAGCAAAAGCTTCTGTCGCCAACTGTCTTTAAGCTGAGGAATGGAGCAGCTATCAAGCATGATATTACTCACCATTCGATTGAATTTCCCTTTGCAGCAAATGTAAAGCGCCTAGAAAAAGATTGAGTTCACTGAGGGCGCTTTATCAAGTGCATTGCTATTATTATTATTAGCTAATTTATTGCCCATATAGGACCTGAGGGCACGAGGGGGCTGAAACTGGTGCAGCAATTCAACTAGGTATGGAGAAGCCAAGCCGTGGCGGGCCTTGTGGATCAACGTAAGAACTGTGCTCAGCATCGGTTGATCAACCGGCAGTCATCCTAGCACTTTTTAGTAAAGGAGACACGTGGTCAAACATCTGGAATTTGCAAACTAGCCTTGCAGCCATATTCATAGCCAGCTGCAGCGGCCCAGTGGCTTTTTTCGGTTGCCCAGCCAAAAGTGAATTACAATAATTTAGCTGGCACAAAACTAAGAGCTAATTGTATTTTTTGCAAGCCACCGTAAAAGACGGTTGCTAATCTTAGATAGGGATCGTCGGACGTGATGGCTAGCTGTAGAAGCAGTCTTCTGAATGAAGTTTTTAAAATTTAGGCAGCTGTCGAAAACGGCACGAAAACTTCGATGTCGATCGAGGTTGAGCGGCTGCGACCAAGCTTTACGGCTACTGAATCGGCGTCAAGTCGTAAAGGGGAATACACGCTGGACTTCCGGTTACGATTCGCAGTAACTCAACCGTTCACTGCGTTTCTTGAGTCTGCCATTGGGTCTATGCTTGTACGAGAAGTCGAACAATGGAAGTTGTATATCATACCCCAGGAGACTGTCCAAGTAAGTAAACTGAACGCAGACAAGACTGGATGACCGAGGCAATGCGACGTACCCGGGCACGACAAGACGAAGTGGCATTACTCGCGATACAGCGCCGCATGGAGGCCTTCTCTCCTCTTTGCGCTGTGCGCATGCTAATCTCATTCTAGCATGAGATAACTTCAGGAATCTATTAAGATAGCGCTAAGGCTAAATGTGCTCGTCCGTCTGCAGCCAAGTGAAGTGCTGACGACATGAACGCGTACGCATGAAAAGCCGAGGACAGTTCTAGAGACGCTGCTTTGAAGTCCAGCCCTCGTTGATGGGACGGCTGACGGCGAGGAAGATGAGTTTAAGACAGCCGCAGCAGCAACTTGGACAAAGGCGTTCCGAAAATTCTCGGCGGCAATTTGCATTCGAAGCTAATGAGGCGGATGAGTAGCGTAGCGCCGCGCCGACACTACGGTAGCTGGTCGTCGTGTCATTTTTTGTTATGACCGGGAAGACCTATATTTAAGAAGGAAGCAGCGAAACGACGGCGCCAGCTGAACCAGTTGGATTATGGGTGATAATCATTATTCGCGACTGTGCAATAATCTTTCGCCGAGGCCGCTTAAAAGTGGGCGCCATGAGATAGGCAGGCAGTTGCGATTCCGGACTCGGCGTTAGCATTCGAGCTGGTCTCAGCTCTAGCTCGGAGAGCCGTTGGTGTACGTCATGGCGGCTGTCAAACGTCTGTAACCGTCTGCTGCTGTCAAATAGACTCGTCTGATTAATGGATATGGACTTGATATGTTAAGGTATGAGCGCTCTTGATAGTTGCTGTGTCCCTTCTACTGTCGGTATGGCTGCGTGCATTGGTGCAGCACCTACAAATAGCTAGCTCGCTGTTACGCGAGGTTCAGGCGTCACTAGTTTCGTCGGGCTTCGGCTGAGACTGGCACCGCAGCAAGCGGCTGTGCTTGAGACTTAGTTTTGACTGGACGCCATGTTTAACCACGCTCGGGACAGCGGAGCCGGCGTGCAGGCAGCGACGATCACATGCCGTCGTCGCCTGCACGCCGAGTAAATCATCCATTCGCGGTTCGCCCGTCGTAGGTAACCTGACGCGACGTCTCACGTCATACTTGCCGCATTCATCTTTGACGGGTACGCGAGAATGCGATGCTTGCGTTACTAATTTTGCGATTAAACGACATGAAGCTTAGTTAAGAAGACTGCTTCTACAGCTAGCCATCACGTCCGATCCCTAAGATTAGCAACCGTCTTTTACGGTGGCTTGCAAAAAATACAATTAGCTCTTAGTTTTGTGCCAGCTAAATTATTGTAATTCACTTTTGGCTGGGCTACCGAAAAAAGCCACTGGGCCGCTGCAGCTGGCTATGAATATGGATGCAAGGCTAGTTTGCAAATTCCAGATGTTTGACCACGTGTCTCATTTACTAGAAGTGCTAGGATGACTGCCGGTTGATCAACCGATACCGAGCACAGTTCTTACATTGATCCACAAGGCCCGCCACGGCTTGGCTCCTCCATACCTAGCTGAATTGCTGCACCAGTTTAAGCCTCCTCGTTCCCTCAGGTCCTATATAGACAATAAATGAAGCGCCCTCAGAGAACTCAATCTCTTTTTAGGCGCTTAAATTTGCTGCAAAGAGAAATGCAATTGGATGGTGAGTAATATCATGCTTGATAGCTGCTCCATTCCTCTGCTTAAAGACAGTTGGCGACGCGACAACTACTCTCCTGCTGCCGACAATGGCTCATCCTTTTCAGCAGTCCCGAGCTGCTACTTCCATGCCACTCACTACCTCAACTGCTCTCCTGACTCTGCCACGCTTCTCACTTTCTCTTTGTTGCGTGAGATGAAGTCTGTTAGCTACCGAACGTGTACCGAAAGCCGCTTAGGCTGTGAGCGAGCCACACAAAACTTTCCCGCGTAACAGCCACATAGTCTTTGTAGCTTTGTGGAGTTACAGACGGAGATACATTACATTACCTTACATAGCTTGGTGGTCGGTTTGCATGTGAGATGTTGTCGAATTGCGCCGCGGTCGGGTAGCGGATGTTCACGTGCACGTTCCTACATTTCCTTCGGCATCCGCCATCCTTTCATCGCGCGATGAACGGCGACAATGGGCACGCGATGAATCCGCGATCGATCGCTGCGTGAGTGCGTGCGCGCACCACGCCCGGCCGGTAAGCGAGAAACGCCGGGTGCAAGGCGGCGGATCGCTACGCTAATTCGATTGATTCGCAAGATGATATGGCTTGTAATCCGCACATGTCGATCACAGATGACAAGCCAGTGCGGACGACGCTGTCTGGCTGTGCCCGTTGCGACTGTTGGGGTTTTCATTCGAGCACCCAGCACGACGACAAGGGCGACATGGACGACATATACTCAGACGGACGCAGACGGACGGAGAGCGAACTGGCAAAGACGGGTGGATGGATGGATGGGTGGTTGGGTGGAGAGGTCGCGCACGAGACGCCGCCGCGCGACTGGTCAGCTCCGATGGTGACGCTCTCGGCCGCTACGGAGCTGCGTCGCGAAATGAGCTGCTTTTAGTTGCCGCGCGTTCGCGACCGCATTATTCGCCCGCCCCGAATTTCGTCTCATACGCCAGCTTTCCTGTCGGCGCGATCCCGGCTTCGGCGCTATATGCGTGCCGTCGCTGCATCGCGTCGCGCCAGCGACCGCCTCGCGTCGCGTTTGAATCGTCGCCGCCGCCACCGCCTGAGAGCAGCAGAGCGCGACGCTGCGATTGACGCGAGACTCGCCGTCGTCGGGCTCGGCGACAGCCTCGCGTCCGTCGACGCCAGCTAATCGCTGCGCGCCTCCTGCGGCGTGCGGCAGACCGGACTGGTTCGCTGATTCGTTGATTCACCCCTCTGTGCGAGGACGAAGCCGCCTGCGGTGCATGCACTTCTTCCGGTGCGTCGTTGAGCACGGCCAGTGTGCGGCGACGGTATTTAGCTTGCCGAAGCTGGCGTCATAAGGTGCGGAACGAAAATACTCGTTAATTAAAGCCATGGATCGGAGATGGCAATCCGCAACGTTCTTTATTTAGCACTCGCAGGCCGCCTGCTCAGGGCATCGCGGCCTGCCTTGGGCCGACTGCGCTGCTACCCCGTGGCCCGGGCCACGCTAGATGTCATGCGCAGGGCGGCGTCCACAGCATTCCGGCATTTTGAGTCGAGTGTGCGATCGCTTCGGAGCGGGCTGCGCGCTCCGCCGCCGCCGCCGCCGCCGCCGCAGTCCGCTTGATCCTCGGCGGCGGGCCTCCAGAGAGCAGACGCTCTGCGCTCTGCGTGCGGTCCGAACAGGCGGACCGGCTAAATCTGGACGATAAGCCCTCTCCAGCAGCGCGAGCCGCTACGGTCCAAATGCGACTTCTCAAAAAGGTTAATTGCGCCAGCCCCTGCGCTGCATCGCCGCCACCGCCTCGCAGTCCCTTTCCATTAACCGCTATTTCCGTTCGGAGCTCCGCACTATATCGATGCTGCAGCTGCGGCCTCTGCAATGCATTAAGTAGCGGGCTGCTCGGCTGCAGCAGACGCCAGAGAGAGAGAGAAACTCTCATTCAGACGCCAGAGAGAGGAACGCTCGCTATTTACCGACCGCCACTTTCTCTCCCTGGCTACAGATTGCCTGCAGCAGCGACCGCGAGGCGGCGAAGCCGGGGCTCGCGCCCCCCAATCGACTGCGCCGCCGCCGCCGCCGCGGCTGCCGCGACCCTTTAGCCAGCGCTTGCAGCGCCGCGCTAGTTGCCGTCCCTAGCACCGCCGCCGCGAGACTGACAGCAGCGGCGGCGGCGGCTGCGCGAACCAAGCCGGAAACGAAGCGGCAGCCGCGCGGGCTTCCGAGTCGGCTTTGAAGCGCCGCCGCGCGTTATATCGCTCGAAAATGCCGCGAGCGATACGTTCGGAATGCGTCGGCGCCGCTCGAAAGGGACGAGGCACGCGCACCCCGAGGCCCGCGAGGCCGCAAGCCGGATAGCGGGCAGAAACTAGCTCGCAGCTCGTGGGGGCGTGCGCGGCGAGAAGGGCTCGCCCACCGACGCGGCCCGCGTCGGTGGCTAAAAGGCGTAAGACGGCCGCGACCGCGAATCCCCCGCGAGCGCTCCGGTCTCGAGGACGCGCTCCGAAAAGCGCGCCAAATGCATCGAGTGGCGAGCGCCGAGTCCAGCTGCATCGGCGCTGCGTCTTTATTCGCAGCTGCGGCCTCGCTTCAGCTGCGGCCGACACGCGGACGTTTTCCTGTTCTTCTGTCACTTCGAGGCTCGTCGAGACGCGGAGAGCGAGCGGCGGACCGTGCGCCGCCGGCAGCGGCGGTGCTGCTTATTTTTGCGACTCCACTGAGCGGGCGGACGCTCTTCTCGATTGCGAAAGGCTCTCTAGTTCGCGAGCCTTTTGCCAGCGCTCGGCGGCTGCTGCTGCTGCCGCCGCGAATCCAACGGATGGGCGATTAGCATTCGCCGCCGAGATCGCAACGGAGCGCTGCGACGCACGCGATGAAGCGTCGCAGCGCTCCTCTTTGTCTCCAGCGGGTCGCCTTGGAGCGCGCGTCTCGCGCCCCGCGCGGCGAGCTGAGGCGAGCGAGCTCGGCGGCGCCTTTTTTGAGCGCGGCCGCAGCGTGCAGTCCGGACCATGCCTCGCGTTTAACCGCGCAGCCGACGCCAGCTGCGCGCGAGCCTTTCCTGGCCATCCGATCCTGCCGGTCGAAGGCGGCTTGACAAGCGGTGCGTTCACCTCGCTTTCGCCCCGCTTTCGCTTCGCTTGGGGCCGCCGCCTCCGCAGCCCCCGGCCGCGGCTTGGTCGCCTCGCGGAGCGAAGCGAGCGCGCGCTCCCGGCGCCTGGGGTCAGCAGCAGGCCTACGCAGGCCTACGTGATGGATGGCCGCCAGAAGAGGGCCATGATTGGGCCGCCGGCGCGCCCTGGCGGCAGCTTCGCAAGGATCACGTGACCACACGGCCGCCTCCCGCCCACCCGTTTGGCGCGGCTGCTCTGGCGCCGCCTATACGAGCAGCGATCCGACGACGGATGGCTCCAGTCGGGGTGGCGTCATGGTTAGCGGGGGCGGGGCAGCGCCGAGAGCGGCGCGGGAAGTTGCGCAATTTGCGGCATGCCGCCGCCACCGCCACCGCTGCCGCCGCGCGGTCAGCCGCTTGCGAGAAGTTGCCGCCTTCTGACGTCACTACAGCAGGCGCTTGCACTGGCGGCGGCCCCCCGGCAGGCCTCTTTTTCTCTCCTTGCGCCGCTGTCGGGAGCGCTGCCCATACTATTTTGGAGAAACTGCGGCGAGCTTAATGTCCGTTGCCGACTGACGATATCCTCTGTCGGGGCGACGCAATCGTTCAGGCTGAGTTCCCAGTCGCCACTGGCTGCGGCCGCGGCGCCGATTGTAGCGGCGTCGTCAGCGGCTCGCGCGAGGCCGCACGCGCGGCAATACGGGACCACGCGCAAGGGTACGCCCCGTTGCTGCCGGTCGATCGGCGCTCGGAGCGAGGCGCTCCCCGCAGTGCACGCCAAATCAGCTGGCGTTTCGCGAGCGCGTCGGCTCGAAAAGTGCAGCTGTCGTAAGTCCTCGCAAACGCAGGTCGCGCTGCTCTGGCGGGCGCGATTGGGCACGCTCTCGGGGCGGGCGCGATTGGGCACGCTCTCGGAGCGGAAACTACAGGGCTACTACTACTACTACTACTACTACTACTACTACTACTACTACTACTACTACTACTACTACTACTACTACTACTACTACTACTACTACTACTACTACTACTACTACTACTGCTACTACTACTACTACTACTACTAATACAGGGCGGCAGCACAGCTGCTGCTGCCGCTCCTGCCAGGAACCGGGGAGCCCCGGCGCGGTAGCGAATGCTGCCTCGGCTGAGCGAGCGAAAAAACTACTCTCGCAGCGGCTATCGAGGCGGCGCTGCAGCTGCAGTCACTGGCACTCGTCGTCGCGAGGTCGCTTGCGGCGGTCGCCGTCGCCGGTGTCGCCGTGTGCGCGAGCGTCGTCGGCGGCTTCGGCGGCGGACTCTCGACGCGCCGACCAGCTCGCCACCGCATTAACAATAGTAATAATAGTAATTACATTTTTGCATAGTACCTTCAGCGAACTTTATCTATTTCCGAGGCACTTTACGTATGCTACCAAGCTAGCATGGTCGAATGGTTAGCCGGAGCGTGGTCAATCACAACGTGGATAGCATGGTTAGAGGTGACGTGCACAAGGTCAGCATGTAAAGATGGTTAGTGGCAGCTAGCACGGCTGCACAAAGGACGAATCACATGGAATGAACTCCTCTAAATTCTGAGATACATATTTTAGCTTCTTTTTAAATGTCATCAAGTGAGGCGATGTCATAACGCAAGTCGGGAGTGAGTTCCAGGCTTCGGGAGCATACGAACTAATGGCAAGGTCTCTAAATAATTTGAGGCTTGTACGAGGTATAGGTAAGCGATTAGATTAAAAAAAGTGTAGGTGCTACGATGCTTGGCCTGGTGGGGGAGTAGCTCTGATAGGTTGACTAGAGCCAAATAATGAATGAACCTAAAAGAGGGTGACAGAACGTTAAATTCGATGCGTTGCTTGACCAGCAGCCAGTGCCGGTTGGCTAGACTTGGTGCAATGTGTCAACTACGACGCTCACGATAAACAAGCTTAGCTGCAGAGTTGTGCACCATCTGTAAGCGCCTTAATGCACAGGCCGCTAAACCAGCAAGCAGTGACTTACAGAAGTCGTGATGAATTGTCACGAATGCATGGACTAGTTTAAATGTGGTATCCCTGCCCAAAAAAGCCCAAATTTTAGCAATGTTACGTAGCTGAAAGTAGGCAGACTTGACTGTGGAGCTGATGAGGTCGTCTAATTAAAGGTCAATTTGGAATAGGACACCGAGATTTCGTGCAGATTCAACAGGAGACGTGCTGGCCGAGCCAATTTTGAGCGTAAGGTTTTCCAGCGTAAGAGTCCCACTTGGTTTGCCCATAACTAGTAAGTTGGTTTCATCATCACATCATTCAATTAAAGAAAGTTGGCTGCCATCCGTGTGCGGATGTCATCAGTACATGCAGCAAAGGAGTTGAGAGAATTTGACGCGATGGAAGGCTGGGAAGGATCAAAACAAAGGTAAACTGAGTGTAACCTGCAGAAGTAATTAAAATAGTGATTAAAGCCTAGATTGTGCTTGGCAATCACATCGGCAAGAGGATAGAGTATACATCATGAAAAGAATGGGATCAAGCATAGATCCCTGAGGTACTCCCCGTACTTCAGAGGTTCATCGGATGATCTTTGCCCGTTCACATAAATACTCTGGAGTCTCCCACTAAGATAGGACCTGAACCATTGCAGTGCAGTACCAGTGATGCCCAGGTGAGAGAGAGAGGCGCTCGAGAAGTACTTGGTGACCGAGCTATTAAAAGCTGCCGAAAGGTCGTGCGAAACAAGACGAGATACTCTACCTAAGTCTGCATTCCTATGTAAGTCGTTATACACCCGAAGCAAAGCTGAGTCTGTGTCTTTGATAGGAACGGTAAAAAAGGAGACTAAAGCCTTTTTGAAGGATTCAGGGACATGATCTGAGACGAAAGGCAGACTCAAGACCGTCGAAGAGCGCGGCGTCGTCACGGTCTCTGACCTCGACCTCTGACCTCTACAGCCGACCAGGGCGCTCAGAGACGTCTTGAGAGACGGTGCGAGATGGGGGTGGGTACACCATCAGGGAGGAGGGCGCGGGGGTGAAGTACGGAGGAGCGAGAATTCTCGTGGCTACATTAGCCGTTGCGAGCAGTGCAACTCCGCCCGCATGCAAACGCGTGGGTCCTGGCGCGTCCAGAAATTGCTAAAACACCGCACGTGCTCCCGGGCGTACGTCGCAAAATGGCATATCGCTTGAATGTGCTTGTACGACGCGCATCTAAGGACATTATCTCGATCGTCCGGCTTTCAGACGGCTGCCCACCCGGTTGCCCTGCGGCAACCACCTGATCTTCGGCCGGATGGAAGCGGTCGTGAATGTCTCTGTCGGGATGGTCGACTGAGCGCCTCAGCCGTAGAAGCAGCCGAGGCTCAGCTACGCTTTCGTAGGAGGCCGTGACGGAGAGGCTGCCGTGCGGCGTTCGCGGCCAGCTCCCGGCGCTCCCAAGCTCAACGCGCCATCCGTCAGTTCTCCCGACGCCGCCGCCTCCGGGCGTCAGGTCGTCGCCGTCGTCTGCTAACGGTCCAGTAGCCGCGAACGACCGCCAGCTAGCTGCGGTGCAGGCTGATGCGTGCGCAGCGATCGGTCGCTTCCGCTCGGCCGCTAGGAGGCGGAGAACTGTGGAAAGAGGCCAGCGTGCGTGCGGTCATCGCGAAGGTCGGCAGGGGCCAGGGGCTGATGAGGCGGAAGTAGTTAAGTGCTGCTTAGACGGCGTTTATTACCGGTGGATTTTCGCTCGCTCGATAGAAGCGTTGTGCCAGACCCGAAGTGATGCTGTGCGAGCACGTGCGGGTCATGTCAATCTGAATTCCGATCTGCGGCGCGCTGTAGTAGCGAAAGAACCGCGTTTCCGAAGCATGCAGGGTCCCCTCGATTTGTTTTGGGTCCTAATTCAGCTTTATGATATGACACTAGTCGACATTCTTTATTATTTTGAATCTTGACGAGTTTGCACCTCTGACTAAGCACACTGTCCGCCGTCGCCGAGATGACCTATTGTTTACAGCAGACATTATTCTAGCTAGGTCTAGGCCGTAACAGCCCAGGAGCTAGGGTGAACGCTCTTTACGATCGAGGTCGCTGGCTCGAATCCTACAGTGAACGATCTTTAATTGCCAACTGCAAGTGGTGGTGATGGTTGTTAAGGTTCTCCTGCCACTATATAAATGAGGCTGTTAAATCAGCTAATATTTATTGTTTTTTTTCATAAGCGGAAGGTTGAGAAAGCCTACCAAAGATCAGCGCTGTAAATTATGTCTATCGACAGGCGAAGGAAGACTGCTATCGATTGTACCAATCTATCTCAGCAAAATCAGATTCCAGCTTCAATGAAGAACATTGTTGAATCTCCGGTGCGCAATTCTAAACTTCTAATGTCAACCATCAATCATCTCCTTGATCGCTCGCACGTTATCACCCACCATATCGATTCTAGCGGTGATCTAGCAAATCGCTTCTCTAGCTTTTTTTTCGAGCAAGATATAAAAGATCGCTAATCTATTTTATAGCGATTGCTTCTCTAGCTCTGTCCCAACCCGACGCCATTCGCAGCGCGGCATCCCTGTTGCCGGACGCGAGCGGGAACGCTAAACCGTCGCAGCGCTGAGTTCCTGTCAGTCGCAGACGACAGTTCTGTTAGAGCGAACGTCTGCACTTAAACTAATGATTGAACGTTGCTGAGTACGGTTGCGTACGAGTGCGCCAAGTCGTCGCTGTTTAGCTAGACGCGAGCACGCGCACACACACAGCAATTAGTCGCAGAGAACGGTTGGTTTCATGAGATTTTAGCTCGATCGGAGTAAAAACGGTAAGACGCTGTTTACGTACGAGGTGCTTAGAGGCGGCGACGGCTGGTTTTTGTCCTGGCTGATTCCTTTCGAGTGGCGGGCGGTGGCTCGGCATAGATATAACTAGATACGCTGCTTCAGAGCGTCATGCGCATCATTTTCTTCTGGATTCTGCCAAGAGCTATTATGTGGAATAGCCGGTGGCTATAAAAGACGATTGTGAGCCGTTGCGCCGCCGGTTCGTTTGTCTGTGTACTGTCTTGACCGACGAAGAGGCCGACGTCATGGCCGAACGCAGTCGACTCGAACAGGAAAGGCTCGGCGTAAGCCACAATGTATAGCAGTCGGTCAACGTCGGTCACGACCGCTCGAACCAGCTCGTACCAGCCTCCCTCCATCGGTTGGTGCCGATACCGGCGGAAGAGGAGGCGGAGGCCATGTGACCGCTTTCTCCGTGCTGGTTAAAGCCAAGGATGGGGGGCGTACCAGCCTCCCTCCATCGGTTGGCGCCGATACCGGCGGAAGAGGAGGCGGTGGCTTTCTCTGTGCTAGTTAAAGCCGAGGATGCGGTGGAGCCGATGCGGCAGGGGAACGCGAGCCTGCGGCGCCCGAAGAGGAGCCGGGGGCGTCATTGGAGGAGCCCGCAGCGTTTCATGGCCCGGCGGCGTTTCATGGCCCGGCGGCGTTTCATGGCCGGGCGGCGTTTCATAGCCCGGCGGCGTTTCATGGTCCGGCGGCGTTTTATGGCCCGGCGGCGTTTCATGGCCCGGCGGCGTTTCATGGCCCGGCGGCGTTTCATGGCCCGGCGGCATTTCATGGCCCGGCGGCGTTTCAGGAGCCGGCGACATTGGCTGACAGGGGCCGGCATTCCGCTCGTGGCAGGGAAGTCAGCGGCGGTGACGTGACAGCCTCTCGTGGACAGCCAGATGAATGGATGGAATTTGCGCAGCCGGCAAGGACTGCCCGGCCACAATGTGATGAAGGCCGCCACAAATCGTGTAGCGGATTCTCAGCCGCGGTGCGGCGACCTAGCAGTAAGGCTATGGTGAGCGATGGCGAATGGCACACTAGATAAGGCAGTTGCTTTTCACGACCTCGGGACCGAGGTCGAGGGTCTGAGTCCTACGGTGTGCGATTCTTGATCGCCGCTGCAAGCGGTGGTGATTGTTGTAAAGGCTCTCCTGTCGCTATAAAAAAGAGGCTGTTAAATCAGCTCGCATGTTTTTAACTGCCGCCTGCAATTGCATTTTATGTACGTTTATTTTGTATTACCGTATGTTCTTGTTAATTTATTACGTGGCTGGGCGCTCTCGTTAAGGCTTAAAGTAGGATGGAGGAGTTTGGTGATTGCTTCTCTATATACGTCCCACCATGCCTTGGAACAATAACATTGTCATTGTATTGTCAATTTTATTTTCAAAGCTAACGATAAATATATTTAAATTGCCATTGCAAACAAATTGCCGAGCTTGGTTGGTCCAGTGGTTAAGGTGTTCGCCCCGACTAAGGTCTGGCTGAGATCGTGGGCTCGAGCCCTGAGGCATATGTGAAGCGCCTGAAAAGAGATTTAGTTCTCTTGGGGCGCTATACAAATGAATTATAATGCAGTATAGTGTTATTATAATTGTGAATAGCATAATATATCGTTATTGTCATCGGAGCAATAATGATAAAATTGCACGTCTACCAAACACGCCACATGGACTTAAAAATAATAATAATAATAATAATGCACTTGATAAAGCGCCCTCAGAGAACTTAATCTCTCTCTAGGCGCTTTACATTTGCTGCAAAGGGAAATGCAATTGAATGGTAAGTAATATCATGCTTGATAAACAAACAACATGAATGACTTGGTTAGGGGTGACATGCACAGGGTCAGCATGCAAATGCGGTTAATGGCAGCATGCACAGTGTCAGCACGCATAAGCACATCAAGGACGAATCACAAGGACCCACTAAATGCTGTCCTAAATAGGTGTATTTTTAAGTTCTTGTTAAATGTGGTCAGGTCAGGGGATGTTCTGACGCAGGTCGGGAGGGAGTTCTAGGCTTTGGGAGCATACGAACTAAATGCACGGTCTCCAAAGGATTTGAAGTTTGTACGAGGTATTGGTAGACTGTTGGATTCCGAAAAGCGGGTGGTACGATGCTTGGCCTGATGGGGGAGTAGATCTGAGAGATTTGCTGGATCCAAATAATGAGTTGAGCTAAAAGTGAGCGACAAAACCTCGAAGTCAATCCGTTGCTTGACTGGTAGCCAGTGCAGGTCGGCGAGAAGGGGTGTAATGTGGCAACTGCGACGCTCACGACAGACAAGCCTAGCTGCGAAATTTTGCACCAGCTGCAATTGCCTGATCGCACATGCCGGTAGGCCAGTAAACAGTGAGTTGCAGTGACTTACACACTCCGCCATCCACACAATGCGGTCAGACTCTGGACTCTGAAAGTGCAGTTAAAACTTAAAAACTAAAGTTCCCCGTAAATATTGAAATAATACAGATATTTTACATCTGGATAATACACTATATTGATTGTAACAGCACCCAATACGACATATTTTTTAACAATATAATACAACACATCGTCCAATAAATTTATTTTTGGCAGAGGCCTGCGTCTCACTCTGATGCTAGCCAGCGGATCGGATCGCATCAGCATCTCTGTTGCTGGAAGTGAGCCGCCAACGCTAGCCAATCGGAGCGCAGCATCGGAGTGCAGCATTCCTGAGTCGAAAATAGTTGAAAACACAATGCTGTACCGAGTACGAGTGTTCTTGAAAGTCGCTTGCTATTTAGCGAGACTCGCCCATACTCACGCAACAATTCCTATTGGGCTCCCGTCTCCCTTGATTCTTTGCAGCACTTCGATGTCTGCATTCAAACCTGCCATTAGTAACCTCACCTAGACGGTCGTCTCCAAGTCTAAGAAGACTCCTAGCCCTCTAAACCCCAATCTCACTACTGTACTTATGCAATTCACGGATCTGCTACTGTTGTGTATAATAAGCATAATGCACATGTGTGCCCTTGGCTTCAGATCTTGCCCTGGACTTAAAAAAGGCCGCTGATAAGCGTCGTATAAGGAAGGCAACGCCAGGCCAGGATAATTCAAGCATCTTCCCCCAGTCTACCTTCTGACTGTTTATACAAGACACCGGAACGAGGGGTGGCACAATAGCCAGTCTTGTATTGAAAGTTCAAACCTAGCAAGTAAGTTCCAGACAGTGTTCGGACATAATCACCCCACGGGAATGCTGACGTAGCTAAAGTCTTTCTGACTGCTTTGCTGGATTTTTTGGTTGCGTTTGATAAAACTGATCAGCAAGTCCTTGTGTGCCTCTCATCTCGCCTGGGCATAATCGGTTTTGTGCTGCAACGTTTTAGCTCCAATCTTAGTACGAGAGTCCAGAGCAGAGTCACAATGAGTTCAACGGGAAGAAACGATCATTCGCGGAGCCTGTAAAGTCGGATGATCACCCAGGACGCGGTCCTCTGTGTCTTTCTCATCCACTTCGTTAGCACATTACATTCTCCAGCAAAGCCGTTGCAAAACTTTGGCTTTCGCTTCTATGCCGATGGTACACAGCCGCAGCCATGCTTTGATCCCTACCGATGCCGTCGTGCGTCAAACTCAGTCAGCTCCCTTGCCGCATGTATTGCATGACATACGCACTTGGATGGCAGAAAACTTTTTCAAATGGAATTACGATAAAATCAGCTTACTAGTTAAGATAAATCTTGCCTGACTCCGTACTTGCAGGTGTTCCGGCAATCAGGGACCAAAGAGTTGGTGCCAAACGCTGAAGCCAGGCTTTTATGTCATGAACGTTGCAGTTGCCACAATCGCACTACTTCTCGCTGACCTGCACGGGCTGCCTGTCAGGCAGCGCATCGACCATCGCAGGGTCGTTTTATCGCTCACTTTCACTTTCCACCCTTCACTCTCTCTTGCTCAAGCCAACCTATTTGAGCTCCCCCCACAGTGGGTTGGAGTCGTACAATTCGAAAGCCTGACTCAAATCGTTTAGCGGTGCCTCGAGCCAAATCCTTTGGAGATCGTGCCTAATGTGCATAGGGTTCACAAGGCCTCACAGTAACTTGCGATTGACGTCACGACACCCCTTTACTCGAAGTCCTTTAAAAAGAAGCGAACAATGCACATGTTCCTCATCGCATTGGCTGGGTCCTGGTGAATTGTCCTTTGTGGGCCTATGATATTACTCACCACTCAATCGCGCTTCCCTTTGCAGCAAATGTGAAGCGCCTAGAAAGAGATTGAGTTCTCTGAGGGCGCTTCATCAAGTGCATTATTATTATTATTATAGTTCTCTGACGGCGCTTAATCAAGTGCATTATTATTATTATTATTATTATTATTATGCGTGCTGGCCCCTCTGCATGCTATGACTAATCTTACTGACATGCTGCAGAGTTGCAGCTTACGTAAAGCGCCTAGAGAGCTATTTAGTTCTAATAGGGCACTATATTTCAATATATTTTCGTTATACATCATCAATATAAGCCTCACTAGCCCGATGGCGTGCAGCCCAGTCAGGAGGCGGAAATTTTGAAGACCTCGAGCTCCCTTTCCGGAACAAATGCGGGCGTTTGCTTCTCGTTGTGCCCTCTAGTGGCGCTCTCAAGTCTCGTGCATCGTCGCGAAGCCGCCTTTCTCGCTGGTCGAGCGCTGCAGAGCAGACCAATAGCCAATGGCGATGTAGAAGCAATTCACTTTCGGGGCTCTCTCCTTTGGAGGAAGAGAGCTCGTTCACGATGAGCCGAGACGGTACTGCGAACGGAAGCTCCTCTCTAAGAGATCTCTCCCGAGCCGTCCTAAGCATCGCCGGCTATCGAGTGCCGTCAACCGCTGCTTCTCGAGAGCATGCTGGCTACGTCAACAGAGGCGCCAGCGTGCCCCTTAAAAGCGGTGACACAGCACTTCAGTGCGGGCGTTAGTTATTTGACAGCCTTCCTACTGCACATCGCACTGCCCAAGTACAACTACTCTCAAGTACTTCCACTCTCGTTCATCCTCTCTCTCTCTCTCTCTCTCTCTCTCTCTCTCTTCCTCTAACCCTGCTCTTTCCCCGTCTAATAATCTTCGTTCTCTCTCTCTCTCTCTCTCTCTCTCTCTCTCTCTCTCTCTCTCTCTCTCTCTCTCTCTCTCTCTCTCCCTCTCTTTCTCTCTCGTTCGGCACCAGTCGCCGCTAGTTGGCGGAGCCTGACCAAGACGGCCGGCTGCGTCGCCGTCTTGGTCAGGCTAAAGAACCCCCCCGGAAAGCGCACAATGAGGACGTGTTATTTTACGCCGCTGAGTTGGCCGATCGAGAGCCGCTGCTAAGCGCCAGCCGGAGCAGCCGCCCGCCCACCGGCTCGGCGCACGCGCTCTGACGGCGGGGCTGCCCCGGCCTGAGAAGCCTGCCCCCGGCTGGGTGGGCTTCCCAGGCCCTTCATCTTGTGACCCGGAGGCGGCGGCGCCGCGGCCGGCGCTCCCTTATAAAGCCGCCGGCGGGCCGCCGATGCAGCCAGCATCCACCTCGCGGTCACTGGCGCTAGAGGCAAAAGAGAGTGAGAGCGAGCTAGCGAGAATGAGTTCGGACGCGCTGAAGATCGTCTTCGGATTCAACCCTTGCCTCGAGCACGGCGCTATCATCGATCAGTCGTGGCCGCCGCACGACTTCGTGAGACGTTCGCGCTCCGACCCGGCGCTGAAGATCTACTGCGGCGAGAACCCGTACCTCGAGCTGCCCCGCGACCCGTGGGGCCTCGTCTACCCTGACCACCAGGCGCTCGCGTCGCCCACGGACGCCGGCGCCCCCTGCCGCTCGCCGACCGTTGCGGACGGCACTAAAGGTTCGGGTAGCCGCGTCAGCGCGGGCGGCGGTGGAGGCCGCCGCAGCAGCAGCAGCAGCAGCGGCGGCGGCGGAGGAGGCGGCGGCCGCATCAGCGTCAGCCGCTGAGGCGGCGCACGAGTCGGCGACGGAGGAAAGGCTTCGCCCGACCGGCGCGCAGCAGAGCGCTGTGACCGCAGCGTCCCCGCGGCGGTGCCTGCGGCAGAGACGCCGCCGCGGCGAAAAGAGGCGGGCGGCTCAACCCTACGTGCGGCGGCGATGGCGGTAGGTTCTGGCGGGTCACCAGCGGCGCTATTACGGTGTCGGCGGCGGCAGCGGCGCTGGCGACCAGCCGAGGACAGCTCGCCGCGCCGCCTTGAGGCACCCGCACCGACGACCGAGCGGCGGCGGCGGCGTCGGAAGCGGAGGCGGCGACACGAGCACGCCCCGCCTCACTTTGGTGTCTCGCGAGAATGCGTTGGACTGCGGAAGATGGAAAGATCGCGTCTGCTGCACGAGCAGCAGCAGCGGCGGCGGCGGAGAGGCGTCTGCCTTGCAGCGGTCGTCGTCTCTGTCGTCGGTCGCCACTGCCACGCCACGGCGGGTGCGCGGGCGCCGCCGCGGCGATCGCGCTCGAGCACGAACTTCTAGCAGCAGTCAGACATCTTGAGCCCTCAACTGGGGTCCGACGCCGTGGTGCTTTGGTGATGCGGTAAGAGGTTGACTGCGGCGTCACTCGCCGCCGCCGCCGCTGCCGCCGCCACGACAGGCCGGGCGAAAACTTGTCGCAGGCGCTGGGGCGGCGGCGGCCAGTGGTAGAAACGACTGGCGCTAGCAAGAGTAACAGTGAAATACGTCGCTGGCCGGTAGTCGGCTGACCGGCAGTCGAGTCCGAACGAGGACGACACCGGAGCGAGCGCGAGCGCACCGGAAGAAGAAGATGCGCGCGGGTGGAGCGGCGCGTCGCTGCCCGGTCGCGTCGCAGAGTCCCGAGCGCGCTCTCGGTTTTCCGGTTAGTTTTTGCCACTGCGCGAGGCAGCCGATAGCGCGCGCGCGCGCGCCCGCGAGATCGTCGCGAGACCTCGCGAACGACGCCGATACGAATCGATGCGGAATAAAGAATGTCTTTGGAAAGAAACAGCGCATCGCGCGCGCCGCGCCTCGCTCTGCGGCTGCGCGCTCGAGCCGCACCGCTCGCCGCAGAGCTGCTGTCTGCTGCCGAGAGCGGAGCGCGCGACTTTCTCGCTGCGTTCGCCTGCGTCGCGCATTGCGCTCGCCTGCGCCGGCTGGCGCGCGGCTAATGCCGGTCGCTTAGCAACGCTCCAGCGGCGGCGGCCCCCCTCCCGCTTGCCCTGTGCCGCCGCCGCCGCCGCCGAATGCGTCTCGCAGCCTTCGCGTTTCTCGAGCGCCAGCTGTGTGCCGCCGCTTCCCATTCCCATTCCCAGAGCTTCCGGCTCGTTGCCGGCTAGTCGCTGGCAGCGCGCGGCGCCCACGTTACAGGCGAGAGTGCGTTCGCACTCTCGCCAAGGACGTCACCCTGCGCTCTTTTTTGTTTACAGCTGAGAGGGCGCGCTACGTTTCCGACAGGAGAACGCTTTTACTCAAACGATCGCGCACACACGCTCGCCGCGATTTGCGGAGGGCCAGGCTCGCGTGCGGAGGAGAAAAGTGCAGCCCGCTCACTTGCGCCGGCAAAGTATCAGCGAGAGCGCGCGCGCGAGCTCACGGCTCGCCGCCGTGCAGCGGAGGGGCGCGAGAAATATCAGACAGCACAGCCCGGGCCGCGTTAGGAGAGCGTCGCGATGAGCTACGCCGAATTTTCTATCGGCGGCAGCGGCGGACCGCAGTGGCTTCATGGGGGGGGGGGGCATCTAAGCGGCGCGCCACGCGTGCGCGCGCGCGAGAGGCGAGAGAGAGAAGTCCTACGAGAGAGCGGGAAGTCCTACGATAGGCGAGAGAGAGAGAGAGATAGAGAGAGAGAGAGAGAGAGAGAGAGAGAGAGAGAGAGAGAGAGAGAGAGAGAGAGAGAGAGAGAGAGAGAGAGAGAGAGAGAGAGAGAGAGAGAGAGAGAGAGAGAGAGAGAGAGAGAGAGAGAGAGAGAGAGACAGACAGAGACAGAGACAGAGAGAGAGAGAGACAGAGAGAGAGAGAGACAGAGAGACAAAGAGAAGTCCTACGATCCTTGGCTCAGTTGCTTTCTCGCTTAAGAAACGCGCAGCGAAGCGCAACGCGACCGATGCGGGGCAGCTGCGTGCAGGATTGCAGCATCGAATCCTGCAGCCGCCATTCGGATGCACGCTCTTAAACTGAATGCCTAGCGCGGTGTCCTATTGGTTTTTGTTGGGGTGTTCGAGGCGGAGATCCCACGCGATGTTTGCCCGCGCGTAGCGCCGCAGCCTTCGCTGCTTGGCTCGAGGACCGTTCGGTCTGGCGGCAAGCGGCGTGGCGGACCTTCGTATATTCGCAATAATACCGCTATTAAGGCATTTTACACTTTGCCCTCGCATGAGCCACGTCCTATGTTATGTTATATTACGTCGTCCGCCTGTAACTCCACAAAGCCGCAAAGGCTATGTGGGCGTTTCGCAGGAGAGTTTTATATAGTGAACCCAAAACCTAAGCGACTTTCGGTATGAATTCGGTAGCCAACAGACTTAATCTCATGCAGCAAAGAGAAAGTGAGAAGCATAGCTGAGTCAGGAGAGCAGTTGAGGTAGTGAGTAGCACGGAAGTAGCAGCTCAGAGCTGCTGAAAAGGATGAGCTGCAGGCGGCAGCTGGAGGAGAGCAGTCTGATTAGAGCTGTGAGTGCAGCGGGGCCTGGATGGCTTTTGCTTGTGACCTGCTGCGCTCTTTTCAAACCGCATTAAGTGTGAAACCCCGGAGTGGCAAACAATTCCGCGAGCTGCTGTCGCACTTAAGGTGTTATTTTGCCTCTCTGCTTTATCGGTTGTTTTGCCCACTTACGCGTGCTCTCTATTCATTATTGATTCGCAAACCTCGTAGGTAAATGCTATGTCGGTGTAAATATGCGAGCAGTCACACACGCCAGAAAACCGAATCGACATTGCAGCACTGACAACGATGCCCGACCCTAGCCCACGAGAATGCTAAAGTATATTAATGGGTCCGCTGTTCTCCTTCGTTGACTATCGTCCGAATAGCCAGCTATAACAATACAGCGGATCCACTAGTTTAATATTACTACTACTATCTCAGTAAATGTAAGTAAAAGTAGGCTGATTGAGTATTCTCTCGTTTATTACAAACAAAGACACTTTGCCGGCGAACATCAAGAGCTAAAACCACGCCCCTCTTGCTTTGGGCGATAATGAAGTGAATGCTACAGGATCAAAACCTGGACCGTGAGCGAGAACGCCATACCCTGAAGCTAAGGTAGGACTGTGGTCAATAGTCTGTCTGCGTGTCGGTCTATGTGTATGTCTATGTGTATGTCTGTGTGTCTGTCTGTCTCTCTGTCTGTCTTTGTCTCTCTCTTTCTCACTCTCTATCTCTCTCTGTCTCTCTGTCTCTCTCTCTCTCTCTCTCTCTCTGTCTCTGTCTCTCTGTCTCTTACTCGCTGTCTCTTACTCGCTGTCTATCTGTCTTTCTTTCTATCTCTGAGTGCTAAGATATGATGGCCGGAGAAAGCGCTTGCAGAACCGCCCACACTCCTACATCAGCTCAGCACCGGCGGGGGTGGGGGGAAGGAGGGGGTGGCTGCCGCAGCACCGCTTCATTTTACAGCTGAAGCCCCCTCCCCCACTGGGCGCTTGCTCGGTCCGCTGCAGCGCTAGACCGGAGCTGCCCCTGGTACCCTGGGCCTGGCTTCGCCGCTAGCAGTAGGCGACCGCCGACGTCGTGGGCGACGTGAGTCAGGCAGCAGGCAGCAGATCTCTTGATTGCACGTCCGCGAGCGGCCCACTGGGGCTCTTCTTCGGCGACGTGAGTGGGATTGCTGAATGAAACTATCTCCACGGTTCTCTCTCGAATAAGGGGTGCCGCCGTTTGACCAGCCAGGCGTCGGTAAGGTGAGCGTTAAGCTTCGACATCTATCTCGTCCTAAAGTTCATATCTCAATCAAAGAAGACAACAAGTCCTCTGGAGCCTATTCCCACTGTCCTGCTCCTACGTTGCATTGATCTGCTGCTGCTATGCATAACTAACATCACTAATATGTCATTAGCCTCAGGTCATGTCCCAGCACCTTTCAATAAAGCTGTAGTCAGGCCACTTCTCAAGAAAGCTACACTAGACCAAGGGAACTTAAGCAACTACCGCCCAGTCTCCCTTCTACCATTCCTATCGAAGACACTGGAACGGGTCGTAGTGGACCAGCTGAACTCATATATTGAAACCTCAAACCTTGCTAGTAAGTTCCAGTCTGGCTTTAGAGCTAATCACTCCACAGAGTCAGCGTTGCCTGTACAACGACCTACGTAGGAATGCAGACATGGGTAGAGTGTCTCTGCTTGTTTTGCTTGATCTCTCGGCAGCTTTTGATACCATCGATCACAAAGTTCTTCTAGAGCGCCTCTCATCTCGCCTGGGCATCACTGGCATTGCTCTACAATGGTTCAGATCATATCTCAGTGGGAGACTCCAGAGTATTGACGTGAATGGACAAAGATCATCTGAGGTATATCTGAAATATGGAGTACCTCAGGGCTCCGTGCTAGGTCCTGTTCTTTTCGTGGTTTATACTCTCCCTCTTGCTGATGTGATTGCCAAGCACAATCTAGGCTCTAACTTCAATGCGGATGACACTCAGTTGTACCTTTGCTTTGATCCCTCCCAGCCTTCGAGCACCTCAAATTCTCTCAACTCACTTGCTGCATGTATTGATGACATCCTCACATGGATGGCAGCAAATTTTCTAAAACTTAACGATGATAAAACTAACTTACTAGTTATGGGCAAACCCAGCTTGGTTCACAAATTGGAAAGGCTGCCAGCATAGCTCCTGTTGAACAGCTCGAAATCTAGGTGTCATATTCCAAAGCGACCTCTCGTTAGACGACCATATCAGCTCCACAGTCAAATCTGCCTATTTTCACAGCTTCCTAACATTGCTAAAATTCGGGCTTGTTTAGATAAGCATACCACGTCTAAGTTGGTCCATGGATTCGTGACATCCGGTCTCGACTTCTGCAACTCACTGCTTACTGGCCTACCAGCATGTGCGATCCGGCGATTGCAGCTGGTGCGAAACTCTGCAGCTAGGCTTGTCTGTCGTGAGCGTCGAAGTTGCCACATCACACCACTTCTCGCCGACCTGCACTGGCTACCAGTCAAACAACGGATCGACTTTAAGGTCTTGTCGCTCATTTTTAGGTCACTTCATTCTATGGCTCCAGCCTATCTCTCCGACATACTCCCCCATCAGGCCAAGCATCGTACCACCCGCTTTTCGGAATCCAAAAGTCTAGAAATACCTCGTACAAACCTTAAATCCTTTGGAGACCGTGCATTTAGTTCGTATGCTCCCAAAGCCTGGAACTCCCTCCCGACCTGCGTCAGAACATCCCCTGACCTGACCACATTTAAAAGGAACTTAAAAACACACCTATTTAGGACAGCATTTAGTGGGTCCCTGTGATTCATCCTTCATGTGCTTGTGCGTGCTGACACTGTGCATGCTGTCACTAACCACATTTGCATGCTGACCTTGTGCATGTCACCCCTAACCATATTATTCACTGAGTTTGTTTTTCAAGCATGATTTTACTTACCATTCAATTGCATGTCCCTTTGCAGCAAAGGTAAAGCGCCTACGAAAAGATTGAGTTCTCTGAGGGCGCTTTATTATGCATTATTATTATTATTAATACTATCTACACGGCAAAACGCGAGGGCCGCGCATGCGTGCGCTCAGCGGAAGCTGCTGTCGAGTGCCGGCGGTCGATCGTTCGCCGCTTGCATTACTCGCAAGCATGCCGGCGGCGAGAGGAGAAGATTATGGTCGGCCACGGCGGCGGTTGCATGGGCTGGCGAGAGCATCGGGCCGTTGGTGGAGGCGTGAGCACATCGAGCTAAGGGGCTCGAGAATGTGCGCGTAACAATGATAGTACTGCGATATCTGCGTAACTATTCATGAGAAACCAGTTCGCTTTCTAGCCTATTCGCAAACATGCCATGGCGACCGTATAAATGGATGCTGGCTTACCGAGGGCAGGGCAGGGGGCAGGGCTTTAGCGCCCCGGTATGAGCAATGGATCCTGCCTATGTGCGCACCACGTAATGTGAAGATCAGCTGCTTCGGCAGCCTCATTTACTAGTAACAACAGTGAAGAAACAATTGTATGTCACCCTGAAGATAATACGCCCATGATGCCTGATTGTATGGAGATTTATTATGATTGTATGGATGATGATGACTGTATGGAGCCCTGAAAAGTCTCGGGACTATAGATATGCAGTGAAGGAAGCATGTCAAATGGTTAGTGACATTGTGAACAGTGTCGGCACGCATATGCGCACAAAGAACGATTCATAAAGACCGAGCAAGTTTTGCTGAGCAAAACCAATACGTCTGTAGCTTCTTTTGAACGCCGGCGAGCACGCGTGTGAACTCAAAGAACGAATCACAAATTCTACTAGATGCTGTATAAAGCAGTGTGTTTTAAGCATCAAGCATCATTGTCAGCATCAGCTATTCAAATGCCATTTGGCCATGCTACGTTGTGAAGTGCGTCGGAAGTGAGTCCAGTTCCAGGGAGCTTTGGGAGCAAAGGAGCCTGAGGCTCGGTCTTCAAGGGTTTTGAGGCTCGTACGAGTTATAGCTAGACGGTTTGAGTCAGAACAGCGAGTCATACAATTCTTGGCCTGGTGGAGAAGTAAGTCTAATAGATGGGCTGGAGCCAGAGTATGAATGGACATACAAGTAAGTGACAGAACCTTGAATTTGACGCGCTGCTTGATGCAAACGCAGCCATTCTTAGTTCGGAGCTCACAGTAGGGAATTCGAAGCGCTCGCGTACGGTCTAGCGCACTGTTTTTCTCCTGCGTTATGCTCGCGGTCGGCCTGCCGCCGTCGGCAGCTTCGGGCGGGCCCCTGGCTAGCACGCGGACTGCGAAACCAGCGCGCGGTGCCGGAGCCAAACCGCCGCCGCCGCCGCCGCCGGGCTTGGCCTGGTCGCTGCGCTCGACCCGCTGTCTTCCGGCTAATCGGAAGTCCGTTACTGAACGGAGGTTTCTTTTCTTCTTTATTTCACAAAGGTCGCCGTGCTCATACGGGTGTAAGCGGCTCGATAGGCGGCTGCCATCGGGCGAAAGCGGCGCGTGCGAAAGACGCGACGCTTCCGCCAGGTCTGACTAACGGAGAGATGCTTAGAAAAGACGTCCTGTGCGGCGCCGCTGCAGCGCTCCAGCTCCAAGTCGGTCAGTGAGGGTCAAGGAGAGCCAAGGCCTCGAAACCTCTTCGCTACGGAGTCTCCGCTACGCATACAAGAGCAGTTGCCTTCCAATGTTCGGCAGTCTTCCATTCAAGTCGCGCCGTTATCGGAGGCGCGCGCCCGCAGCTCGGCGATTTCTCTGCGCGCCGCCGCCATCCGTTTAAGCTATCTAAGTTGCTGCTGCGCGCTCACTGCTCCGCGGCGTCTGGAATTTCACTCGTCTCCTTCGAGGGAATCCGACCGCCGCAATGCGCGGCGAGCGAAGGTCGGCATCCTCAGATGGCTCGATCGCTGCGGCGTCCGGCCGGCGGCTTTGCGATGCGCTTCGCGATGCGATTCCCGGCGAAGATCAAGCGAACAGTGTGGTCGTACCGCGACTTAGCTAGAAGACACCTGCGCGCTCTGACGCCAGCGCGAGCGCGCGCGTGAGGACGATGAAATCAAGGTCGGAGGTCGGCGCGCGAAGCGATCGTCGTCGTCGTCGTCGGCGGCGGCCGCGGACGGCGCTTCTCTCGCCGTCAACGGTAGTGGCGCGCGCGAGACGGTGGATCCGTCGGCCGTCGTCGTCGTCGTCGCCACGGACGCCGGTCAGACGGCGCTTGGCTCTTACCTCAGGTAGATCTCGACGACGCCCTGTGTACGCCTTCGCGACGGCGATGCCATCTCGTCACGGTGCTGCACTTGGGTGTGGAGAGGTAAGAGGCGATGCTCCCTCACCCGACTCTGACAATGAATAAATAATAAATATCGGCTGATTTAACAGCGTCATTTGCGTAGCGGCAGAAGAGCCCCGAAACGGCAATCGTCGCCAGCGCTTTCAGTTGGCAATCAAATCCTTGCTGATTAAACAGCCTCTTTTTGTATAGCGACAGAAGAGCCTTTTAGGGCTATCACCACTCTTGCAGTGGCGATAAAGGATCGCCCTCCGCAGGAATCGAACCCACGACCTCGGGACCAAAGTCGTGAAAGCAACCGCCTTACCTAGTGTGAGCCATCACGGCTCACCAGGATCGCCCACTGCGGTATTCGAACCCACGACCTCGAGGTCGTGAAGTGCGAGCATTCAATCCACTCGCGGCGTCGGAGGCCGCTGGGAGTTTCACTGCGCCTGCGCCGCGCTCGCTGCGAAAGCGCTTTCTGGGATCGCGGGACGCGGTATCGGGCAGCAATTTGCGGCGGCGGCGAGGCCGTCGTTTGACAGCGTCAATACACACACTGCGCGAGCGCTTTTAAAAAACGCCGCTGCCGTCGGCGTCGAGCGGGATGGATGCCCGCAACGCACCGTCTGCCTCACACCTCGCCTAGTACCCGCCCGCTAAGTCGTGAAGCGGTTGCGGCGGCGGCCACGGTGGCGTCCGTGGCGAACTTCGCGTCCCGCATTCGTTCGTATGCCGTTCGAGGCAACGCCGGTGCGGAGCGGGCGTGCGGAGAAAAGTGCTTGCCAGGCCCACCCCCCCGGTCTTTCGCCAGCGCGTCGCGATCCGGGCCGACTCCGTTCGCGAGGCCTTCGCGATAGCCCGAAGACGGACTCTTCGTAAGCCGATTAGGACTGTTCGCCTTGAGACCGGCGCGGTGCAAGCAGACCGGTCTCTGAGCGCCGCCTGGCGGCGGCGGTCGTCGCTGCTGCGACGCTCGGCCGCCGACGCGGCAGCGTCGGCGTGACCTCCCGGACGCTCGACCTGAAATTGCCGACGGCTCCCTGGCTGCAGGTGAAGTCGCCTGTCCTCTGAAAAAAGAGGCAATTGTTCGACCACTCGTTCAAAATTCCGAGCTTGATCATGATCATTTGAGTAAACTTGGCGTGGTCTCCCTTTTTGCAGTCTGATCCGAGACCCTAGCACGAGCGGTGGCTTGGAAACTCAGCGATCGCATCACTTAATCATCAGATCTTGCTAGCCATTTCTAACCGAGATTTAGTGCTAGCCATCTCAAGGGAACTGCACTGCTTCTGGCTTGAAGCGACCTTTCGAACAATGAAGATTCGGACCGAGCGTCGCTGCTCTGGCACTCGCGAATCTATAGGCAGCAATTGGCACTATCAATCCCAGATCGAGCAGGCGCACGTGTCCACACGCCCAGCGTTAGCATCGTGCCGCCGTTAGATCTTGCCCCGGCTTAGCCCAGGAGTTTAGATGCTCGCCTTCTTTAATGGTGGCAAAGGTCGTGGATTCGAGCCTTGCAGCAACTGCAAAGCGCCTGGATGAAGTTAAGTTCTCTTATGGCAATACAGAAATGAATTATATTTAGCTATATTTACCTCAATCAGCGGTGTCAGAGTGTAGATGTTACTGGCTGTCCGTCACGTGTATCGAGCTCTCTTAAAGTATGTTTGTACGCCTCGGCATTCGATCTCAGGCCTCTTTCTTTTCATTATCTACACTTTAATTATGGCAGACATTGTCGGCAAACGCGATCCTGGCCTTCCTTACTACGCCGACGGCAATCAAATCTATTTATAGCTCTTTGATCCCTGCCTTGATCTTGCTCTGCGGCCGATTCGCTTACCTTGCTTGCAGCCTGCGTTGACGACTTTAGCACTTGGATGACCGCCCACTTCCTGAAGTCCAGCGACGATAAGACCAAACGAAGAGCTATGGGAAAACCTCGTGTCGCCGGAACGTCGGAAGACCTAAACCTCCAGATTAATTCAGCTAGCACCACTCTCACGACGTCTACCTGTAATCTAGGCGCACTATTCGAAACAACTTGTCACATAGATGAGCACTTTTATGATTAATTAATGATTAATTGCCGAAAGCCGCTTAGGATGTGAGTGCGCTATACAAAACTCTCCTGCGTAACACTCACATGGTCATTATGACTTTGTGGAGTTACAGACGGAGATACATTACATTACATAATTAATAGCATAACCATTTATCATAGATGAGCATATTTATTTAACTTGTCACATAGATAAGCACATTTCTTCCACTGTCAAGTCAGCTAAGGAACATTGCAAAAATCAGTTTATGCTTAGATAAAAGTAAGACCGCCAGACTAGTTCTCGCGTTTGTGACGTCGCGTCAAGATGAGTGCATTTCTCATGAGCCTACATGTCAGTTCACTCGCTTGCACCGGCCTGCCTATCAGACCTCTTCACTCCTCCAGTCACGTGCTCTCTCGTGCCATCCTCAGCATCTAGTCATCTCGCCGTCCCTCGAACTAACTTGAAATCTACGATAGATCGAGCGTTCAGCTGGTAAGCGTATGCAATGGAAGTCTGTTAGTGCGCTTCTGGCTACCGTCACTACCAGCGATGACCTTGCGTCTTTTAAGTCTCAGCTAAAGGCACACTTGCTCCAATCAGCTTTCTCCCTGTCCCATCCTGAATTCGTCCGTTTTTCGTTCCGTATTTCGTTCTTTGCGTGCCTACTATTTGTGCACGATTCAGTTCATCCTGCTAGCCTAAGGTCTGACTAGCCTGTGGCCTAGTGCGAGAGCTTCGTTTTTACTGCTTTAGCATGCTAGCCCAAGAATGGTAGTTCCTTGCTTCTGCATGTTTGATCCCGTGCATATCACAGACACTTGGTTATTGATTCTCTTGCAGCGAGCTGTAAAGCGCCATTACTGTGATTCGGTTTTCTCAGGGCGCTATAGAAGCGGACTACTACTATTATTATGTTCATTATCGTTACTATTAATAGCCCGATCGGAGGTGCCTGGATTGTCCTCTCGGCAGCTCCTGGGTTACGTCGGACAGTTCACATGGTGACTCATAAGCTACACGCTTAGGCGTCCGAGCTACGAAACAACTCGAAGGAGGTCACGCGCAGCAGCCCACATGGGTATGACAGCAGCTTCGCTGGACGCAGGCTGGAGCGATGGGCCACTACGCCGGGCCGCACGATACTAGGCCGCTCTCGCCCCGGCAGTCAAACGAACGCACGAGAGTGCCCGACGGGCCGCACTGCATCGCTGATCGGTATTCCGCCGGGGCGCGCACTATTCGGCCGCGGTCAGAACGAGGGAACAGCTCTCACTTTCAAGGACGGTTCGAGAAATTGATTTCGCTGCTGGCCAGTTCGTCAGTCGGCTCTGCCTAGCACTCGGCACTTCCCATCCCCTGTCTCATCCCCCGCCGCCGCCGCCGCCGCCGCCGCCGCCGCCGCCGCCGCCGCCGCCGCCGCCGCCGCCGCCGCCGCCGCCGCCGCCGCCGCCGCCGCCGCCGCCGCCGCCGCCGCCGCCGCCGCCGCCGCCGCCGCCGCCGCCGCCGCCGCCACCAGGGATGCTTTCCGCTAAGCCATCGCATTTTACTTTTGCTGCGCCGTGAAAGCAGCAGCAGCAGCAGCGACGGCGGCGGCGGCGGCGGCGGCGGCGCGACTGGAGCTGGCGCCGCGCGGTCTGAAGGGGCGGTCTGAAACGGAAGCTGCTCGCTCGCGCGCCGCATGGCTGCGGAGCGCGAGCGAGCGCGCGTTCACGAAAACGTTTAAGAGCGACGGCCCAGCAAATGCAGCCGATGCCGCCCGACAAAAGTCGCGGAGCGGAGCTTTTTCGTTGCACTATTGCTGCATTCAAATCCGCTTGGCCGATGAAGAGGCAGCCGCCGTGGCACCTCGCATCTGGCGCCACCTACCGCCCTGACTCAATCAGGACTGACGGCGCTCGGTCGCGTGCGGACTCACGACTATGCAGGCTTGACATCCACTGAGGGCACGAGCTCGCCCTGCAGCAGGAATCGCGCGGCGTTTATTCAAGCGACAGCCATGCCTGGATTTAAGCGAATGTCGACTTACCGAATGCTAACAGCTCGGGCGGCAGCAGGCCCGGAGCGTCGCAAACGATCAAGTAATACCAAGTCAGTCTCCAGGGTGCGTGCGCCTGGTTAGGCTTTCCTGTCCTGAACTTTACACGTCCCACAGTACGCCACATCTCTGTGACGAGCATTGGCGCCAGCGTCAGAGCACTTCGTTGACTTTGAGGTCTCGTCTCTCGCCTCAGGTTACTCTATTCTCTTAACTTGCGGTGCTGCATTGTCTGCCACTCTGTGAGACATTATGGTCAATGGCTGAGCCCCAGTCGGTGCGAATGGCCGCGATTCTATACAGCCGGTTTGCTTGTTTCCAGCACGAGCTCGGCCATTTTGCTGCCCCTCGCTGCTGATAGTGGTGCTGCCTTCAAGTTAGCATGTCTTGTGTACAGCTGGCAGCTGCGGCCAAACGTGTTGATTTGCCGGAGACCGCCCAAATCCGTTGCAAAGGGAGACCCTCTCAAATGCTCGGGGGTGGGGGCGCTTCGGTAGTGGCGACCCGATCAACGGCTTAGATCGTTAGGAAGTAGCACTCCTTCGTCCTTTTGGAAATCAAATGAAAGTCGCTGGGGGCTCCGGTCGTACTAATGAAGTCGCATGGTGTGCCCGGCTTTGCTTTCCATGTTGAGTCACGTGCTCGATAAGACGGAGCAGTCACTCTCCGCAGCTGTTTACTGCGACGCAGATAGGTTTCTTGCTCTGTTGACAGGGTGGCTCTGTCTCATGCCACCCTAATATAGCCTGACTGCTACTGCTGTTGAGCCACACCCAGAAACCTCCTTGCAAAAGAGTTCCCACAGTTTCACCGGTGTTTCCCTACACAATGATTAAGAGATGAGTAAAAGAGAGGTTTGGAAAGTTTCTCACCTGCAGACTCAATAATACATCCTCGCTTATGTTCAATGCTGTTGTAATTTATAGATATAGGGTCCTGCAAGAGCTAAATCTCAACTCAGGAGCCTCCCATATAGCTGCATTAGCCCAGTCACAGCTGAGTCTACCTGTCGAAAGGTCAGGGCACCCTGCCTTTCCCTGACGACCCGGTCTTCGTTCTGATTGGTCGGACACGCTCGCAAAGTGTGCCGATGATGGACTACTGATGCGGCTTGAGGTATTCCGACCAATATAAGAGGGATCAATGTCAAAGGTGAACAGGAAGTAAGCAAATTAGCGTAGATGTCACTGGCGAGCAGTTCTCCCCTCAGCCTTTAAAGTAACGCGTGACGTAAGGATTTGTTGTGAGTCCAATTATTTCAACGTTCGCTCTTCACGTTGTTGATGCAATCGCCATGTACAATCTTGGCGTTCATTTTTGTGAAGATGGCACACAGTTGTACCGGTATTTTGACGTCATGCATTGTGACGTGCCCAACTCTTTTAACTCCCAAGCGGCACGCATTGCTGATATTTGCGCATTTGCATGACTAACAACTTTTCCAAATTGAATGTGGATATAATTAGCTGATTAGTTATCGGCAAACCTAGAGTAAATAAACCAGAAAATTAAAAAAAATTAAATACGTGCTCAGCCAGGATATATCCTGTAGTGATGACAGTACTAGGATTTTCCGGTAATAATATTAATATTGAGGTTAGATGATTTTAACAGCCTCACTTCTATTGCGGCAGAAGAGCCTACTTGCCTACTGTCGTAATGTCGCCACTACTTTCAGTGGAAAAAAAGGAGCTGCACGATTGATTGCGCGACTCTCGGACCCACTGCCTGGGTAGCGAAGAGAGCGAGCACCACGTGACTCCTGGGCTAAGACCCAGAAGTCACGTGGTGGTGGGGGAACTCTACCAACAATCGGGAATTCGCAAGTTTTGCATTCCCCTTTCGAGCGGCTGCCGCACATAGATTCAGAGTATTGTAAGCTTGATCTTATTTTCCTTCATCCTCGCACCCGTTTCTTTCTCAGCACACGACAGACAGCGTGGCATCGCTGAGCTACCCCCACAAGCTGCAACAATCGAGGGCGTATCTTCGTCAGTTAAATGCGCTGAAAACACCTCAGGTGTCGACCGTTGACGCTGCCGTTGTATAAGCAAACCACACCAGCCTGCAAAGCAGATCATGATCGGCCTCGGCTCAATCGGACTCAGCCAGCATGATTGCATGATCGGGAAGTGTCCCAACGTGGCAGAAAGTCTATATTGAAGAGGTTGATTTTAAGGTCAACTAGGCTACAGCTCTAAGTTGTCGACATTGATGCAGGAGCGAACTGTTGGTGAGAGAAGTCGGCATCAGCGAAGCCAAGCGAATTCGATCGATTACTTGACAAACTAAAAATCAAATTCTATCTGGATAAAGCCTATAGCCGCGTAAAATAAGTGCTTCGAGAATGCCGAAGACGTGTTCACTGCTTTCGTGTGCTCAGTTCGAAGTAGCCGACCGGTAGCTGGCAGTAGTCGTGTCGGGCACCTCAATTTCATGATCTCATAATATAACGGACATTCTGCAATTTTTAGATAGATCATCGCAACTAGCATATTTTGCATATTCTTCACAACCTGAAAGGATTGATCATGAAAATTTAAGGCATTGAAAGTATCCTGAAACGGCGCAGAGCTTAATCATTCAGGTTATGACTTATAAAGGTTATTTGTTCGCGGCTCCCGAGTTTTAACGACTATTACCAATTATGCGATAGGCTTTGGCCGATAAATTATAGCCGATAATTCGTGGCTGAGGACGCATAAAAGCCGACGCAATACGATAGGCAGACAGTCGTGTTTCCGGTGTTGGCCCTAGGCATTTGAGCTGACTTGAGTTTTAGGCTAAGTAGCGGTTGGTGTACGTCATGGCCACGGTCGAACGCCTGTAACTGTCCGCTGCTGTCAATAGACTTGTCGGCGCGATGAATATTGACTTGCTATGGCTACGTTGAGGTTGTTTCTATGGCTACGTTGGTGCTTTTTGTAGCTGCCGCGTTCCGTTATTATTGGCATGCCTGTGTACATTGGTGCTTCACCAACGAGTCGCTTTTCCGCGATACAAGGCTCATTCCCCTTGAGTGTTCGTCGCGAGTCGGCTGAGACTAGTGTCATCACGAGCGCTGCGTTTGCGGTCTAGTTCTATTCAGACGTGGAAGCTACGGAACTCGTTGTAATACATTCTGATCCCCATTTCTGCATTGCCTGCACTCATTGCCCACGAGTAATTAATAGCAAGTGCTCGTTGTGATATTATCAGATCCAGTGCTTTCATCCTCTTTTCCTTCATAAACAGTTCATTGGTGGGTTTGCAGCAACCGTCGCCCCATTGACTGTGTCACTGACCGAT
The DNA here is from genome assembly GCA_009760855.2 of Cristatella mucedo. Lineage (NCBI taxonomy): Eukaryota > Metazoa > Bryozoa > Phylactolaemata > Cristatellidae > Cristatella > Cristatella mucedo. The sequence goes on along the minus strand of WPIO01000011.1, from coordinate 5,256,391 downwards.
TCGATATTGATCTGGCTGTCTCCTGACGCGTGAAACAAAGCTGAATGCGGTTCAACACTCGGCTTTGCTGGTGCCGTACATGCAAGCTACCGATTACGTAGCGCCAGTAAAGATATTCGTAGCAGGAAAATCAAAATGTATCTCCATCTGTAACTCCACAAAGTCACAAAGACCACGTGGGTGTTACGCAGGAGAGCTTTGTATAGCGCACTCGCAGCCTAAGCGGCTTTCGGTACGCATTCGGTAGCCAACAGACATTGACGGTAGAGGAGTTTTGCCGAGGGACGAAAATGCTCGCGCCTTTGCCGACCGAGGTCGTGGGTTCTAGACATGTGGCGAAATGTGAAGAGCCGGGATAGAAAGTAGTGAATGAATCTCTCAGAGAATGCGGCGGCGAGTGCTGGCTGCTGTCCAATGACCGCTGCTGCTGCGTGCTCTCCTTGCTCAGTGCTCGACGGGTGGCAGGTGCTATGACACGCGGTGACCAGAAGCCCAAACTAAACTAGAGGACCAACCAAGTCCCACGTCCCCTTGCTTCGCATTGTCTTGCAGCGGCATCATCTCAGCGGATCTCATCGCTGTCTTTTTCGAGCGTGGCATTCGATGGACTTGTGGCGCTTCAGCGGCTGGGCCAGGTCAGGCAGGCCGGAAATGCAGCACCATTGTGAAGTCTCTCAACTTGTTTCGCTTAATTTTTCGGTGGCGTTTGGTACTATTGATCATTGAGTCCTTCTCGAGCACCCCTCGTCTCGCCTGGGCATCGCCGGTACTGGGCTGCAGTGGCTTAGGTCCAATCTCAGTGGTAGACTCCGGAGTGTTGACGTAAGCGGACGAAGATAAACTGAAGAACCACTTAGGTACGGGGTACGTCACCAGGGACGTTTGCTTGGTCAGCTTCTTTTCAGTATGCATACTCCCCTTCTTGCCGATGTGATCACCGAGCACGATCCAGGTTTTCACTTCTTAGTAGATGACACGCAACTGTACCTGCGCTTTGGCCCATCCCAGATCTCCAGCACGTCTAGCTCCCTCAACTCCCTTGCTACATGTATTTGCAGACATCTGCACATATATGACTGCAAACGTTCTCAAATTAAACGATGATAAAACAGGCTAAATAGTTAATAGAAAACCAAGCGTGACTCAGGAACTGGAAAGCTTAAAGCTCATACTAGGCTCTGCAAGCATATCCTCTTCTTAAAGACCGTTGGTGACAGAAGCTTTCGCTCTGCAGATTCTAGACTGTGGAAGTCGCTTCCACGATTTTTACGCAACGACTACTGTTCTCCTGCTGCCGACTATATCACATCATTTCCAGCGTCCTGAGCTGCTACTTTTAAGTTAATCACTACCGCAACTACTCTCCTGACTCTGCTATGCTTCCTACTTTCTCGTTGTTGCATTAGAGGAAGTCTGTTGGCTACCGAAGGCGTACCGAAAGCCACTGGGGCTGTAAGTGCACCGAGCGAAACTCTATTGCGTAACACCCACATAGTCTTTGTGGCTTTGTGGAGCGACAGAAGGAGATACATTGCATTAAATTACATTACACATCTCCTGTAGCATCTGCACAAAGTCGGAGGGTCCTGTTAGAAAGTGACCTTGCACTAGACGACCACATTAGATCCACAGTCAAGCCTGCCTACTTTCAGCCGCAAAACATTATTGAAATTCAGGCTCGCTTAGACAGAATACGGCACTACTTTCCCTATGGGTACTAGACCGGTCAGTAAATGCACCATCTACCTCAACCTGCTGTCGCAAACGGCTGGAATATGCTCACGCTCGGCACTCGCTCGCCGCCGCAGCCCAAATCCTTCTAGTCGGCCTTCAGGATGCACATAACGGTCTATCACATTCCCTCCTGCTAAATGTCAGCTAACTAAAAAAAGGGGGGCTACTTATCTGCAATCCCAGGTTGCCCATGATAAGCTAGATGCATTTCTGCTGACTACAAAATGGATTGCACCGTGCTCTCGTGGCTGCGTACCTTAGACTAGCCCATCCGGGTTTCGCATTCTTTCAGACCATTTAGATTGACGAGGTGGGTGGCGGGTTTACTATCATTCTTCGTGAATCGATCGGCTATGAGATCACAAGTTTCTCGCACGGGTCATCGTTTGAATCGTTTTCTGTCAGATCTCCATCAAAGAATATGCCTCTCATGGCTGTGATCTGCTGATCCCGCTTTGTCCGTCCGTGCCTTGTTTGCGGTGTTTTCTGAGTTCTTCCCTAAAATACTAGTGCTTGAAAGGTGTTTATTGGTAACTGGAGACATACAAAACATTCACGCTGACGACCGTCAGTGGAATCAGACACTCATTTCTTCACTGTCTGGAAAACTTCGGCTGGCCCAGCAGGTTGGTCATACGACTCATGTCACGTGGCCACGTTCAGGATTTCTTATTGAGGGCCCGCTGACCATTTCAGATCTTTGTTTAATCTTATTTAATGCTCGCGTGTCCGTCACATCAGGGCAGCATCGAGTTTATACATTGACGAAACTTGAAAAGCATTGACACTAAAAAACTCATGAAATTTCTAAGCGATATAGTCTTCTTTATCTGCGCCCATATTCCGCCGCCAGCTTCGATACTCTCACTGATGCTGTAAACTTGTACCTCAGGAGTGCTCAGATCTGTCTTTGCACAGAATAATGGAGATTAATTTCAATTTAAAAAACATTTTTCAAACAGTGTATCGTGTAAAGTGATAGTTTTTAAGCCACTTTACGAAGTCCGGTGTACCGACATGGCCGGATTAAATAATTTGCTTGCTAGCTCAAGTTCTGACTCCCTAGATATTAATGGTTAGGCTGATAGGCTTACTGCATTCTTCGTTAAAAATTGCACACAGTCGTGCCTCCAAAAAGCCACCTCCGACAAAAGTATTGCTTGTTTTTAAATTTTTAGGTTTCTACAAAGATTTTCCGAGGTTTTTTAATGAAGTAGCCGCTTCACTAAAGTCTTGAAGCCCCTGTGCCATTTCCTCTGTAGTCTTAACTTTCAAAGTCCTTCAAATCGTCCATCATTCAGGCTATAATTAAAAGGCCTGGATTGTATTAAGAAGTTTTAGTGAATTTTTGCCCAGTTTCCCTTCGTCATTTTTGTCAAAGATTTTTGAAAAAAGATCCTCTAAAGAGCTTGTAGAACATATTGCAAATATTGGATCGCCAGGAAATTTCAGTTGCCATTCAAACGACAACACGCCACTGAAACTTTTCTACTCCGAGTGACCAACTGTGACCGACGACATGCTAATCAGAAGTGATGACTGCAATGTTGCTACCCTAGCCGAGCTTGATCTACTAGCTGCTTTCGAAAATATTGATCCCGAAATCCTACGGGAGCGATTGCGAACAAAGATCGGTCTTTCAGACGAGGCTCGGGCTGGGTTAAAATCGTACTTGCCCGGTTGTGTTCAATCCGTGTCGTCTGCGGGTCAGTTCTTACCCACCAGGCCGGCCACGTGTAGAGTCCCACGAGGGTCTGTCCTCGGTCTTAAGCTGTTCTCCATTTATTCTGAACCTCTGGGAAAAAGTGATTCGGGCATATGGAATCGGCTGCCACTGTTATGCTGATAATACTCAGCATTATTTGTCGTTTAAACCGTCGGAATCTGCTGCAGCGACCAATATACTAAATTTTAGCCTTGCAAACATTCGAAATTGGATTTAGGGCCAATACCATTAAAGTAAACGACCTTCAAACTGAGCTTCTTCTCATAGGACGCCCCAAGCGTTAGGCTGGACTACGAGAATGCTCTCTTAATGAGCGATTTGGTTGTTCGAAAATTACCATGTGCTCGAAATTTAGATAGCCTCTTTGACAACCCTTTTAATTTTGAAATTTTCATTAAGAAGACTGCTACTACAGGCTGTCATCACGTCCGATCCCTGTCTAAGATTAAGAGCTATCTACCGCGATTACTTTCAATAAATTTAACTCGCTCCCCGGTTCCATCTAGGTAGGCTACTGCAATTCTGTTTTGGCTGGACTACCGAGCAAAGCGCTTAAGCCTCCGCAACTGACGATGAACATGGCTAAAAGGCATATTTATAAATTCTATGGGTTCAGCCATGCTTCTCTTTTGGTGAAAGAACTGAGTTGGCTACTATTCGATCAACGGATGCTAAGTAAAATTTTCACAATGACCCTCTAAGCCCTCCACCTGCGACTGCCATTATAATCGTAGAATAGAACGTAGGTGTCCTCTTCGATTACTGTGTAGCGTTTGAAAGCCTCAATAAGGAGACCGGTTCGACAGATAGCCATCGCATTCGATCCCTGACTAATGTTAGGGACTGTCTACAGCGGCGGCTTGCTAAAACAATTACCACTAGCTCCCTAGTACCATCTAGATTCGAGTGATGCAATGCATGCTTTGGCTGGGCTACCAAAAAAAGCCACAATACGCCTCTGGAGTTGGTAATGAATAGGACTATACGGTTAGTCAAAAAATCTCTGAGCTTCAGCTATATGTCGCGTTTGCTGAAGGAGCGGCGATGGCTCTCGTTTAATCAATGGTCGCAGAGCTGACTATTTTGCACTCTCTCGCTTGGATTCACAATAGCTTGGAGCCTTCTGCACCCAGCCGAACTGCTTCACCAGTTTCAGATTCCTCGTGCTCTCAAGTCCTCCACGGACAACGAATTAGCTGTTTTTCTTACGCCTAAAGACCGTCGGCAACAGATGCATTTGCTCTGCAGGCTTGAGACTGTGGAGCTCGGTCCCACCGTTATTACTCAACGGCATTTAATCTCCTGCTGCCGACTGTGGCACATCTTTTACCGACGTCCTGACCTGCCATTTCCTCGCTACGTCACTTCCGCGACTGCCTTACTGACTCAGCTATGCTTCACACGGTCTCTTCGTTGCGTGAGATCAGGCCGGTGGGCTCCCGTATGTGTACTGAAAGCCACGTAGGATTTGAGTGGTTAGTAGAAAGCTCAGCCCACTCAATCTTTTGTGAGTTTGTGGAGTTACAGACGGAGATGCAATGCATTACTCAAGTCTGGGAAGTCGTAGCCCAAGAGCCAATCGCCTCGATTTCCAAATAGTGTGAAGCCGCTGCTGCGGAGGCGTCAAAATCGTGGGCTGTCAATGCAGAGTGGCAGTGATACATCAATGTGTGCGTCCCGTCTTTGGCTTCCTTCTGCGTGGAAGAAGTTGCTATTACAAACTGGGCGTAGCGGCTATGACGTTCGGACGGAACTAGGCCGCCAACGCTGCCCTGCTCTAATAAGCAGATACCGGACGACCGCCCGTGAGGCAATACAGCTTGGGATCGTGGGTAGTGACTGGACGGTGTGGTCCTTCCCCCCGAAACGTAGAGCATCAAAGAGTTCACATCCAAAGCACCCACAGGTCGTGGGTTCGAGTCCTGCTGTGGGGGCGATCCTTTATTGCTCGCTGCAAGCGGCAGCGATAGACATCCAAGCTCTTCTGTCGCTACATAAACAAGGCTCAACTGCATTGGCTGACCATACAGCGCCTCAGGTATATATATATATATATATATATATATATATATATATATATATATATATATATATATATATATATATATATATATATATATATATAAAGACGGGAGAGTCTCGTTCACCGCACACGTTCGCCCCGCTCGTGTCTTCGTGTCAGGACTCCACTAGCTCTGCTGCCGCCGGAGACGCAGTAACGTAGCAGCTTCCCCTCCAGCGCCTGCGGCAAGCAAAAATTGGCTGAAACTACGCCTGAAAGGGCCGCTCGCAATGGCCGCTCGCCGCCCGACCGACCACAGGTGTCAGACTCCAGCTCCCTAACTACCAGGCCAGGTGCACAGGTACCTCTACAGAGGGGTGGCAGCCTTGCCACCCTTGCCGCAACTCTGCGCTTTGCCTCAGCGCTTTGCCTCTTCGCAAGCGACTCCCGCGAGACACAGAGCCGGGTGCTGGGTGTGGCGCCGCTGGGTTTTTCCTAGGTTTTCGCCGTTGGGTGTAACAACAACGCCGCCGGGTTTTTCCAGCTCCGTGGCGCAATCGCGCCGGCGGCGGCGGCGCGATTTCCATGCGCGGGATTCCCAATAGCTTTCGAGTATTTAGTGAGTGTTCGACCGCCGAGCGCCGATTCGGCAAAGCCAGCAGTACTCGAACGTACGGAGCGGCGATGACGGGATGGCTTCGGACGCTCTGAAGATCGTCTACGGCTACCATCCGCTGCTCGTGCACGCGGCGGATCTCGAGCGAAAATGGCCGTTCGACGCTGTGCCACGTTCGCCTGGACACGAAGCCGTTAGGATATGCCGCGGAGAAAACCCGTACATGCAGCAACCGCCGGATTTGTGGGCGCTCGAGTTCTCGAACGACGCCACCGCCGAGAGCAAAGCGCAGCAAGAGGAGAAGGTGTCGGCGAAGGTACGTAGCGGGGCCACGTTCGCAGGCGGCGTCGACTCGCGGGATTCGAGGCGGCGCCGCGAGAGACCCGGCAATGCGGCGGCGGCGGCGGAGAGTCGTATGCCGGCGTCGACGGCGGTGCCGAGCTCGCTTCGTTCTCGTTCGTTGCTAGCGTCTTCGAGCTGTCGACGCGCCCCGGCGCGTGCGTGGGCTTCGCAGCGCAGCTTCTCGACGTCGTCGTCGGCGTCCAGACGGGCTGCGGCGGCGGCGCGCGCCGACTGCCGTCAGACGTGGTGACCTGGTCGGCGATCGCCCGCCGCAGCGACGTGCGGACAGGATAAATATGGATTAGCGGCAGGCAGAGTTCAGTAGCCGCTGCGGCATGAGGCAGCCGCGCGCGACGCTCGGGCTGCTGCGGTGGCGGAAGCGGCAGATCGCCATGGCCGACGTGGCCGGCATTTTGTAAGTGCGCTCATCGCGGCAAGTGCGTAAGTCAATGCGAGGAGACAATGCAGGCGACGACGCGGCGCAGAGCGCTCGTCCGCAGAGACGAGCGCTACGCGCCACGAGCCGACGTCGACGCCGAAGGTCTCCGCTACTCCGCATGGCTGCCACACTCCTGTAAGGCGAAGGTGACGACGACAGACGGTCAATGACGGCGGCGTCGTGGACGGCGCAATGCGGAAGAAATGGCTCCGACAACCGAAGCGGAGGCGAACTAGAAGCGAGGCGCTACTCGAGTCAAAAACTAATCGGAGCTAATCGAGGCGCATCTTGAAGGTCGCACCGTGAAGACGTTGCTTGCTCACGGTCGCGTCTTACTCACCGGCAGCTTCGACGCGCAGCTTTTTCTCGCCTCCTGGTGGCGAGAAAGACGAGCGCCGAGCCTTTGATTCTAATTTGAGCAAGTTTGGGCGGCTTCCTAATCGTGCCGATAAAGAGGCTGCGCATTGTGACGGGATAGATTTTAGTATAGTCGCCATTCGGCGTCAAACTCATATTGGCTGCAGATTCAAACTCGAGAGGTGGTCTGCTCTGGCATGCTGTGAAGAACGTTTATTTCTGTAATACAGTTACAACTTACAACTTACGTTACAACAACTTTCGTTGACATCGTGGGTCATCTCCTTGCAGTAAAGACAATGCGAAGGAGTGTGGTACGCGAAACGTGAGAGAGAAAGGTAGATAGAGATATATATAGAGAGAAAGAGAATGAGAGAGAGAGAGAGAGAGAAAGAGAGAGAGAGAGAGAGAGAAGAGAGAAAGAGAGAGAGAGAGAGAGAGAGAGAGAGAGAGAGAGAGAGAGAGAAAGAGAGAAAGAGAGAGAGAGAGAGAGAGAGGGGGGAGAGAGAGAGAGAGAGAGAGAGAGAGAGAGAGAGAGAGAGAGAGAGAGAGAGGGGGAGGGAGAGAGAGAGAGAGAGAGAGAGAGGACGGGATGAAGAGAGTGGGACACACACACACACACACACACACACACACACACACACACACACACACACACACACACATTGAGAATAATGAAAACCCCGCACGTCAGCTGAAGCTCACAAAATGCGTTTACGTAAATGTTTGCAGCATTGACTAGGCCGCCGCCGGGTCTGCATGCTTACCTCTTGGTGCCTTTTCGGTTCGTCTCTAGTTTTCGCGAGACACAACGCACTGACAGCTGGGAAAACCAATCCGACGGTGACAGACTACCGTCGCGAGCCGCGTTGCAAACACTCTCGGGAAAGGATGTCTCAATCTCCGACGACGAAATCTTTTCAAGCGATCTGAACGCTGATGTTCACAGAATTCGGCACATGCGATAAGCGGAGCATGGGGCATGGCGGGAAAAGTCGAGGCTGCCGCGTCGAGGTACCTGACCATCGAGGTTCGTGGGCTTTCTTTTGTAAATCGTTTCAGTGGTCTCAAGATTACGCATCGGCCTATCTTCCCTAGCTCGAAGGAGGATTCGGAGAGCGATGCGGCCTGGCGAGAAGCTGGTCTTTCTCTGCAGCGCGCGCGCGAGAGAAGGTTTTTTGCGATGATTAACTTCATTTCGTTCTGATATTGGCAACGGCTGCCCCCAGTGTGTGTCGGTCGGCCAGCCTTCAATCGTGCGGCCTCGTGCGACCCTTCTATAGGGCCACCCTTCTCGATGCTTCTCGAAGAGCCAGCCCCCCCCCCGCACTGAGCCCGAAGGCACGCGATGCGAGTCTGCAGCGAGCCACCGAAGAGGTCAGAGGTCACAGAGAGTGGCGGGCACGCGCGCGCGAATCCTCCGCGAACTCTAGCGTGTCCTGCAGAGGCCTCCTCCCGCAGTCAAATCGTCGACCGCGCGGCCGCCACGAAGGCATGTCGCCGCCGCAGCTAAGCAGAAAAGTTCGGGTCAGTTTTTGTTTTGCGTAGCGGCGAGCAGCCTGGGCTGCGGCGCTATTACTCGCTTACGAAGCTAGTTGATTGGCTGGAATGCAGCGGTACAAAAGCCGACGACGCGAAGACCTCGTCCGTCAGGCTGAGGCAGCGCGCGCGCGCAAAATTGGGCAATGCCGTTGAGCTAATCACTGGTGTTCCACCGCCGGAAGCCGCTCGTCGATGGCCAGCTGGCGGAATACCCAGCTTGTGGAATGCAGCGCGTTGTGCAGTGTTTACTAAACATTCAATTAGCACTAACTGGGCGCGGGGTGCGACAGTTACGAGCTCCGTTTTCACTTCCGTTCCTGGTCCAAGTCTACGCTTCTTCATCGGCTTCCTGCACGCTTGTCTTTCGCGCTCTATTTGGACCGAGTCAGCGACTTCTTTTACTGCAGCGACATTTAGTTATTTATTTGGCTCGCGGCGAAATAGCATGCGACCGCACGCCGCACTCACGTCGCCCGGCGGCATAAGCATGGCCGCCGCGTCCAGGGTGAAAAGACGTGTTTTCGCTTTTTTTCCCCGCAGCCATAGTCGCAGGCGAGAACGTGACGCGCCTATTTCGCCCGTTCGCTGCGGCTCGGCGGGCGGCCATTTTCTCTCACGTGCACCTTCTCCTGCTCCCGCTCCGAGGCGCAGCAGCAGCAGCAGTGCTGGCGCGCGGCGGACGCCTTCGGACGAACGCTCGCTCGTTCGCTTTCAAAACAGAAGACCTCGCAGCGTTCTCGCTGCATTCGGGCCTGGGTAGCTAGGGCGTCAACGATTTGGCGACCCTAAAAAGCTCGGTCGCCCGAGACCGCAGCTAGCCCGCTTAGGCGCGCCAAGAGAGGTCACGTGGTAGCGGAGTGCAGCCCTTCCTGCTGGCGACGAGCAGTAGAGCCGCCTCTGCGATCCAGCGGAGAAGTGACTCGCTACCAAATAATGAACGACAACTTCACCGGAGGCCATGCGGACAGTCTTTGGAGTTGGAAGCAGTCCGTCCGGTCGCTTGCTGGTCCGCTTCCGCGCACTCGCCGGCCGACGAACCCGACGTCGCGTGAGAACGCGAAAGGACGCCTTTTGCAGAGGTTGGCCATTTTGGATGTGACTGAGTACCGCCGGAGGGCCAAGTGACCGAGATTCGGCGCACTTTGCCACATCAGCTCTCTTGAAACCGCAGCGAAGAGTATAGGGATGCACTGGCAAGCGGCAGCAGCAGAACGCATGGAAAATATAGTGAGTGATGAGTAAACCCCGCAGTGGTCCCTAAGCATTAAAACTTTGGTGCCACCTTCACAGACGATCACTAAATGCGTTTTTTTAATTTAACGGTCAACCATTTTAATAGGCTAATTTACTGCGCTAGTGTATACGATAAAAGTTAAAATTTTAATTTTAATAAACTGAAAAAATTTAAGTGTTCACTTTCCTCAATTTGCTTATGGCAAAATCGATAGAGACTGATCAATTTTTTGTCACTAAAGATTGATAAAAATTGGTTCTGTCATTTTAACTTCGAAAGGGTTCATTCACCAGTAGCGCTCGTGACTTCGAGAAGTTATACGTGGGTACACACAGTTCGCAGTCTTTTCTCTGTAGAGACTTAGGTAGGAAGTTTTCGTTTTTAATGAGATGATGTTTTTAGCATTTGGAAAAGTATGTTCAGGAAAAGTAAAGCATAAAATCAGGACTGATACAGTTGACTCCGCTTAAAAGAATACGCTCGGGATGGTCATTCTTATAGGCGGAGTATTTCCGTATGCGGAGTGAGACTATGTCTAGAGTAAATCTGGATCGCGGGATTGCTATTTCTTATAAGCGGAGTTTCCCTATATCCGATATTTTTATATGCGAAGTCGACTGTAGATTTATATTCTCTTTCAAGATACAAATTAATATTATTTCCATGCATAATCGCGGGTCCCTAAAATGTGTGAGCCAGTAGACCGGTGCCTAGTTGGTCTATTTGATCTCCAGAGCTGAGGCAAATAGACATAGTGGCGGCACGGACGCGGTAACGTTTGGTGGTGATCATCCCAGCCCGTGGCCACTACACTGCTCGCTGGCTGCATTTGGCTAGCAGGCGATTGACCTCAATTTAAACCGCTGTATTTTGAAATTCTCACTAACGGCAGGTACGCGACACGACGCAGAACTCCAAAGCGGACTCAAAGACGTTTAGCGTAAGAAAAGAAAAGCCCGCAAGAAAAAGGATGAGGAAACGCCTGATGGAAACGCCGTTACGATTAGCGTACACCTTCGATCCGTCAATACGTTAAAATCAATAGGTTTTGAAATTCTTTACCTGGATTTCGATGGATGAGGCTTTGAACTTCCAATGCATGCATGGTTTACATAATGTTGCAGCATTAGGCTTGGAATTCCATGTATAATTGTAAATTATAAATGTTTAATTATGTCTGCTAGTTTGTTCGGATACTCGAAACCATATCGTAACTAGCTGTAGTTGGCTTGTGGCTTGAAAATTTAGAGGCAAATTGTCATATTTTTTGTCTGAAATTATAATGAGAATTATTATTGTCATTTTGCATAGTTAAATATCTTGTGAGGCACTTAACATACAACGCAAAAGAGACCATGAGATATGGTTAGTAATAACCTGAACAGTCTTAGCATTCCTGAGCATACAATGTACGTTTCATATGTACCCAGCAGATGTAGTGAGGAATCAGTGTGCTTTCAGCTTATATCAAAATTTCTTAAACTCAGGGGTTGTCATGACGTTTGACGGGTAAGTTCCAGGCTTTGCGAGCACACCAACTAGAAGCTAAGCAGTATTTCAAGTGCGTTAGAGGAAAGACTAAGCGACTTGATTCAGGAAAGCTGGGGCTACAATGTCTAGAATCTTCAGAAATTAGATCTGGGAATAAAGTTTTCAAACGTCGATCAGTCTTGAAAGGCCAAACCTATATTCCCACGGACGCCGCAGCGGGCCAGTACACCGCCGTCCTGACCGGCGTCCTCGACGTAACTGCCGGGCCTGTGCAGCCTGTTACTTAGATATTGCTGCCGTTAATCGCTCTAAGCAGTAAAATGGCCGTAGGGGATTAGCAACGCAATGAATACTATTGACCCATAAACCACTAATATCTCAAGTTAGCCGCAACCACCACCATCCTCTCTGGCGTCAACTTCTCGTCAACAAACGGCGAGGATTGACTGTCTACCCTTCAGCATTGCCCTTCGGTCTTGTAGTTTGACTGTATGCCGGCTCCTCTAATGAGCCTGTGATGTGGCATGGACACAGGCCGGTAACCGCTGGTGGCCAGATGGTGGACTCGCCATCAGGATCGGCCGCTGCACAGTTGTGGTCCTCGATGAATCATCGGGGTCAACCGGAGGAGTGGAAGGAGACTCTAGTGTGAGAAGGGGGCGAAGGCAGTCGTGCGTCTTGCTGCTCCGTGCCTTGTGCAATAAACCGTTGGCGCTGTTCTGGGCCAGCATTCCGTATGCCAAACCACAAGCTATTTCGTGGGATGGAGCCGATGACGCCCTGGGAGATGTCTTGTGCAGCGTCCCTAGGCTTCGATGGCTTCGGAGACTTCGTTGGCTGGCTGCTAAACTTCGAGAGGGAGATCGAGAAAAGTGGCTACGAACAGAGTGAGTGCCACTTGTTTTTGCTCCTTGCGATGCAAGGCGGGGCCTTCACGTCTGCCTCGGGGCTCCCGCAGGAAGTTCAGGATGACTGTGCCAAGCTTCGTGAGGCCCTAGTGAGGGCATTCACCTCGCCGGCCGGTAGAGCGCGATTGCTGCACGCTGATCGGGTAAAGGCTGGTCGGACTGAGAGGGCCGACAGGAGCGACCGGAAGCGGCAGCAGCGGCTACCGACTGTGTGCCAGGCGACAGAGGTTTGTCAGGCTGCCACCCCGTGGCGGCAGGCAACGGCTATCAAAGCAGTGACGGTTGTTCAGGCTGCGATGGTGTTCCACGAAGCAACGGCGTTGTGCGAGGCAACGGTCAGCGGTGTGGCTGAGGCGACGGAGAGTGAGACGGTGCACGGAGAGGCGGCGGCGTCCGCGTGGAAGGCGGCGACGTCTGCGTGGAAGGCGGCGGCGTCCGCTTGGAAGGCGGCGGCGTCCGCAACAGAGTCGGCGGCGTCCGCGACAGAGTCGGCGGCGTCCGCGACAGAGTCAGTGGCGTCCGCAACAGAGTCGGCGGCGGCGTCCGCGACATGGTCGGCGGCGTCCGCGGCAGAGTCGGCGGCGGCGTCCGCGGCAGAGTCGGCGGCATCCTCGACAGAGTCGGCGGCGTCCACCAAAGAGGTAGTGGCCGGCGATGCAGTGCAAGCCATGAAGGTGACGTTGGCCTGCGACCAGCCGGTGGGCTGTGAAGCGGCACAGGCAGGAGAGTGTGTGCAGACCGAAGAGTCTGCACAGGCCGGAGAGTGTGTGCAGACCAAAGAGTCTGCACAGGACGAAGAGGCTGTCCAGGAGGGAGAATCTGAGCAGGCCGCAGTGTGTGTGCAGACCGAAGAGACTGCACAGGCCGGAGAGACTGTGCAGGACGGAGAAGCTGTCCAGCAGGGAGAATTCGTGCAGGCCACGGAGACTGTGCAGGCCGGAGAGACTGCTCAGGTTGGAGAGGGTACGCAGGACGGAGAAGCAGCTGCGTATATCGGAGACGCGGCGGCAGAATCGACAGAGGCGGATGGAGCGACGGCGGTTGGTGTCCGGAAAACAGTGGCCGTGGACGTCAGCTCGATGACGATGGTCGGTGGCTCACGTTGCCGGCTGGTCGCAAAAGGCCGTGCACCAGCTCGCCTCTTGCGATCAGCCGTCAGGTAGCCTGTGGGGTCAGCTATTGATGCTAGCTGCTATGTCGAGGATGTGTAGGGTCTAGTTTGCATCGTTCATAGATAGGCTCGTTCATTGCTGCTTAGATAGGCTCGTTCATGCTGCCCTGTACGTTGCAGCTACGTGTGTTGGTGCTGCAAACTTGTGACCTTAAGGTCAAAGGGGCGTGTAGTTTGACTGTATGCCGGCTCCTCTAAGGAGCCTGTGATGTAGCATGGACACAGGCCGGTAACCGCTGGTGGCCAGATGGTGGACTCACCATCAGAATCGGCCGCTGCACAGTTGTGGTCCTCGATGAATCATCGGGGTCAACCGGAGGAGTGGAAGGAGACTCTAGTGTGAGAAGGGGGCGAAGGCAGTCGTGCGTCTTGCTGCTCCGTGCCTTGTACAATAAACCGTTGGCGTTGTTCTGGGCCAGCGTTCTGTATGCCAAACACAGGTCTCCGACCAGGAGGTAAGGTGACCGCTCTTCAAGACCCAGAACGTGGGCTCGAGTTCTGCAGCGTGCTCAATTCTTTACTGACCACGGAAGCGGTGGTGATAGCCATTACAGTTCTTCTGCCGTTATAAAAAGTGGCTGCTCAATCAGCGAACCTTTTTTACCGTCTTTCTTTTTCAGCCAGTCTCGCGGACGCCTAAGAATAAGGTAACACGCGCGACGGAGATGACGTCGCCGGCTTCCAAAATGACAAAAAACACCTCGGAGATAGAGAGCAGCCATTCTTCGCTAAGCGCTCCAGACTTCGCTTAGCGCCAACTTGCCATTCTTGAGAGCCGAGGCTCTCGGGAAGAAGATCGGAACTAGCACGCAGCGACCGCACCGAGGGAAAACCTTTCGTCAGAAGCGACACGCGGCGCCGGCGGTGGCGGCACAGCCGAAGCAATATTCTAGATTACGTGGCAGACTTTTATAGCAACAGGCTTGACAGTTCGCCGCCGCGAGCTCATTGTTTCCAGCCTTATAGTTTGCATCCTCTCGCGCTGCGTTCCGCCGTCGCGCGGATAGTCGGTGACTGTCTCCAGCCGCTATCCACCGCCGTCGCACGTTCACCGGAAACCGGTGTGGCGCCGCGCGACGCTCACGGCCGCTTGTCCAGCGCAGCGATTGGCGTCGAATCGCGTCAGAACATCGTGCTTCGATGCGAACGAGCTTCGACTCATGCGAAACTGTGTTTCGGGCTCACCCGATGAACGTCACGCACTTACGGATGCGCGTTCTCTTAGAAAATGGCTCCCACTCACCAAGCCCAGCGAGCGGCCCTGCTCTTACGAACTGCGACGCAGCTGCCATTTCAAAAGCAAGCTTTGCGAAACTGCGGTTTCAAATCCACGCCTAGAAAGAGATTGAGTTCTCCGATGCCACTTTATCAAGTGCGTTATTGTTATTGTTATTATTAATAAAATGGTGCTTCGGACTCACTCGCCAAATCACATGCGATTGCGCGTATGCGTTTCCATGAAAATGACCTCCAATGGCCTTGTTAGGGAGCCGCCATGCAAATTTGAACTGCGTATCAGTCTTAATCAATGAAAATTTTATTAATGCTTCTAGCATATCCTTTGGGGTGCTACGCCTAATTGCTACAACGCGCCGACCTGTGTCCACTGTGCCTGCAGAGCTTACAGTGCGCTTGGTTACAAGCGCTTCTTTTTTGAACACGGGTCATCCTTACGGAAGTTCGCTGGACAATGCTCATCATTACGTAGGCACAACAACGATGGGCCATACTCCTTTTTCTATATTCTGCAGGTCCTAGACTGTGGAACTCGCTTCCACAATTCTTACGCAACGGCAACTACTCTCCTGCTGCCGACAATGGCTCATCCTTTTCAGCGGTCCTGAGCTGCTACTTCCATGCTACTCATTACCTCAACTGCTCTCCTGACTCTGCTATGCTTTCAACTTTCTCTTTATTGCGTGAGACGAAATCTGTTGGCTACCTAATGCATACCGAAAGCCGCTTAGGCTGTGAGTGCGCTATACAAAACTCTCCTGCGTAACACCCGCATGGTCTTTATGACTTTTTTAAGTTTCAGACGGAGATACATTACATTACATTAAATATTAAAGCTTTGAGAGGCACGCTTATTCCTTATGATATTAAAGACAGCTGATACTGGCGCTTTAAAAGGAAAAAAATTCATACTAGAAGCATAATTATCAATCAAAATATAATCAAGGAAAAATCCCCTAAGCATTAATGGTATAAGCAATGGAACTTATAATGAGTTGGAGCTACCTAGTTTCAGTTTTGAATTAATTCAAATTTACCTCGCGAAATTTGCTTAGCAATCGAGCATGAGCGTGTCAAACTAGGCAGTCAAAGCACTAGTTTTGGTCCTTTAGTGTTGCGTCCTGTAAGAACTAAACATCTCTCCTGGCACTTAACAACTTACTGCAAGAGAATCGATAGCGGAGCATTTATGACATGCACGGAGCCATGCACGGACTCATGCAAGCAAATGCAAACGCAGCGCGAGCTTAGGTCCAGCAACGCTGAGGCACGCGAGAGTGCAGTGCCATCGATGAGGAAAACTTCTGGCTAGCTACAAGGATTGTATCTCGCACAAGAAAGCACGACACAACCACACTGGAACGAAAAAGACACGCTTACTGGGGTAACAGAAGGCTGTCCAGAAAATACTCGTCAGGTGAGACATTAATGATGCAAAATCATTGCATATAGTGACTGAACCTTGCAGCGAATTTCAGACTTTAGGTGCATACCAACGCAAGCACCCGATTGCCTCAAAAATTAAGACGGCTGTAAGCTGAGGGGTGGGTGCTGCGAATGCCCACTTAAGGAACAACAGAGTCGGATGGGTAGGTGAGTGAGTGAAGCGACCTGTAAGCCAGAGACAGGATCCTAAAGACGATGATGATGAGCCGGATGATGATGATGATAATGCTGATGATTTTGATGATAGCGATGACGATGACGATGGTGATGATGGTAATGATGATGACGATGAGCCGGATGTTGATGATGATAACGATAACGATGTCGATGACGATGGTGATGCGCCAGATGATGATGATGGTACTGGCGATGATGATAGTGATGAGCCAGATGATGATGATGATGATAATGATGATGATGACGATGGTGGTGAGCCAGATATGGCATCTTAAAGACAATTTGGTGCTTGATAGGGAGCAAGTGATACTCAGACAGAAACAATTTGTGGTGCGGCATCAACCCAGGTGACGAAAGACCTGATGCAGACTGCCGAGTTTGCACCAGCTTTTGACGCGTCTTTATCCAGGACAGGAGCTTTGGATGCAGTCTATTGCATTAATGCAGACGTGGTGTCAATAACACGTGACATAATGTGGCTGTCCTACTTTTGACGTTGTTTAAGAAATTACCTATATTTTACCACTTCGACTAACTCAGGCAGTAAATCACAGCAGTCCACCACACATCGGCCCTGCAGTAAAAAGAAGACTGCACTTCTAGCCAATTTGCACACTGACCGACAAGCCACGAGTTTTTGAATGCTTTCTTGACCCAGCCTCGGTGTGCATTCGCTGATACAGTACGCACAGTGCGGTAATGTAATGTAATGTAATGTATCTCCGTCAGTAACTCCACAAAGTCATAAAGACCATGTGGGTGTTACGCAGGAGAATTTTGTATAGCGCACTCACAGCCTAAGCGGCTTTCGGTACGCATTCGGTAGCCAACAGACTTCGTCTCACGCAACAAAGAGAAAGTGGGAAGCATAGCAGAGTTAGGAGAGCAGTTGAGGTAGTGAGTAGCATAGAAGTAGCAGCTCAGGACCGCTGAAAAAGATGTGCCATAGTCAGCATCAGGAGAGTAGATGTCGTTGCGGTAAGAGAAGCTTCAGTTCAACTGCTGCGTCTCTGCCTCAGGCGGAGCAGTTTTTTCCTCTTGGCCAAAATGTGAAACTACTATGTATGTTCGTTGCTATGATCTGCCCTTTCATGGCAGAAATACCTTGCCACATCAGCCTCATCGACAGAAATCACTAACTAATAAGAACGTGAATCAGCTCTCTCTCTCTCTCTCTCTCTCTCTCTCTCTCTCTCTCTCTCTCTCTCTCTCTCTCTCTCTCTCTCTCTCTCTCTCTCTCTCTCTCTCTCTCTCTGTCTCTCTCTCTCTCTCTGTCTCTCTCTGTCTCTCTCTTTCTCTGTCTCTCTCTGTGTGTCTCTCTGTGTCTCTCTGTGTCTCTCTGTCTCTCTCTCTCTCTCTCTGTCTCACTCTCTGTGTCTCTCTCTGTCTCTCTGTCTCTCTGTCTCTCTCTCTCTCTCTCTCTCTGTCTCTCTGTGTCTCTCTGTGTCTCTCTGTCTCTCTCTGTCTCTCTCTCTCACTCTCTGTGTCTCTCTCTGTGTCTCTGTGTCTCTCCTGTCTCTCTCTGTCTCTCCCTGTCTCTCTCTGTCTCTCTCTGTGTCTCTCTCTGTCTCTCTCTGTCTCTCCGTGTCTCTCTCTCTCTCTCTCATTCTCTCTGCGTCTCTCTCACTCAATGCTGCAGTCAAATCTTCAACGCTGAAAAAACCCGTTAGGAGAGTACGCTCAGGTGTCGATGGAGTTTAATTGATGCATGCTGTGGACTTGGGTGGCAGAGGGGACTGAAACTTGCTGCGTTTAAGCATACTTCTGCAGCACTGAATGAAACCGCTACCAGCTGCCTCTACTAAGCAGACCACGATTGCCCTTCGATTACCTGACCAAGATTTTGTGCCAGATTCTACACGAGACATGGTGGCAGAACCGGTTTTAGCGTCAGCCTTTAAAGTTTCTGAACCACACTTGGTTTTCCCATAACTAGTAGGTTAGTTTTATCATCATTCAATTTAAGAAAGTTTGCTGCCATCTATATGCGGATGTCATCAATTCATTTAGCAAGGGAGCTAAGAGAATTCGACATGCTGGAGGGCTGGAAGGGATCAAAGCAAAGGTACAACTGAGTGTCATCTGAATAGAAGTGAAAGCCTAGATTGTGCCAGCCAATCCCACCGGCAAGAGGGATTGTGTAAATAGTGAAAATGACGGGACAAATCACAGGTCCCTGAAATACCCCATATTTCAGAGGTTCCTCGGATGATCATTGTCCATTCACATCAGTACCCTGTATTTTCCCCCTGAGATAGGACCTGAACGATTGCAGTGCAGTGCATGAGAGGCACTCAAGGAGGACTTGGTGATCGATAGTATCAAAAGCTGCGGACAGATCGAGCAAAACAAGCAGAGATACTCTACCTAAGTCTGCATTCCTAAGTAGGTCGTTACACAGCCGAAGCAATGCTGACTCTGTGGAGGGATTAGCTCTAAAATTAGACTGGAACATATAGGAATGGTCGATTTTAAAGAAACAAAATCGATCGGCATTTACAGTAAGACTTTGTGAATTGAACATTGGTAAGCAAATGAAAATGCTCCAGTTGAGTATTTATCTTTTTGAGCTATTCATTTTAAGCAGGTCGTATTCGCCGAAAATAGATATTCGTACACGCCGCTATATAACGCGTGTACGCGCTAAGAGAAATCGCGATATACTCTCACAAACAAAATAGCTTACTACTTGAAATTTAGCTCTTATTGTTACCAAGCGCTCTAAGAGAATAGTCGATCACTTAGCCCCCGGGTAGAATATTTAATAGAGGCAACAGCTTTACCGTTCGTTATCCTGCTAATGCACATTCAGGTATACCTGCATGTACATGTAAATGTCGAAAATACAGTATCATGAAGTTCTTGCACTGCTAAAATTTTCACTTTAATATTAGATTTAGGTAGAGTCCGTGTTTTTAGGAATATCGAAATAAAGAATGATCAATTTGGGAATAATTTTTAGAGTAGCGAGGTACTCCCGGAGAGAAAGTTATCGGGTAAGTGATTTGCCAGCCTGTGAATTCCATGGCGGTCAAACTTTTGTTACCTTGCATCGAAGCTTGCAGTAATTATGAATAACAACCGCTACTGCGGGAATCTTACTTTCGAAATAAATGGCGTATCACTGTTCAAAGTTGCAAGGCCTCAGGCTGAGCCGGGCCATTGGAGGCCGTTGCGACCCGGGCCCAGGAGCTAAGGGGCTCGCTGTTCACGTCCGAGAGCGTTGGCTTGAATCATGCAGTGGATGATCCTTTAGTACTATCAGGAAGCAGTTTCGATAGCCGTGAAGGCTCTTCTGCTGCTATGCACACGAGACTCTTAAATCTGCTAATATTACATAATAGTTCGCGAATGCGCAGTAACGCAAAAATATTTAGCGGCTAAGCTTAAAATATGGTTCTCTATAATTCGGAATCATCGCCGCACTTGCGCAACGCTTATTTTTGAAATGGCAACTGCATTGCAACGCAATTAAATGGGGCGGTTTTCTCGGGCCGGACTATTTGTGGTCATAACATGGGAACTCGCATGTGCAGTGACCAGAAATTTTGCGGGTAAATCGGGAAAACTATTATGTATAAGGTGACTTAAATTTGCAGTTTCCCAACGCACTTTTTGAAAGTGGCAGCTGTATCACAGTGTATAGCGAAGTGAATTGCAGTGTAGCGCAGCAGTTATTCGTAGGAGCCCTCTCGCACTCCGCAGGGACTCGGCGCTTCGTTTGGACACTCTTCGTGACGAGAGCGAGGCTCTTCGTGACGAGAGCGAGGCTCTTCGTGACGAGAGCGAGGCTCTTCGTGACGAGAGCGAGGCTCTTCGTGACGAGAGCGAGGCTCTTCGTTAGGAGTGCGAGGCTCTTCGTTACGAGAGCGAGGCCGCGACGCTCGCTTAGAGCAGAGCGCTGCATCTTGCCTTTCGATGAACCCAGTGATCGGAAAAGAACAGAAGTGTGGTTATTTCGAGATTATCACACTGTCATTGGATTATAGGCTGCTGCGATTTATGACAGTGGTATATAAGTAACGGGCGGCAAAGGCCCGGGGAGTGAGGTTAATGACACCGGGCATGGCAGTCGCGTACTGGCGTACTCTGCAGCGTCCGTGTGAATAAGCATCTCTGAGCCTGCTTCGGTGTTCTGTGTGATATCGCGTGCCTGCCGCTTAGAAAATGTCAAACTGCAAGCTATTTTGGCAGAGGCGGCAGAGTGGCCAGCGTCAGGAGATGATGATGGAATACTACCACTTCGGGGGGGATGACTTCATAAGCTGGCTGCTCGACTCGGAGCGGAGGCTTAATGAAAGAGGTGCCGATCCAGCTTTGTGACACATGTACACATTCGCGTTCCTGGCAGACGGTGCACTAACGTTCGCTGCGACCCTTCGTGACTCGGTGCAAGATGACTACGCCGAGCTGCGTGCAACACCTGTGAAGGTGTTTGCAAGCCCTGAAGGTGAAGAGAGGCTTCGGCGGTGGGACTTGCAGAGTGACAGGAAAGCGGAGGTGATAGTGCAGAAGCGGCTGGAGGTGGAGGCTATAATTGTAATTCATTTCATTTGTATAGCGCCCCAAGAGAACTTAATCTCTATTCAGGCGCTTCACATATGCCTCGGGGCTCGAGCCCACGACCTCAGCCAGACCTTGGTCGGGGCGAGCACCTTAACCGCTAGACCAAACCAGCTAGGCTGGTAAAGCGCGACTGCTGCGCTCAGATTTGGTAAACGCTGGTCGGACTGAGGAGGCCGACCGGAAGCGGCAGCAGCAATCGCCAACGGTAAGCCGGGCGACGAAGGCAGAGCCAGCAGAGATGCCGGTGCAGCCCGCAGAGGCGGCGGCAGAGCCCGCAGAGGCATCGTCCACGAGCGAGGCGGAGGCATCCGGCACAGAGACGGTAGCGTCCGGCACAGAGGCGGCAGCGTCCGGAAGAGAGGCAGCAGCGTCTGCCCGAGAGACGGCTGTGTCTGCCAGAGAGTTGGCGGCGGCTGGGAAAGCACTTGTAGAGAGCTAGACAGTATCGGTAGCCAGCGAGTCAGCGCTAACGGTCTCGGAGACGACGGCGGCATGGAGTGAACCGTTAGCGTCGGCGGAAGTGCGCGAAGCACCCGCTATGGAGGCGGGCGAGACGCTCGCCAAGAAGGCACACAAGATGCTTGCCGAGCTGTCGGAGGCGAAGACCGAGGAGTGGCAGCAGCAGATGGTGGCGCACATTGTGGTCGCCTCGGTTTCCAAACTGCTGGCGGTGGAGACTCGCGAGGGGCAAGCAGCAGGAGACATGAGCGAGACGCCCGTCGAGGAGGCACGACAGGTTGTACGCCGAGAGACCGAAGGCAATGGCGCATGAGTGGCCGACAGAGCTGATAAAAGGCAGTCGTACAGGAGCCGAGGCTCGAGGCATCAGCTTCACGAGCGACGCGAGAGGCGACACCGGTTGCAGTCCAGGAGGCAGCGGCCGGCGTTAGGGCGAACGCCCGGAAGCCCCGTTCGGTGCCAGAGACTGGTCCCGCTTTGGAGACTGGTGGTGCGGTAGAAAGCTGTATCGCTCGGCGATGCGGCAAAGCTCGTGCCATACATAGTCGGCAAGTTAGCAAAAGCCGTGCTTTCACTTTCCTCCTCCGAGCGGCCGTTACCTAGCCTCGCCTCGCGCAAGATGAGAAGGCAGTTCAGAACGGCATTAGTATTGTGCCGTTGTAATGCCCTGCTTTGTCGTTGCCCTATTTTATCTTGAGATCAAGGGGAATGGGGTTATTTTGAGATATTGACACTGTCGTTAGATTATGGGCTGTTGCGATTTATGACAATGCTATGTAAGTAACTAACGGCAAAGGTCTGGGGAGTCAGGTCGACGACGCCGGGCAGCGCAGTCACGTACTGACCCGCTGCGGCGTCTGTGTGAGTGAGTGTCTTTGAGCCCGCTTTGGAGTTCTGTGGGGTATCGCGTACCTGCCGCTGAGAGGATGTCAGACTACAAGGAGCGCGTTCGCTAGCGCTAATAGTGACCATGCCGCTTTTTTTGACGTCTAGTGAAACGTCCAGCGTCTTCTAATGATTGAGTGAAATGCCGCCCAAACAATCTGAAGAAAAACTACTGCGGCGACAGAAGCGTTTAAAAAAACACTGGCTGATTAAAAAGCCTCGTTTGCACAGCGGCAGAAGAGCCGCAACGGCTTTCACCACCGCTTGCCGTTGACAATTAAGGATCGTCAGCAGCAGAATTCGACTTTACGACCTCCGCCGTGAAGAGCGAGCACCCTACCTCCAGGACTATCTCTTAGCGTTTAAGCGGCCGGCGCCCCCCTGCGCTGCTGCGACTCGCCCGAAATGGGCGGCGCTGGCACGAAAACGTCTACCACAACAAATTTTTATCAGGACAGTGCGCTTGTTTTGCACACGTAGTCAGCCCATGCTGCTCCTGTCTCGGCGCAAGGAGCCTGTCTAGCCGAGACGCCGAGGCATCATCCGGCCTCCTGCTCCAGCATCCGGCCTCCTGCTCCGGCATCCGGCCTCCTGCTCCGGCATCCGGCCTCCTGCTCCGGCATCCGGCCTCCTGCTCCAGCTAACAGATCGGCCGCCGCAGCAGAGAAGGACAGCGACGCGAATTTCCGGCGTCCGAGGTCGGCGCGCCGGTCCGCGACCCTAGCGGACGCGGCCGTCCGCGGCTTCCGCTCGCGACGCGGCGGCGTCTTCGCAGCCGTCGAACGCCCCGCGGTGGCTGGCGGCAGTCGGCGAACGGTCGTCGATTTCGATCGCGCGCGGAAGCGCGTAGGAATGCTCCGAGAGAATGCGAGGCACGTCGTCGGGGCTGGCCGCAATGGAGTGCTTGCGTACGAACTCGGAGCGCCTGGCGGGCGACCATCGGGCCGCCGCCGCTGGGCCGCCGACGCCGGGCCGCCGCCTCTTCGGCGTCGTCTCGTCGAGACCTGCACTTTTCGCTCTGTCGCCGCGTTTGATTCGTCCAAGCACTTCGCCGACGACGTCGGTCGTCAGAGCGGAGTCGGCGTGGCTCGTCGTTGACCGAGAGCGAGCGGCGCTCTCGCCGCCGGCCGTCGCGTCACAGGCGCAAGTAGACGGAGCCGGATGCAGGCAGCGAGGGCGTGCAGCACGACGTCCGTGGCCACTTGCATACACGAAGGCGCTCGGCGGAACTTCTGAAGCGCGCGCGCGCGCGAGATGTCGTCTCGCGAGATGCGAGATGATCGCGAGCTGCGTCGCCTCGCACCCGTTTCGGCGCGCTCTCTCGCTCTCTCGAAGACTCGCGCTCGGTAATCTTTACGAAAACTGCTTGGTAGGCAGCACCGCCGAGGGCCACGACGCACGTAAAGCGATGCGCGACTTTAATTGATTCTCAAATGGTTTTTACAGCTAACCGTTCTTTTTTTAATGTCGGAATGTGTCTTTATTATCTCTAGCAGATCGCGCTGACCGCCGAACTGAGTAGTGCTTGTACGGGGTAAGTTGTGGTGCTAGAGGTATAGTTTTACGAGCAATCAGTCTTGCAGATAGCTGCTCCTGCTAATTGTTTCGCTGGGTCTTTAGCACCTCAAGTAGATAGCTGAAGAGCCGAGCCGAATAGTGCTCGTAGGAGGTAAGTTGTGGCACTTGGAGACTAATATTTTGAACAAAAACTGGAAGTGACTCGGGAGTTTTTATTTGTAGAATTATTAGATTATTTGTATACTAAGACAACATAAAGCTCACGCGCGCCTTTTTTGTCGTCACTTCTCGAGCTGATCGCTAACGCAGGATTTCACTACGCGACTAGACTGGATCCTATCTGGATTCATTTAATGGCACGCAGCGACAGCTTGTACCTCCACCTTTTTTCACGCCGTTCCGACTTGAGCTAGGTTAGGGCGAGCATGAACGGTGATTTTTGTTTTACTGCCACCCTGTAGGGCTCACAAACTGCACTTTGTGGTTTGTGGCTAATCGTGTACGCAGCGCTTAAACGACAATAGCAAATTCCATTAAATTCACTCATTAAGTGAGCCACAGCAGCTATGATCAGCTAATGTGTGGCGGTTTTAGATGCGCAGATTTCTTTCTCTGGCGTGGGTCCTCTGCTTTGAACCCAATCTTCTCTGGATTCAAATTTCCCTGAGCTTCTGTGAAATCATAGGACTCACACAAAACAGTGCAAGGAACCACGATGGAATCTACATTTCCAGATTCGGCTAGAATTGATCCTGAAATTCACCATTTGAGCTCGCTTCTCAGACAAAGAATGAGTATAACCAATTGAAGTCGAGCAAACATTGTGAGCTAAAATGCCCAGAATTGCAGCCAAACGCTTGAACCCAGTTGAATAGTGACGCCTCAACAGAATCAGCAGCGGTGATCTGGCACGCGCTAGCGGAGGCAACCGCGCGCTTGTCATGTCATGTACAATCTCACGTGCAGTGTCACGTGTAATGTCAAGCGCTTGCTGAAGAGGCGCTCCTTTCTACACGTGGCCCGAGTTGAGAATCCTTTGGATTATTGGTGCAAGCCTTATAATCCAAATCATATAAGCAAAATGTCTCACTGATTGCGTACAGAGCTGAAAGTGACGCGCACTGCGAACTTAAATCAACTGTATCTCTCAATAGGGTACAGTGACCACACATTATATTTTTGAAGGACGGCGTAAGACATCAATAATGGCGAATACAGTGGCCCTTCGCAGCCGTATCTGCTCCCTATCATTCTTCGCAAGCATTCATTCAAGTTAAACAGATTTAAAATGATTAAAGGAAACATTATTAACAATTAACAGAGGCCTCAGAGAATGAACAAGTTTAGGCACAGAAACCTGAACTAGATTCGCTGGAGCCATATTGACTTGCGATCGCCTAAAGTGCAGCGATAATGCGACTACTAGACTGAAGGTCGTGAAAGCTAAAGGGTTATTACTTGTTCAGTTATGGCGGACGCATCGTTGCAGCTGCGCGTTTCCTTACCATGACTTAAAACAGAGTCAATGTCGATATCCTGGACTAACAATCCGTTATAATCGGCTATCGGTATCAAGTGTGCTCCGGCGCAAAATTGAATAAAACCATCCATTGTGATTTCCTCATCCGGCCCCGCTGGCACGGAGGGCAGCGGCTGCCACTCGTCGTCATCCACTTGCGCGTTTGTATGAATTGACGGCATGCTACTCACTCTCAATCGGTGGCGGGGGCGGCGCAAAATTAAACTTTTTTCCTGTGACTTGTTTGTTGCGACTTGATTAGCTGCACGGTTGCTGTTGCTGCAGGAGCGGCGACTCACGTCTGACTTTGTGACGTCAAACGAGAGACGCAGCACAAGCGTGGGGTGGTCGCATCAGTGAAAGAGGAGAGCACTCTTCGGATCGAGTGCATGCGCGCGCGCGCGCGTCCGACTCGCGGCGCCGCACCCCCGCCCGCCCGCCCGCCCGCTAGGGGCGTTGGCGCTGAGAGTTGAATATGCGGCGCATGCGTGCGCCGACGATTCCGGTTTCACACTTGGGAGAGATCGCCAGTGCGGCACATTACGGTCGTACTGGCCGACTGGCTGCCGTGTGCAACGCGGCGCTTGAGCCACGCGCCAATCGGATTAGCTTTTGTTATAGCCATTGTGATTCTGTTCGCGGAGCCAGCCTGGAGAGCTAACTTTCCTTAGACACGTCACGCAGATTGGCGAGAAAGCGTCCAATCTTATTACCGAAGAAATTGGACGCAATTGCAGCAAACGTAAGCAATTAAAGGAGAGAAATTCTAGCCACGATAGAGCCACCTAACAGTATGGCTTTTTTCGCCTCGACTGCGGTCGCCGCCGCCGCTGTGCGAAAAATTAAATCTAGACTAAAATGAGAGATGTATGTAATTATGCCATGCGGCAGCGTCCCACTCGTCCTTCAGTGCGGCATCCGCGTAAAGCAAGTGCTCGGATGGAGATGAGCAAACAGGTGCACGCGCGCGCTTGACAGCGCGCCCGCACGCCAGCGCTTGGATCTTGAGACGAGCCTGACCCCGACGTGCAGGACTGGTGCGGCTACAGAGAAAGAGAGAGAGAGAGAGAGAGAGAGAGAGAGAGAGAGAGAGAGAGAGAGAGAGAGAGAGAGAGAGAGAGAGAGAGAGAGAGAGAGAGAGAGAGAGAGAGAGAGAGAGAGAGAGAGGGTTAGGATTGCAAAGAAAAACCGCCGCACGTCGCTCTCGCTCTCGCTCGTGCGCGCGCGTGCGGTAATCGCCGCGCTACCCCGCATAGCGAGGAGGGGCTGCCGCCGCGATTTTCCTAAGCGGCCGCCAGCGGCGAGCGCCGCGCTCTGCGGCGCGAGTGACGGCAGCAGCCGACAGCGAGTGTCTGACGCGCAGAAACTGTAGTGCGCGCGCGCTGTGCAAGCGCTCTGAAACGACGGCTAAGCGCTCGAGTTTGCATTGCCGAATGGAAAAAGCGCGATTTTCGAGCGGGTCTCAGAGGCGACCCTTTGCTCCACCGCGGGTCCTGATCAACCATTTATTCCTCCCGCGCTAAAGAGCGGCATCGGGGCATTACACGCGCAGCGTGGACATTTGCCTAACATCTTTGTATACCTTCGGGTATTGCGCTGATATTTTCACTGCTTTGAATGCTAATGAGCCGACCTCGCCAATAGCGTGCTCAAAACAGGACCTGCTTAGCATGTGGTGCGATGTCGCCATTAGTAAACATCTACCGGCGGGTCTTTCTCGGCGGGTCAGTTAAACAAAATAAAATACAAAATTTTAGCTGATTTTAAAGCCTCATTGGTATACCGGCAGAAGAGCGCTGACGGCTTTTACGGCCGCTTGCAGTTGGCAATAAAGGATTGCCCACGGCAGGATTCGAACCCACGAGAGCACTCGTGAAGAGAGAGAATCTTACCTCCTGGGCTATCACAGCCCATAAGAACCTCCCTGCATCCGGCGTTCGACCTATTAATAGCTCGGCTATCAAGTCTATGTTTAAAGTAAGTTTGAAGTTATGCTTGGCACTCGTTGCTTTAGTAGCGGCTCTCACTCGTCGTGGCTCGACAAGTTGTCGAAAGTCAACAGTCACCAAGGCTCCATTCAAATAAGCCGCTACTAAGCGGCTACTGAAGTTCCGTACAGATTCTTAGGCTCGGCGTCTGCCGGGCAGGCTACATGCCACCAGTCATGCCAGCCAGCCACTTAATCGGCGTCACGCATTTATTAGTCACCCTCTTAAATTCCGCCTGTTAAATGTCCGCTCACTAAAAACACAAGGGCTTACTTATCCGCGACCGTGCTGTGCAGGAGGAGCAAGGTGCATTTTTGCTGACCGAGACTTGGATGTCACCATGATCTTTTGGCTGTGCATCTGAGACCATTCCACCCGAGTTGTCATTCTGTCAGTCCATGCCGTCTAGAAAGTGAACGGCGGGGTTGCTATCGTTTTATTGAATTGGTTGGCTATAAGACCTGCGGTTTTCGCATTGGCCATCGTTCGAATCAGTTACTATCAAGTCCCCGTCGACGGCCATGCCTCTTGCAGTTATGATATACCTACCTCCTTCTGGCTGTCTAATTTATTTTAGGGAGAACTTTTAAGAGTTTTTAACTAAATATTTGTGTGTGGCAGGCCATTATTGATTGCAGGAGAGCTCAAGATTCGCATTGACAACCCTAAAAACTGCAAAGTGCGCTCATTTCTTGACTTTCTGAAGTAATTTGGTTTGATAATAATAATAATAATGATGATGCATTTGATAAAGCACCCTTAGAGAACTTAATATCTTTTCTGGCACTTTAAATTGGCTGCAAAGGAATCAAGATCGAATGGTTAGTGGTAGCGTGCTAAATAAACAGCAAGAATAGCATGGTTAGGGGAGATAAGAACCCAGTCAGCATGCAAATGTGGTTAGTGGCAGTATGCACACTATCAGCACGCATATGCACATAAAGAACGAAGCACAGGGACCCGCCGAATGCTGTCATAAATAGATGCGTTATTAGTTTCTTTTTAAGGCAAGTCAGGAGATGTGACGCAAGTCGGGAGTGAGTAACAGGCTTTGGGAGCATACGAACTAAAGGCACGGTCTTCGAAGGATTTAGAATTTCTACGAGGTATGGGTAAACAGTTAGATCCAACACGTTAATAATAATAATAATAATGTACTTGATAAAGCGCCCTCAGAGAACTTAATTTCTCTCTAGGCGCTTTACATTTGCTGTAAAGTGAAATGCAATTGAATGGTAAGTAAAATCATGCTTGAAAAACAAACGAAATGAATAATATGGTTAGGGGGTGACATGCACAGGGTCAGCATGCAAATGTGGTTAGTGGCAGCATGCACAGTGTCAGCACGCATACGCACATCAAGGACGAATCACAGGGACCCACCATACTACTCACACCGATGGAGATATCCTGGATCTCACTATTACGACGGATGTCTTCCCGCTGTTAATTTGTTTTTGCACCCTGACCATCTCGGATCAGTCTCGTTTGCTGTTCTTGATCCGTTTTACATGAGGGGTAACGTCGCATTTGTCCACCGATGCAACTTAAAAGCCACTGACTCGGAGATAATTTTGAAATCTGTCTGTGAGGCTTCTTGATCAGCACTCAAACTAGACCGCCAGCGTCAATACCCTCACTAAATGCAGCGAACACGAACCTTAGGAGTACCCTCGGCGAGCATACTCCCGTACATTCTGTCCGTGTTCAACTTTGCAGAGATTCCTGTCAATTAAGCAATAACTTCAGCAGATGCACCACTTTAAGCGCAGGCTTATACGCCGTACTAAGAGGTCTTGATCAGACGACAATCTATACAAATCTAAAGACTTTAGGCTTTGAGTCTGCACCCAGAAGCTTGGAAAAATCAGAGGCCTCTTTTTCACTCGAAAACTGAAGTCTTGCCAGTCGGACCCAAAACAGGTTTACAGGATGGTAAGCAAATTGCTCACAAATTCTGAGCGGCCTCACTCTACAGATATTTACGGCGCGGTCGAAAAGCCGTCAGCCTCTTTTACCGAAACAATAATTGTGCGCATTAATGCCTCCTTGAAGCCCCTCCGACTAAAGCAATTATGGAGTCGCAACCTGTGACTTACCATAAGAGATTTTCCGAGGATGTGATTGGCTATTTTAATAAAGTCTAGTAAAATGAGCTGTCTCCTGAAGACCCTATACAATGCCCTCTGCGGGCTTAACTGGCAGGCAAGCCTAGCTCAGCGTCAACTGGAATTGCTAATGATTATTTGGAAAACAGGATTGTATCTAAGCCCGTCAAATCTGCCATCACTGGACCGCTAGTTAATAAGCCTGGAATGTATTCAGAGATCCTAGCAAACTATCGCCAGTTTTCTTTCTTCCTCTTTTGTCAGAATATTCAGGAACAATTGTCGCCGAGCCGCTTGCAGAAGACATTGAAAATATTGCATTGTCAAGAGAGTTTCAGTCTTCATTCAAACGTTAACTTTAAACGCCAGCGAATCTTATCTCTTCCTGTGACCAACGAAATGGTAAGAAGCTGTTGATAGCTGCGACTTTAATACCGTAGCCGAGCTTTTTCTATCAGCTGTGTGTTCGACACGATTGATCCCGATATCTTGAGCGATTGCGAACAAAATTTGTTCGCGCAGACGAGGCACAGTCCGGGTTGAAATTGTACTTGCCCGGTTGTGTTCAATCCGTTTCGTCTGCGGGTCAGTCCCGACCAACCAGACCAGCCACCTGTGGAGTCTCGCGATGGTTCATCCTCGGTTATCAGCTGTTCTCTACTTATAATCAATCTCTGGGAAAAGTGATTCAAAAGTATCGTATCGGCTTTCACTTTTATGCTGACAATGCTCAGCCGTATTGGTAATTTAAACCGTCTGAATCTGTTGCAGCGATTAATAAACCGAATGCTTGGCTTGAAGACATTCAATCTTGGATGTCGGTAAATTTCCTTAAACTTGGCGACTATAAAACGGAACTACTTCTCATAGGACACACCGAGCGTACGTTTGACCTAGAAGACTTTGCACAACTAATCATCGATTCTGATACGCAAACATCACCGCGCTCTCTGAATTTGGGTGTCGTCTTTGCCAGCCGTCTAAATGTTTAGAAGTTTCATTTAAAAGACTGCCACCGCTGCTTGTCATCGCGTTCAATCACGTGTCACCACAATCAGGGACTGTCTACGAAGGCGGCTTGCAAAGACACGTAACTAGCTCCCTGGTTCTGACTCGACCAGGTTATTGCAGTTCAATTTTGGCAGGCCTACGGAATAAGCCACAAGGCCCCAGCAGTTGGTGATGACCATAGCTGCAAGGCTAGTTAAACGATCCTAAAGGTTTGATCAAGCGACTTCTTTACTGAAGGAACTTTGACGGCTTCAACGGATACAGAGCTGATAACTGGATATAGGGTAACGCTCTAACGCTTGCCCACATAGCCCGCCACCACTTGGCTCCTTCATGCCTAGATGAACTGGTGCACCAGTGTCGGGACCCTCGTTCCCTCAGATCATGTATGGGCAATAAATTAGCTGTTCCATTCTTCCTCCGCTAAGGATCTTTGGCGACAGAAGGCTTTGCTTTGAGGTCCAGGACTGATGGAATCAATTCCGTACATCTTACGAAACGACACGTGTTTCCTGCTGTCTACTACAGCACATCCTTTCTCGCCGTCCTGAGCTTCTACTTCCATGTTACTCACTACCTCAACTTCCTTCCTGACTCAGCTATGCTTATCATTTTCCCTTTGTTTTATAAGATGACGCATGTGAGCCATCGAATGCATACTCAGAACCGCTTACACTTGGAGAGCGCGATGAAAAACTCTCTTTCTTTGAACCCACATAGTCTTTGTGGCTTTGTGGTGTTGAAGACGACGGCGATACATTACATTACTGCATTATATCCAACTTGGTCTATGCATTTTCAACATCCTGTCTCGAGTTCTGTAACTCACTGCTTGCTAGTTTACCGGCCTGTGTGTGCTACTAGACGCGTACAGTTGGTGCAAAGCGTCTCGCTGCGTAACGCGCTCAAGCTGCTTAACACGCCGACGTTTCAGGGAGATTTTGGAGCGCCTCGAGCGCACGAAGGAGCACGAGCGTATTCACAATTTACATAGTTCTGCGTCGCCGTGCAGTCTTTAGCGTAGTCTCGTCCATTTGCAGTCGACTGTCCCCCCCCCCCGCGCGACGGCTTCCTTGATGGAATGCGACTCCACTAAACGTAGTAGACGCAGTTCGGAAAGCGCGCATTTGACGGCCAGATGCAAGTACGTAGCAAAATATGGCTAATAACGAGACTGCTTAGTCGCTCGATCAACACGTCTTTACAGCGAGGAGCCTGCTGTAAGAACTAAGGTTTCCAACGGGGAAATTGAGCCGCGAGGAGCAATCATAATAATTAATAATGCAACAACATTGTGCTACGTCACGACATGACACTAGCAGCAAGGAACGATAATAAAAGCCACGATAGCCCAAGAGGTAGCGTGCTCACTTTTCCAGGAACTCACTCTTTCTCACTCTTCACTTTGATCGAGGTCGTGGGTTCGATTCCTGCAAGCCGCTAAGTGTCTTTTGTCGCTGTAAAACGAGGCTATTAAAATAGCTAATATTTTATAATAGCACCATTATAATGAGACATTTTTTAAGCACTCCAAGAGAACTAAATATATTTATCGTCGCCTTATGCACGCTGAACAGAAGACAAGCCAATTGTTTGGTGATAGCATGTGAAGTGTCGTCAAGAATAGTAAAGCGAAGGAAGATTCAAACAGCAAGAGAATGGAGGAACCTAAACGTGAGTGACAGGAACTTTGAAGTCGATAGACCGTCCGACGGGGAGCTAATGTAGGTCGGTGAAGGCATACTGCAGCGTGATAGCTGCCAAGTCCGCAGGCTGACGAGCTGCTGCCGAGTGCTACACAAAGTAAAGCGCTTTGTGGTATATTCTATAAGACCTGCGAGTAGTTAGTTACAGAGCTTGGGCGTGATATCCTTGTTTAAGCGTGCCTGAATTTGTATAATGCTACGTTGCTGGCAGTAAGCAAACTTGACCGTGGAGCTGATATGGTCATGTAGTGAAAGGTCACATTGGAATAGGACACTCACATAAGGTGCAGGTTCTACACCATATATACTTGCTGAGCCCATGATGAGGGATAACTTCTCTAATTTCTCAGTAATAGTACATTTGCCCAAAACAAGCAAGTTGGTTTTATCGCCTTTAAATTTGAGAAAGTTTGTTACCATCCAATTGCGAAAGTCAGTAATAAATGAGACAAGGCAGTTGTGAGAGTAGGTCATGCTTGGAGGATGGAAGTCAGGGAGGGATCAAAGGGCCAAGGCTACGGGGCTGTGTGTATACCGGAATAAAAGGAAAGCCTGAGATTGTGCTCGGTGGTTACATCAGCAACGTGTAGATCACAAACTGCAAAAAAAATTGGATCAAGCGCTGATCCCTGGGGTACCCCATGCTTTGAAGGCACCGCGGATTACTGTTGCCCATCGACGGTGCACTGACGGCTGCTACTGAGTTAAGACCCAGGAGGCCATCGCAGTAGGATCGATCAGCTGTGGTGAGGGCTAATAGAAGAAAGAAGAAGGGAGAGGTAAAGAACTTAAGTGAGCGAAAGAGAATAGAACAGACGGAACATGGGCGGACTCGGACAAGGCTGAAAGCAACACTGTCGCCTGTCGAAGTGGGGCTTGTCTGATTGATGCCGTGCATGGCCTTCTCGGCATACAGTTTTATGAGCCATGCAAACCTGGAATACTTGACCGTCGAATCCCTGATCGCTACTAAACTCAGCTCATCATCCACGATCTCTCAAAGCGCCGAGTCACTGTCACGTTGTCGTGCGTATCACGTGGTCGTTCGCTGGGGCGAGAGAATGCGTCGTGCTTAGAGAAATGCCGAGGACGGGCCACAAGCAATGCCTCTGTATTTCAACGAATCCATAACGCCAGCGCTCAACAAGTGCTGTCTCACAATAAATTACTTCCGTTTTTGGTACTTGAAAAATATGCTACCTCATTTCGTTTTATATAACACCACTCAAGGGGCGGGCTAGGAGGTGCTGCCGATGAACGGTGCATCGCACGCACGGCGACCTGGGACCGGACGCTGGCCTGACGTCGCCGCAGCCTTTGTAGTTCCATCTGGGGTAGGGAATCGGCGACAAAGGCTGGCGAGCGAGGTGAGTACGCTCGCTCCCCGCCTAGTCGCCGGTGCGAAACCGGCGGACGTCGTGGGCATGAGCGGTGTCGGGGATGGCGACAGGATGTCGTGGCGCCGGCGGGCTTTATGGTCGGGTCAGACCGAGCGGCCTTTAACGACGGGCGTCGCGCGAAGTTCAATCTGCTGCCAGAGGGAGGACGGAGGTCCGGAGCGGCGGTCCGGAGTGCCGCGCGAGACGAGGCGAGGATCGCAGCCAGCTCGGAGGAGCGCAGCCAGCGCTCGCCCCTGCAGAGCGCTCGCCCCTGCAGAGCGCTCGCCCCTGCAGAGCGCTCGCCCCTGCAGAGCGCTCGCCCCTGCAGAGCGCTCGCCCCTGCAGAGCGCTCGCCCGCGGCTCAGCGAGGCGCTCCCGCTCGCTCACAGCTCCCGGCAGCTGCCGGGAGCTGTGAGCGAGGATTCGGTCACAGCCAGCGGCTCTGGCAACGTCCGGCGACGGCGGCCGCCGCCGCTGCGGCAGCCGCCAGTACGAGGCTGAACGCGCTGCGTGCACTGCTGCGAGCGCCGGCGAGCCGAGAGCCGCCGTTCCTGCTCACGACGGCCGCGCCTCTGCCGTGCTGCTGAGAGACCCGACGCTCGTCTGGCGCAGCAGCCGCCGCTGCCGAGGCTCCTCGAAGAGTGAGCGTCCAGCCGTCCAAAGCGGATGAGAAGGAGGCGTCTGAAAGAGGCGATGCAGCGATCCTAGCTGCGACAGTCGAAAACACGGCGGCTTTGCGGTTCGAGAGCGCTACAGCGAGCGTAAGCCGGTGCGGCCGCCACAGGGACGCCGGCGGGCGGGCGGGCGATAACGAAACGCCGCATCTCCCGACCGTAGAGCATGGCGGCTCAAGCTGCAAGAGCTACGATCGTCAGACGCGTCTGCGCTGCTTTTAGGAGTGGCGCTACGTCGGTGGCGCAGCGCAGCGCTTCGTCTCGCGTCGCATGCAAGCAGAGCGCTTTAGAAGAGCGCGACGAGATCTCGCACGGAATTCACTCGCATACGGCTCAGTATGCTGACCGGCGATCTCCGCAAGTGTTTTGCGACGTCTTTCAGCGTGCTCGGTTGGCGTCAAAAACTCTTTGGACCAATGGAAAGCCCACTCCGAGCTCAGTATTTGGTTCACTCGAGTGCTGGTGCAACAAGAACGCACACTGCACACGAGCGATTCGCTTGCAGGTCCCCCACTATGTGCACCGCTATGTCCCCCACTATGTCTCACTACGCACTGCTATGTTCCACTGTGTAGTTAATTCTACGAAGCGTCCGCCCAGCTTTTTCTCCAGGCAAGCCATTTGCTTAGGTCGAAGCAGCCGCAACCTGCTCAATAGAATGACCTTCGCCTGCTACTTTGCCTCTACAGCCGCTGCTCTGTTCCGCACAACAATTATGTCAATCCTTTATGACCTCGTATGCTTCGATGAGTAAAGCCAGGGTGTCAAACCGTGGTTATAGAAGGACCGGGATGAATACCTCGGAGAGCTTCCATAATCCTCGCCAACTTCACTGAGTCTTATCAACGCCCCTGGCGTTAAGAACTAAGTAGCTAATATAAAGTGCCAGGAAAGAAATTTCGTTCTCTAAGGGTACTATAGCACATGTATTGCTTTTGTTGTTATTGTTATTAAGAAAGTAAATTCCTTGCTCCAAAACGTTCTGCCTGTTTCGGGAAGTCGACCGTAGTAAAGATCTTT
The DNA here is from genome assembly GCA_009760855.2 of Cristatella mucedo. Lineage (NCBI taxonomy): Eukaryota > Metazoa > Bryozoa > Phylactolaemata > Cristatellidae > Cristatella > Cristatella mucedo. The sequence continues at coordinate 5,221,137 of WPIO01000011.1, read as the reverse complement.
TTTTAGAAGCCTGCAGATGGCAAATTTGAGACGGCTTTCCAAAAGTGTTACCACGATTGAGCCTCAGCAGCACGAGTGCATTTCTAAGCGGCTGGCCTAACTGGCGACTAGCTATGGTTTGCCACCGAGATTGCACCACGCCGACGAGCCTAGTGTGCCGAAGGTAATGCTTACGGTGGCAGCAATGCGAACAAAAAATCGCCAACTGACAATCACTTGCCAGCCTGCTGTCGTCTGGCGGTGTGCTGGACGTCGAGGCGCTGCGTCGAGGGCAAGCTGAATGACGGATCCAAGCTCTCTTCGTCACCGGCAACGATTGGCGCTGCAGTGTCGCTAACTCCCACGCTGCTGCTCCGCAGAAAATTCTCATCTGCCCACGAGGCACTGTCGTTATCGTCGTCGCCTCCGCCCTCGTCGTCTCCATCTCCAGATGCGATCAGGCTGCCATGGTCTGGCCAACACGGCAGCTCGTGCCTGTGGTCGCCATGTACGAAGGAGCGAACGGCACCGGTGCTGCCGTCCGTCGCTTCCTTGCAACCGGAAGCCGCTATGCCAGGCCACCGGCGCTCGTCGCCTCTGCCACGGTGTCCTCCAGCAGCTGTTGCCAGCGATGGCACCAGCGGGTGGTCGACTCGATCGCTCGGGCTGAGCCACGAGCTTGCAGCCGGCAGCGGTGCTGGCCCGTCGGAGCGCGCAATCATCTGACCGTCGTCGTCATCCTCGAGGCCAGTAGAAGCAGCAACTGCTGAAGCAGCAGGCCGGCCAGAGAGTGCAGGCTGTCGAGCCAGCGTCCACTGTCCTGCTCGGCCTCTGGTGCCGACGCCACTGCTGGCCCCGACGCCGCCAGCTTCCCTCACGACACTTCGTGTCAGCTGGGGTCGCTGCTCGGCCTCGCCGCTGCCGAGCAGCGACCTGTTCGTTCCGTGTATAATCAGCGACCACGACTGAAGGCGCGCCGCTTTCGCTGCAAAAAGACACGAGGATGAAGCTTTGCTAAAATGGTCAGACGCAACAAGCAGTTTCGCAGCAGCGCCTTGTTCGATCCACCCACCACGAACGCGACGGCGAAACTTTGACCGTGGTTTTTTTCAAAGGGAAACGCCTTGTTCGTTATCACTGTTTTTTATATCAGCACCCGTCATCGCTCGACAAAGACATTCTACCTTTGTCGTTATTAAAATACTCTTATTCCTGCATGCACACACACACACAGGCACGCACGTACACACACACACACACACACACACACACACACGCACACACGAAACACGTAAACACAAGTTGCAGCAAAAATGCGGTGGAACATCTCTACCTTTTGGTGATAAAAGTCACCATAATAATCAACACTATGCCGTGCTGCTTTGGCCCAGTGGTTACGGTCCTCGCTCCAACCAATGTCTAGATGAATATATTTGATGACCGAGGTTGTGGGCGCGAGCCCCGTGGCTTATGTGAAGCGTCTGAATAAAAATTAAGTTCTCTCAGGGCGCTATACAAATGAACTGCATTTTTTGACTATCTTATTAAAGGCCTCAAAAGTGACCGTTGCACATCAGCCTGATGTTACATATAATTCAATTGTACAATGGCGTAAGAGAACTTAACCTCTATCAAAGGCGCTTCCTGTATGCCACGGGGCTCTAGCCCACGACCTCGGTCTTATCATGATTCATTTGACGATACAATGCGAAGAAAAGCAAAAGACAAATCTGTCGTCGCTACACTTTAGTAGGGAAGGAAGTGGGCTCATATATGTCCTCTGCAGAATAGGCGTGGCTTGTAATGCAGTCATCGTACTTGCTCGATATCCGTTGTGCACTTCCAGGTGCCAAGTACCCAGTGCTTTTTCGCCCCACATGTGAGTTGTCATGAATGCCCAATTCGTGAATCCCTGCTTGCTATTGTCGTTGGGCCTGAAATGAATGCGTAGCAGGAGCCATGTTCGCTGCATGCCGGTTGAGCTGGGTGACTGCTGAGCTGCAGCAGCAGCAGCCCATCTGTCTCACGAGCTCAGTAGCAAGCAACGGGCATGCAGCCGCGAGACTCCGTCTGCCGGCTGGTTTACCTTTGAGCCAGCAATGTTGATAGTGTGCCCTGAGGGGACCTAAGGTAAATGCTTATGTCGCCGCGACGACTGGAGCTGAGCGAGATCTTGGCCTGCACATGCTCCAAATATTTGACGTTCCTGTCGAGGTCACCGTCGCACCCATCTACCATCAGTGGAATGACGATCTTGCCCGTCTGAGGAATTATCCTACAGAGAGCAAGCACAGCGAGCAGCACCGTGAGCAAAGTTTTCCGGTCGGTCGGTGCCCAATCTTTTCCACTGCTGCGCTGGCTCTGTCCCCTCGCCAAAGGCCGGGCAGCGCTCACTCGTTCATTCGTGTCGACTCGATCTCGCAGATGTGCTGCTCGGGCACGGTGGTCCAATTCTCAGCCAAAGTGACCATGGCGGCCGCGTCCATCATGCCGTATCCAAAGCTGTGACTGACATTTCGCCCAACGCCGTTAGTTCGCCATTCTCCGAGAGAAAGCAAGCCAGTAGGGTTGGCCGTCATGATGACCAGGTGCTGCATATCTCGCCAGGTTAGTGAAGGGCTAAACAATAACAAAGGGCCAGATGAGTTCAAGCAAATGCAAACAAGACGTATAGAGTCCCACAGCTTGGGGCTAGCAGTCAACAGATTGATGAACATATGCATTTTGGAAGACTTGAGGCAATGACAAGGCTTCGTTGTCTCCTATAGAAACCCTTAAGCCAGATGGCAGACTAATAATTTAAGGAAGCAAGAAATACAACAGCCCAACGACAAGAAAGCCTAGAAGCCCACACAGACAGGCCTAGCAGCTTACATAGACGGGTTTTGCAGTCAATTGTGTGCGAGCGAATCAACTTGTTCAGGACTGGGGCTGCACGACATCGAGTGCCGCGGGTGACAGATTAATGTGCTCATCAAAAGAGCTGTCCCTCACGGGAATCTGGTCACCCTGCTGGTGGTGCCGATGGGCTGGTATTACTAAGGAATCAGGACAAGCTCGCACGACAGCATGTGCAAAGTAGATCGGGCCTGGCAGCCCTAGTACACGGAGCTAATCAGGGTGAGAGCCGCAGTGCAGTGAATGCCGCTCGCCGAATTGGCGTCCAGGCGACCGTAGCTTACTTGGCTTGCAGCGCCAGTGCACAGATGCCGGCGGCCAGAGGAGCGCTAGCCGATGTGCCCGTGTGAGTGTCCGTGCAGTTCTTGCGCAGGTCTGTCGTCATGATTTGCCTTTCAGAAGGACCACCACTGCTGAATGTCGTGGCCAAAGTAGAAGAGCAGGCCTCCGAGTACCTGCAGGTGGAGTCGTGGCTATTAGCTCACCAAGTCGGATTCGGTGACAGCGTTGACAGATTGGGATGGCCGCTGAAATGCCACATCAGCCATCGGGACAATCAGCCACGGTTTCTCACCAGGGCACGTAGCCGTTCTCCGTCACGCTGCTTATTGACAGCGTGTATATACTGTTCGTGTAGCCGTCGCAGTTGCAGTTGTCCATGTCGCGACCTCCGTTTCCAGAAGCCCACACAAAGATGGATCCTTTTCCCTTGCGACCCTGGTTTGCAGAAATCATAGCTAAACTTGAGCCCGAAGAGGCTGGTGGTGTAGCTTACCGGAGCGAGTGTCAACATAAAGCGCTACCAGAATATAGAGGCTTAAAAGTTTGTCAAGTGTAAAAGCTAGTCATCTGCAGCTCAACAAGCCCCTACTGCCGAATCTGTAGGTATTATACACACGAATAAAAAATCTTTAAGACATGTTACTAATAGGGAAAATGTATTTGAATTCCTTAAAGTCTAATGAACTCACTAGAAAGGAAGCTACTTCAAGGACGCAAAACTCTAAAACCTAATATTTGAAAGTCACAGATGGCGACTCTATATCTGTTTCAGTCGGAGGTGACTTGATGGATGCACGAATATGTGCTATTTTTTTTTAGCGAAAAAGGCGTAGGACGTATTGGCTAAACCCTTATTATCTGGAGAGCGAGACCTGCCAGATTTGGCAAGCAAATCATTCAGTCTTGCAAATTTTGTTTGTTCTTACTGTAAGGTCTTCAATTTTGATTGAAAAAAGCCCCGACTTTTTTAAACTTAAGATGTCTTTAAAACTGGCTAGGTTGTCGTCTGACCCAGACTTCTTAAAGTAGCGTTCAAGCCTGTGCTTTACACGGCGTTTCTTTTAAAGTTGTGTATCATGCAGAAGATCAGTGTCCTGACAGCTCTGGGTCAGCAGATACCCAGGTTGCAGGTTTACTTTGTGACTGGCAGCTGGCCAAAGCAACTGGTCCGCCGCCATCTCGCACTGCGACTTTCGGTAGTGCCCTCTAGCGAGCGCACATACAAACTACCGAGCCCGAGAAGATTGTTGACGCACAAATTGAGAACATCTTTCTATCTCGCTGGATGCACTTTGTAGCTCATTCATAGGAGATTCGTAGGAGTTAGAGAGGGCTTCTAAGGTTTTCGCTACGACGAGTCAGTCACTGTTCAATGTTAGAACAGTCGGCGTTAGAGAATCGAGCAAATCGAGCACTCGATGAGTTCAAGGGGTGACAGCGTGACAGTTCAAGAGGTGACAGCGTGACAGTTCAAGGGGTGACAGCGAGCGTCGATGCGTAGCTGCCGCTCACGACCCTGCTCTCCTTTTGGCCAAGCTGCACGTCATCACTATATCGTCGCCGGCCGCCATAGAATAAAAACCGAGCTTTTTCTTCCGGAGCGGCACATCGCTGTGCAAATGGGCAGCGAGGTGTCAATTAAACGAACGTTGTGAGCACCGAGCTCACACTTACAAGGTATAAAAAAATCCTAGCTGATTAAACAGACTCTTTTTGTATAGCGACAGAAGAGCCTTTACGGCTATCACCTCCGCTTGCAGTGACGATAAAGGATCGCCCACCGCAGGAATCGAACCCACCACCTCGGTCCCGAGGTCGTGAAAGGAACCGCCTTACCTAGTGTGCCATCACGGCTAGCGTCTAAGCAGAGCTGCTGTCGCGAGGCGTCTGAAGAAACGATGAGGTGAGAAGTGCGAAGTGATTGGGCCGATTACTAAATGAAAACTGGAAGCACGGAGTCGTCCTCTGGCGGGTTGCAGTTGGAGCTTTCAGCTGCCGAATTCGCTCAAAACTCATATTTTATCAGCTACAAGAATTCATCGAGACTCTGCAAAAGTGAGCTCTTTTAGGCTTGCGTCGCTAATCTTGCTCCTGCTAGTGCTCTCGTCGTTAAGTTATTATCCCGAAGCTAAACAGTCTCGCCGGTTCGCTCTATGTAAGTGCCCGTTACCAAGTGCTCCGCTATTGGTCTGAGTCGTAGGGAACTCCGATCCTCACTGCTTCAGTTCATTGGGAAAGTCAACAAATCGCCAAGCACACCCTTACCGAGAAGCGTTCGTATTCCGAATTATAGTAGTTGTCTTCGCTCGACCGAACAGTGGGAATGCTGACGTAGGCTTCGCGCCCCCCCCCCCCCGTACCGCATCCTAAATGATCGGCCACCCGGTGGGTTACAGCTGGCACCTCGCCAGTGCTCATCGAACTCGGTCATCCCGAGGGCTCGGACGCCAACCCTGCTACGCCAGGAAGGTGGAAAAAATAATGTTTATTTACATAGTGGACGTGAGATTCCTCCACGAACAGTATCCAGCATAGCCTAAGTTTAAACACACTCCAGACTACAATTCCTTCTCGATCGGGTGATTTGATTCCAGGTCTTCCGATCCCGTCGCTGAGTATTACGCAGTCACCAGGGCCAGAGAAGCGCACCGGGCCTTTACCTTGGCACACATGCCCCCCCCCCCGTTAACCCAGGGCAGCATATTCACATGTGTTGACCGTTTAACATGCAGGATGATGCCCCGATGGCGTCTTCATTCGGGGCTTTGCAAACAAACCAAGCATGAACAATAGGGTTTCTTACCGTGAGCTACCTACATTATATGTCGGGGCTCAGCGATTGACCTTGGGCGAAGAGGAACACCGAAAGCCCATAGAGTGTTTTAACTGCTCATTCATATCCCTCTTCCGAGAGCACGTATCTGTTTGATATAGACCCTAAGTAATTGTATTCGTCGACCAAGGAACTCCTACATCAAGCAATGCCAGGAAAGTACGTCAGTTCGCTCAAGCTTGTTGTGGTGCGAATCTTTGGCGTTGCGAAGCAAACCAATGCAACGGTTCGAGGGTCGGGCGTTAATGGATCAGAACAAAGAAGTCGTGCTGAGCAATGCCAAGAAATTGCGACACTTTAATAGCTAGCTCCGTTGCCCAGGATCTGAGCACCGAGAACTCGTTAAGTCTGGCTCAATCGAAAACGACTTGGACCAGGACACGTGCGCTTGTTAAGGCTACCAGCTGCTCTCCGAAAAAAGTCATTGCCTGGCTTCGTTGCCTAATGACATTCTTTAGTTTCAACCAGACGCCTCTGAGACCGTGCGGAGGTTCCCAAACACTGATCATTCAAGACCACCCGAATCCCAGGGTGCATTGGAGGCTGCCGCGATCACACACAACTGCCTCCGCCAACGGAGCTGTGCTTTGGATAAAGAGCCGTCGGACAGTCGGTCAGCCGATTCACTAAATTTCATTCTTTGAGCACAAACCTTGAGGCTTGAGCAGCACATACCTTAGCAGCACCGTCACGAAGCGCTCTCCTTGCCAAAGAGCCTGGGCCGTCTACCGTTTTCCCGTCGTCCTCTGGTCCCCACGATATGCTGTATATGTCAATGTGCTGGCTGTTATAGCTGAGCGCATTGGCCTCCACCGAGTCAGTGACGTCGCCATCGAGCATGCGAATGCCGCCTACGCTAGCTTCGTGCGCCACTCCGACGCTGCAGATTCCGTTGTTGGCCACAGCTGCCACCTCCCCTGCGCATCTCGTGCCGTGCCTAAGTGCCGAAAGCAGAAAGCAAAACATCGCCGCTAGATGCCGTCGAGGCAGAAATCGAGCAGATCCGAGACAGTCCATGGGTGGAGACTCTGAGTCTGACGGAAAGGCGTTTGTCGTAAGCACTTTCTGTCACGTCAGTGCTAGTCACCTGTTTTCGTTCGTATTGTCGTACCGTGGTGATGGATCATTGTCGCGGTCGTTGACATCGTAGCTAGCCTCCGGATCCTGGAGAAGCAGAGGCGTAGCGTAGCGTAATGAGAATAAATAAGCATGAGAATAAATAAGCAGACCGGTCTTTCACTCTGCACGCCGCCGCGAGCGAATGCGCACACACGCCGCGTACATGAACGCAGCAAAAAACACGGCAAATGCATATAAAAGGCATGAACGCACACTTGCAACACACTCACGCACGCACAGAACACACAATTAACACAACAATTAACACACAATTAATACAACATGCACTGCACAACACAGAAAATACAGCATAAATTCACATGACACTGAACAAACACACATCCCAAGCACTGAGCTTGTTCCATTAAAGTATCTACAGCACGTAGAATTCGAGCGAGCCGCGAGTGCGTTTGCAAGTGAACGCAAGCTGGTGCTACGAACGTAGTTCTTCTCCAGATCCGGATGCGACTTCTCGATGCCATCGTCCAGTATAGTGACCACAACTCCTCGTCCGGTGTAGCCTCGAGCCCATGCTTTTCTCACGTTCATGTCAAGCCTTGCATTAGTTCCAGGCACGCCACGCTGCAAAAACCATTGCTCAGCACGCGTCATAAAATAGGCACGCGCCACTAACAACGTGATGGCACACTAGGTAAGGTGGTTGCTTTCACGACCTCGGGACCGAGGTCGTGGGTTCAATTCCTGCGGTGGGCGATTCTTTATTGCCACTGCAAGCGGTGGTGATAGCCGTATAAGCTCTTCTGTCGCTATACAAAAAGAGGCTGTTTAATCAGCTAGGATTTATTATTTATTTATTTAACAAGTCTTATGCGAATACTAGTTACAAGGGTTTGGCCATGGAGAGTAAATAGTGCCTGTGAGCTGACTGTAAAGAATTTTGCCGTAATTGTGTTATCACACAGTATCGAATATTTTGTCCATCTCGAAGACTGTATATATATATATATATATATATATATATATATATATATATATATATACTGTATATATATATATATATATATATATACTGTATATATGTTCAATGCATATATACTTATATACATGTGTATGTATATATAAGACCAGAATTACTTTAATCCAAGTGGATCTAATTACTTAAATTTGCAAAGTTGGCGCGTGCTGGTGGCTTCATCCACGCTTCCTTGGTTTTTGGCTTGGCTCATGGGCGTTGGAATGGAACCGATGGTCCCCTACCCCTCCCTTTGGCAGACGCTGAAGCGCATGGTGGGCGGCTTGATCCCCCCATGCAACAATCCCGATTAGCCCTCATATGGTTGGCTACCTCTAACAGGTATAGAGCACCCTGAGATAACCAAGTCTCATTCAAGGCACTTTACAATTGCTGAACAGAAAGCATGTAAACTAATTAGTCACTAAGCGAATAACTTCAGAACCCAAGCGAAAACAGTTTACACGGACAGGGGAGAAGCTTTGAGGAAAAGCTCACTTTCAGGATAAATATATATATTTATATATGTGTGTGTGTGTGTGCATGTGCGTGTGCGTGCGTGCGTGCGTGTGCGTGCGTGCGTTCGTGCGTGCATGCGTGTGTGTGTGTGTGTGTGACCTAATGTCAGTCGGTAGCACAGTTCAAGCTCAGGAGGCGCAGTAACAAAATGGACGGTCTTCTCAAGATTTGAAGTGAAATAGGGGCACATGCAGGGAAACGGCTGAATTCAGAAGAGCGTCTGGTTCAATGCGAAGCCAAGTGAGAAATTAATTCCAATAAGAAGTCTTAAGCAAAAGAATAAGGAAGCCTAAGAGTGAGTGACAAAACCTTGAAAATTCGGGCTGACACTGCACACCGCCACTAACCACACTTGCATGCTGACCCAGTGCATGTCACCCCTAACGATGTTGTTCTTGTTGTTTATTGAGCATGCTACCACTGACCATTCGATCGTGTTTCTATTGCAGCAAATATAAAGCGCCTCGAGAGAGACTGAGTTCTCTACTGGCGCTTTATCAAGTCTATTATTATTATTATTATTATGTCGACACTCCCTTGATAGAAACGAGTACAGATTGATGAGAAGTAGTGTGTGAATGTGGCAGTTGCTAAGTTGACGACGGACAGGCAAAGCTAACTTGTTTGGCATAAAACATAAGCTTCTTATCGCACGGGCAGGAAACCTAGAAGCAGTGAGTTACAAAACTCTAGCCAGAATGTTGCGAATGCACAAAGCAACTTCTGGAAAGATATTGCTCATCGGGCCCCGTCGTGGGCGCTCCCCCCGGATTAAAGCTGCCCGAAACGACATGGGCTTCGTGTTGGCGCCTGTCGGTAACTAGCTACTGTTAACACGTACATATTGCGTCAATTAGGCAACTTCCACCGCTGATTGTATAGGGTAAGTGTTCTTGAAACTGCGCAGTCGGAGGGTCCATAGAGCCTGTAACTTCTTCGCCAGCAGCGACGCCGAGCTCGTACCTCCCAGAATGCCCTATTACTGCTATACGCCTGCGGTGCACCGCCCGACAAGCCTTTGTCATCTCCCTCGCACAAAATTTGGTATATTTTTCAAAAAAGTGGTAGCTTCTCCTTGATGAAGAACTTAAATTTGGCACCACGAAGGCACGCGGCCCTGAAAGGCTGCGTAGCCCCTGTGCAAAATTATACTTGTCACTTTGGCCGAGTCTCAAGTTCCTCATCGAAGGTTCACTACTGGGAAGCAGCTTTCGACCAACCCTCTCAACATACTTTGCTACTCTCATTTGCGTAGCCTGAAGTTTCACACTGAAAAGCCAACCAGTGTGCATGCCTTTTAAAATCCGGTCTATAAAGAATTAACTAAAAATACTTAACTTAAAATTATCGCCTCTTTTAAAGAACTGTGGCTCGTTCCAAAAAGGGACCCTAAACGTATACGCGAAAGAAAGCGCCGCTATAGCAGCTTTTTTCTGAAGCTCTCCTTAATCGCATACTGCTGGCGCGAAACTCGGCTCGTCCGGTCTGTCATCAACTGCCCAGCTGCCCGTCACATCCACACCGGTTTGGCCCAGTAGTTACAGTGCTCGCCGTTGACGACCGAGGTCAAAGTATGAATGTATTAATTAGATGACCAAGGTTGTGGGCTCAAGTCCGTTGCACATGTGAAGCGCCTGAATAGAGATCAAGTTCTCTTACGATGCGACGGAGGATGAAGTTCAAGGATCCAAGTTCACACTGTACGGTGGTAGCAGCTAAGGGGTATGTGGGCACATCGATATTAGCAAAATCGATTCAACGCTCAGGTTTGAGGAGGTGGAGGCTCAGCTTGAATATGGCAGCGTGAAGAATGCACGATGCAGCGCATCCGGCTCGATGACTTCTCCCAGTGATCGGCATGGTGACCTTCCCTAATGCTGCTGCCTCTCGTTGGGCAGCAGTAACAGCAACCTAGCACCAGCCCGTGTCGACCACCAAAGATGTCGGACGCAGCAGTTCCGTTCAACTGAGTGCAAGCGCTGAGTTTGTAGCCTTTCTACTTGGATTTCAGCTGCTAGCTGCAGCTGGCACTTTCCGGAGCTACGGCAACGATGCTGCGTCACCTCGAGCCGGTCTTTGGCTGAGCTGCGAATCGAAGCCCACTCTTCATGCAGTAGCGAGCGAACCGAGCATTCACCAAGGATTTTCTTCGCAGGCTCGCTTGCTTTTAAACTGTACACTGGTTGCCCGACTGCCATTTCGCAGCCACTGCACAACCACTGCCTTAAAAGAGGAGGGTCGTACAACTGCAGAGACACAAACTGCTGAGGCAGATGGAGCTGGACACTTACCAGGTACCACATGTGAGGCCACTTCGGATCGTTAAAGTGTACGTCACGTTTTACTCTCCGCTTTGCGACCTGCTGCTCAAACCATCTCACCTGTGGGGGAAAAGCGATGTGACTGGGGCGGGCACAAAAGAACCTCAGCTCAGCACTGGCTGAGTTGAAAGCAAAAGCTTTGTCGTCGTCATCAGCAGCAGAAGCATCACGTGCAAAAATAGCTGCTGCATACGAATGCTAATCGCTACTCCCACCTAATAACGAAAGAGGACCCGGAACATCGATTTTTAGCAGTCTGCGATAATGATAGCCCTTTTCGGCACCAGACGTCAACATCCTAACCCCAACAATTCGATACGGTACTTTATACCTTTTCGCGGATTTACTTACGGAGATACTAATGGATCCCGAATTAGCTGTGATTTACTTGCAAAGGCTTGCAAGGCTATGCCTTCACAAGGGCACCACAGAGAGACGTGTGCCTGGATTTCAAAATCATTTAGCTAAGGCGCAACTTGTAGCTGTCTGCAGCACCAAGTGCTTTTCCAGCCGTGATTATATAGAAAAATAATACCAGGTTTTGTAAACGAAAGAATAGCAAAAATCTTCATTAGATGAGCTGGACAAAACAGGTAATAATCCTAATCGGGTACTTCTGGGGCATAATTCTGGCTAGACAGCCATCAGAAACTACAAAGGATGCAATCGGCTCTGAAAGTTAATGAAAACCTCTTGCTGTTGCATATTGAAATCTGGCTGTAGCCTCACTAGCCAAGCAGTCCGCAGGCAAGTGATTAGTCAAGTGGTTGGTCAAGCAGCCCATGGGCGAGTGAACGGCAGCAACACCCGAGATGCTGAGCAAGGCAGCACCCTTCATTGCACGAGCTATTACTGCCTAGCCTCAATGCTAAGTACTACATTTTTTTTGCCTTTGCTAGCAAATGTGTAATGCCAGCAACTATGAGATGATGGCAACCATGGAATGCTCGGGCTAATTGGTTGTCTACGACCATCCAATAAATATCAATGCTTGCCCACTATATGCAAACATCCATGAGCTCCAATGAATCGAATCAAGTGCAGGCATACATTTACACGCGAGCGCACGCGCACGCACGCACACACACGCAAACACACAAAAATACAAATACAAACACACAAACACACACACACACACCCTATCCAAGATTAGAAGCTGTCTCCCACAGTGGCTTGTAAAAAAATTAACTAGCTCTTTAGTTCTGTCTCGGCTTGATTATTGTAATTCCCTTTTGGCTGGTCTGCCAAAGAAAGCTATTATGCCACTACAGCGGACTATGAATATGGCTGCAAGGCTGGTCTTCAAGTCCCAGCGGTTTGAGCACGTGTCACCTTTGCTGAAAGAGCTAGGATGGTTGCCGGTTGAGCAAAGGATACAGAGCAAAGTTCTTACGCTGACCCACAAGGCCCGCCACGGCTTGGCTCCTTCGTACCTAGCTGAACTGCTGCATCAGTTTCAGCCTGTTCGCGCCCTCAGGTCATGTGTGGACAATAAATTAGCTGTCCCATTCCTCTGCTTAAAGACAGTTGGCTACAGAAGCTTTAGCTCTGCAGGTCCTAGACTGTGGAACTCGCTTCCACAATTCTTACGCAACGACATCTACTCTCCAACTGCCGACTATGGCACATCTTTTTCAGCGGTCCTGAACTGCTACTTCTATGCTACTCACTACCTCAACTGCTCTCCTAACTCTGCTATGCTTCCCACTTTCTCTTTGCTTCGTGAGACAAAGTCTGTTGGGTACCGAATGCGTATCGAAAGCCGCTTAGGCTGTGAGTGCGCTATACAAAACTCTCCTGCGTAACACCCACATGGCCTTTATGACTTTGTGGAGTTACTGACGGAGATACACACCAGCTTGTGCATAAATGCATGCACACAAAAGCACGATGCATGGGCACTACTATCCTGTATTTACCAGTGATTCGTTAGCGAGACCGTCCGAGTATTCTTCTTCTGCATCAGCGGATCGCTTTTGTACGTGGCTGTGCCGGAAGTGATAAAATCCTGGCATAATCTGAAACGCAGTGACACTTTTGGAAGTGCCCAGGCACATGCTACGTGGTTCGGCGAGAACGAGGTCATGCAGTGCATGACAAAAAATGTCGCCTAAAGTTAAATTTCTCGACCTGCTAATAAATGAGGAACTTAAAGAAAAAGACCGATTATTGCACATAATTTAATTCTTTCGATGCAGGAATATAATCGCCTGAGAGGCCACTGGTGCACGTCACGTGTTGCAAATCCGACCACGTCACATTAGCTACCCTACTTCCCCTCTTTCTGCATAGCGACGAGTCATCAATAGCACGGCTTTCTCTGGGCTTCTGATGCATGCTTGGTCTACTGACATGCAATCTAAAATAAAAATGTCATTGCCAGCACAATTATTGTTCTTGTGAGCTTTGCATGCGTCACAGAGGAAAGCCCAAAAGCTTTAAATCAATCTTCAAATACTCCACGGAAGAATCGCTGCTAGAAGACTGGTGTGGTGCCCCTAAGACGAGCCGCCACCAGTGATGTCCGCCATGCTACACTGACAGATGTCTTTCTGACAACACCAGCTGCATCCTGCACGTGTGAGGAGAGCTGGAGCAGCTCCCTCACGCCCTCACGACTTCCGTCTGATATTGACCGTTGAATCCGGTGCACCAAGATAATTGCTGCCGTAAGCCTCCGGCAGGCCTAGGGTCAGCAGGTGGCCGACGGAGCCCGTGCCTCTTATCAAGTTATGGACTGGGGACCTCTTCCCCCTCCTTGCCTCTCCGATTGGCACTGGCTGACGTCTACCCTTAAGCTGATACACATCTATTCAGCTTACCTCGGCAAGTGTTGCTCTAGACCCACACTGCGATCCATACTAGTCTCGATCCGTCAACATGTGGCTGTTTATCACGTGAATGCAAACTACATGAATGTAAAGGAGCACTTTCTGATAGGAAAATCTAGGTAGTTAGAGCCATAGCATAATTGGCGACTGCTGCTGGCGTTTTCGCTCAGCTGGTCGTAGGCTACGAAACCCTAATTTGAAATGTATAACGAAATCGAACTTGTATCGTTGCTGCTGCCGAATTTGCATTTCAATTCTTACTGTCAGTTACTGCTACTTTATTGACAGACCTCTCAATTCAACTCTCACTTTTTCTTTGCTGCTTGAGATGTACACGGTGGGCCACCAAAATCTATTGAAAAATGTAACCTTGGTCACCAGCAGGTGGCTTGGCTAGCTTACGCGTGCTGACGCATGCAACACTAACAAGGTTAGCACTCCCTACCCTAACAGCATATGTAAAGTGCCTGCAAATGTATTTATAGTTCTCTGAGGATGCTATAAGCATTTCTTCTTATTATTATTATCGTTATTACGACTGAGCAACTGACCTCTTGCTTCTGGCGGCTAGTCACCATGTGTCTTTGTTCTCACATAAAGTTGTTCATTGCAATGCTAAACCGGCATGGCTCGATGGAATGTGCAGCTGTATAATGATGCAAATACGACAGCCAGCCGTTCATAGCACTAGCAGGACTCTCGAAGCAATCACGCGGCTTTTTCCTTCACGGCAGAGAGAGGCGCATTCGGTCGTGCATAGCGAGCTGAAGCATAGGCTCTGCAGCCAAAGGATCGTGCCTCAGTCGAACTCCAAACTCGACAGCAAGCTAATCTTAAATGTGCGAAGCTCGAAGTTCAGTACGTGTCGTAGGCTCCAGTCCTTTAGCAAGCAATCTTTTATTGCCCACTACTAATAGTGCAGTAGCATCTGAGGCTTTGCTGCCATGCATCACCGTGGCTGTTGGATTAGCCAACCTATTCATTACGGCCGTGAATTTTGGGTGACAGCTGACATTGTGAGACCTCTAGCGGGTCATCTAAGTGCACCTACGGCCGGCCAACCTGTGCACAGTCAACTGGCTGAGCGAGGAGGCCGGTAATTTGGCCGCTTTGCCTAGCAGAAGAGTCGAGACCAATGGCGGCATCCAATGAATGTCATCAATGCCAAGGATTGCTCGATCGAGGTTGATGCTGTCTGCTGGCGCCGACAGGGTTGATTCGACTTTTTGGCTCTACCAAAACCGGAAGCTTGCCCCAATCCACCTCGTTGCCGCCATGTTTTCCTTGAATGTCTGTTAGGCCACATTTCTTCGAACGGCAGCAGCAGACGATAGAGTCCGCAAAAAAAGGAAGGGTCTAAGACTAGCAAGCTGACTAAGCTACCTGATTTAAGAGCCTCATTTACATAGCTGCAGAAGAGCCTAAACAGCTAATACCACCGGTTGCAGTTGGCATTAAATAATCGAATACTGCAGGATTTGAACCCATGACCTGTTTAGCGAGCACCTTACCTATTGGGCTATCACGGCCCAGTACCCTCTTAGCCAAGATTTTTTTATCCGCGCCTTTCTCAAAATGGTCTCCCCCCCCCCCCCGCAGCCAAAGATTTTGTTAGCAAGGGTAGGGCCTGCATGGCATATTTGGTATAGCTGCATTAATTCTAAATTCCTGCATTTTGCATCACCTCACTGCATGATGGCCCCCGTGTCATTGTAGACGAAAGACTTCATGAATAAAAATAGATAATGACGCTTACATTGTGCAAGCGTGATTTTGACGTTTTGACCATATTTTGAAGCTCCGATGGTCAACTAAAACTTTAAAGTACAACTTTTCCGACATATAATTTTTTTCTACCGAGGTCGGCACCAGACTGGCAGTGAACTATTCTCTACCAGAATAAAACACTTCTCGCATGTCTAATACGCAGGCAGTTATATAAAGCGATATCAGCGATCGTAGAGGCAGCTAGATTTCTGAGTTAGGAGAGTGTGTACGAACGCATGAAGTCCAGCAGTAGCTACATTAAGCTCAGAGTACGCCTTGTTCAATGGGTGCGACCAAATAGAATTAGGCAAGCGAGAACCGGACACCGAACCTCCAGCTGCAGATGCCCTTTCCAGAATCAGTGGCAGATGGTGAAGCACGAATTATGAAACGTTCTAGTATTCAAAGCTAATGTTTGCCCGTTGACCCCGTTGACCCTGCATCCCTCTCTTCCTCAATTTTTGATCGGTTCACTTAAACAAAAAGCAGCGTGGTGAATATATATATATATATATATATATATATATATATATATGTATATATATATATATATATATATATATATATATATTATGCAGTGCTAGTGCTAATGATAACATGCGTCTCGCACCGCCAGCGCTCCTAACCGCTCCTGCAGTTAGCTGATCCACTGAGGAAACTCGATACGATACAGGTCTTATATATATATATATGGCCTGTGTATATATATATATATATATATATATGTGTGCATACAGGTATATAGGGTATATATATACATATACATATACATATATATATATATATATATATATATATATATATATATATATATATATATATATATATATATATATATATATATATATATATATATATATATAGGTATATAGGTACAGGTATATAGGTATACAGGTATATATATATATATATATATATACACAGGTCATATATATATATATAAGACCTGTATCGTATCGAGTTTCCTCAGTGGATCAGCTAACTGCAGGAGCGGTTATGAGCGCTGGCGGTGCGAGACGCATTGAATCATTAGCACTAGCACTGCATAAATGAGGCAATTAGAAGAACTATGCTTAACGAAACGCAGTTCCGACGCTTGTTACTCAGCTTATACTAATCAAGGCTTCGACCGAAAGAGAGAGAGAGAGTGAGAGAGAGGGAGGGAGAGAGACAGAGAGACAGAGAGAGAGAGAGAGAGAGAGAGAGAGAGAGAGAGAGGGAGGGAGAGAGGGACCAGACAGACATTTTCTCTGTATGGAGGCTTCCATCATAGAAGAGTTCCTCCGGTGCTTTCGTTTCGTCTTGCGCCTGCAATATGCAACTCTATAATATTCATGGGAGGCTTGCGACTGCATCTTTTGGCTTCGTGTCTTAGGGCACCAAATGACAATGAGAGAGGATGTTCAACCGTGCTGAATAGACACGTGATTTCGCCCAGTTGCAGGCACTGTGATTTCTACAGCCTCGGAGAAAATGGGATTCGAATGAAAAATCAACTTGTTATGTAGCTGCTAGGTATTCGCACTATTTAAGCTATTTAAGCATCGTCGTCAGTCTTTTTTACTTTCTGTCGGCGGTCGATAATGCGACTGAGGCACTATAAGATTGACATACTCCAAGAAGCATAGCCACAACTTAATGCAGACATAGCTAACCACTTGAGCAAAAGACTTAATTAAAGAAACGGCGACGCCTCAATGATAAGTGTCCAACAGCACTACAGTCTGCCCACTACCAGGTCTACGGTTCTATGGGGGCTCGTAAATCTGCAGCACTTCGACGGTACAGTAGAGTTTGCCCAATGACCGATAAGTGTGCAGTTTGAGGGTTGCAGTGAGCAACGAGGTGCTATTGCTGGGTAGATGTGCAGGAGGCATAATCGTACGAGGAGAGAGATGAATGGAGAGAGAGAGAATGAGTTAGAGTGGTGAGACAGATACATAGATATGTAATGCTTTTATACACTCTGTAAACGAATTACACACACACACACACACACACACACACACACACACACACACACACATATATATATATATATTAGAGAGAGAGCGTCTGAGCCTGTGAGAGATAAAGATAGATAGGTAAGAAAACAGATAGACAGATCAGACAAACGGATGCATAGATTTATTGATTTATTGATAAGAAGATAGGCAGACAGAGGGAGAAATAAATTGATAAAAAGAGAGCTACCACTTCGTAACCAGTTAGTGGGTTCTAATCCAAAAGTAGGCAATCCGTTATTATCTGCTGCAAGTGGCGAAAGTGACCTCCGGTGCGCTTCTGCCGCCACTATATAAATGAGACTTTTGAATCAGCCTTTGACCTTTTCTCTGTCCCGTAGACCGAATAAGAGCGAGTGTGAGAGTGATACCAGCGTCTAGCAGACGGGAGGGGGCGCTACGGCTTGCGGGTTTACGGCAGCGAACACTTCGCGGGAGGTGACGACAAAAGTCGTAAGTAATTCACTAACCAGCGAATTACTTAAAACGAACTCACCAAGTTAAGTGCCAGTTACGAACAATGTAGAACGTTTTTCAAAAAGAATGTTTATGCTTCAAAAGGAGACAGTTACAATGCCTCGATTGTCGCCGGGCCGGGTTCGAGCCTATTATATTGCGCTAATTAAAACATTGTAAAACGTGTGTTTCGTCACTTGGCTTTGCCGCAGAAGAGCCGACTTCGCGGCGGCAGCCGCGGCTTCGTGCCCGCAAGCAGAAGACGCGTCGCTATAGCCGCAACCCGGCTCGAATGCCGGCATTCGCGCTGACGTCGCTCGGAGGAAAGCGACAGTTTGTGTCAGGACGCAGCCGTCGGTAGATACGCCGCCGCCGTCCAGGCGCCCGGCCGGCGCTAATTAATGGCCGGCCCTCGATGAATTGCGTCCGAGATCGATAGCCGCTGGAGCGAGCCGCAGACGGTAATCCGATTAGACCGACGCGAGCACGCGATCGGCCAGCTGCCCTCGCTGCTGCTGCTGCGATGTCGAACGCATGGACGCGCGCGCGCGCGTCCAGTCGGTTCGACGAAACATCTGCGGCCTACCCGCCTCGCGCTCGCGCCCGCACGCTCCGTCCGGCCCGGAGCGTGCGGCCCGAAGAAGACGCGGCGCCGATCGGCCCGAAGATCGGCGCCGCGTCTTGCCGCCAGAGCTGCGCGGGACCTGCGGGCAGCAGCTCCGGCTGACGAGCCTGCGGCAGCGGCCGCCCTATCGTTCGCGAAGCCCCCGCGCGTGTGCGCGCGCGCTCGCTCGAGCACCTCGTCGCTCCGGCCGCTGCGGGATCGTGCGAATGTGAGAGCCTCGACGTCGCCCGCAGACGTTGTGCGGCGAGTCAAAGTTGACAAAAAACCCTGCAGCGATTCATCCGCGAAGCGCTCGCCCGTATTGCTTGCGCGCCGCGCCGAACTCCATTGTTTTTTACCATCTCCTTATGCATGCGAGGCGGCAGTTACAACGGCTGCTCCACACTCTCCGTCCACGCGGTGGCGCTCCTAGGATATTGTGCGCCCGGGGACGAGCGAGCTGGGCAGATAGCGCCACCGCGCCGGCCCGTATTAAATGCCCGCTCTGGCGCCTCCTGATCTTGCACCCCTGATTCAGCGCCCGCGGACACGTGCCCCCTTTCTCGGTACGCCGCTGCATCCGCGTCAACTCGTAAAACGGCGACGAGCAGGACGCATCGGAGAGGCGCTCGTCGTCGCGGAGCGAGAGTCGGGCTTAATCGCGCAGCGTTGCTGTCACCGCAGAAACTCGCCAAGGTTGAGGACGGCGCTAGCGGACTGGCCGATTCTTGCCGGCGTTGAGAGCGAGCCTGAGGCCACCCCCAACCCCACGCCAGGCCCTGCCCCAAAAGCCCCCAGCGGTGCCGCAGCCAGTTCTGCTCAGCTCCACCTAGCTGCGATGCCCTCAGAGGCAGGACTCGTCTGCCCCTCTCCCGCCCGCCTCCCCCGTCTCGTCCTCACCAAGAGTGCGTAGGATCCGCCATCGAAGCAGCCTCGATCTGCGACCCCTTCGCGGTTCAGCGAGCCGGACTGGTCAAACCACGTGACCTCGAGCTCCGGTCAAACGCAAAATAGCTTTCAACAATCAGACGGGGGAGGGGGGGGTAATTCTTCGCGTCTTATAGGGAAGATGAGAGCTATCGCGAATGCGCTGCAGGAGACGCCGAGCTGGGTTTGGCCCAGTGGTCAAGGTGTCGCCGACCAAGGTCGTGAACCGAAGTCGTGAGCTCGAGCCGCTGTGCATGTGAAGCGCCTGAAT
This sequence comes from Cristatella mucedo, assembly GCA_009760855.2. Taxonomy (NCBI): domain Eukaryota; kingdom Metazoa; phylum Bryozoa; class Phylactolaemata; family Cristatellidae; genus Cristatella; species Cristatella mucedo. The sequence continues at coordinate 5,201,354 of WPIO01000011.1, read as the reverse complement.
TGGGATCGAGCCTCTTAGGGGTGCCGTAAATGAGTTCCATTTATTTTATTTATTCACCTGTTTGGACGACGACGACGACCAGGCCAACCGACTATTTCAAACTCGCCCGCAGTTCAGCGAGCGACGTGGAGCATTCGGACGTCGGCGCAGCCCTTCAGCCTCCGTCGCCACTCCATCGCACGCCCGCGACCTGCTCCAGGCTCCCCCCTTCCGCGTTCCAGTCCCCCGCGCTCAAGCTCGTTGTGCTCCAGCTCCTTCCGCTCGTGCGTGCTGCGTTGGCAGCAGCTCTGCGAACTGCTTTCAGAGCAGCCCGGAGCTGCAGCTGCCCGGCGCCTGCTGGGACGGCGACGCCAGAGACGCGCGCCGATATCGCGGCCGACGATCACCGAGAGCGGACGTCGGGCGGCGGGCCCAACCGAAAGCTTCCGCGTACCTGATCCGGCTGATCGCTGTGCTGAATGAGAGCGAGGCTTCCACCTTCCCCATCGCATGCAGAGGTGCACTACCCCGCCGTCCCACCTTCGTCACCGTAGCTCGCCAGCTGAGACGTCGACAAAGACGTTTATTTCGCTACCATCCCCCGAGGTTGCGGGCGCTACGCGCAGGCGCACTCGGCGCTGCGGACGGGGACTCTGGAAGGCCACCTGCCCGCCACTCCCGCTGTTTGCTCGCGGCTCCGGTGGCCGTGGCGAGCTCGCCGAGCGGGCTGCGATCGCCACCGAGCCTGCGCCGCCGCGGTATCGCTGCGCGCGCGCGGTCCAGATCGGCTCATCAATTCGGCATTTTATCGCCGCAGCCGCGGACCAAGTTTTTGAATGCGTCCGTTTGACCATAGCCCGAGGCCTCGTATCGCCTCAGGCTTCCGCCGAGAAAGGCGCGGCGAGCGCCGAGCCTCCTTTTAACTTTTTCTTTCCGTCGCACGCCTTTTAGTGCGCCGTCCAGCTCGGGATTGATCGTCGTCGCCTGGCAAGCCCACACGCGAACCCAATCGCTCTCGCGCGAAAGCCTACGAGACGGTGACAGTCGCGCCGTTGAGAAGTTGGCGCTACACCGAGCGCGCTGATCTACGAGCGCGGCGGCGGTGCAGCGGCGGCGGCGGCGGCGGTGCAGCGGCGGCGGCGGCGACGGCGGGAGGCATTCGGAGCGCGGCACTCGCGTGTTGCCGAAATGCGCCGCGCCCTCTGACATCCCGCCGAGCATCGCGCAGCCGCCCGGAGATCGAGCGCGCTGACAAGAGAGAAGGACGGCCGTCGAGCCAAAACTTCGGCTCGCCCAAGCCCAAGCCCGGTCGCTGCCGCGCCGTTGCCAACGCTAGAAGGCGGAGGGAGGGGGCGGATGGTTTAAATCGCGATAGCTCGGACGCCGCCCGCGCGCGGCCAATTGCCACTTATCGCTGCCGAGCGGAGTTTTGCTCGTTCATTCATCCTCGGCACGTTGCTAGCTGGACGCTCGAACGCTCCAAAGAGAGCGGACGTCGCTCGCAGAGTCATGCGCAGAGCTGACGACAGGCCGGCCAGTCGGGCGCTACCGGCTCTTTCATTCTCCTCTCTGGTCGCATTCAGTCGCCCGATGGGCGCCGGCCGAAGCGGCGTTCGCGCAGAAAGCTCAAAGCAGCGTCTGCTTCGCGAAGCCCGACGCAGCTGCGGCCGGCTAGCGCGCGACTCGCACGAGCGCCTGAGCTCAAATGACGCGGTCGTGCGTTCGGCGGTTTGTGCTGCTGCTGCTTGCGCGAGCGGAAATCCGCGTCGGTTCGGCGGCCGCATGCCGAGCGCGTTCGGCGACGGCGAACTGCCTCGCGCGACTTCGCGGCGGACGCGAGACGGCCGACGGGCGCGCCCGTGGTCTGCGAGCCAGCGGTACTCACCCGACCTACGTAGACGAATCCGTGTCTTTCGGCCACCTTCTTTGCGGCTGCTTCGCCACCGTCTACCTGAACCGCCCACAAATCCGTGTACGCGTCGGAGGCGCCGCCGCAGCAGCCGACGTAGCACAGAACGAGCGCTGCGGCCGCCGCGGCCGCCGCGGCCATGCGTAGCCGGAGCTCGTCCACCCGCAAGCGAGCCATCTCCTCGAGCGACGGACCCGCGACGATATCTTCTTAGGAAGCCATTCTCGAATATATCTCGCGCTGTTCAGGTTTCTGACGCCCCCGACTCGACTGCCGAAGCAGAAGCAGCAGCCAGCGAAGCTAACCAACTCAATTACTAATTGCCAATCGAAGAGGCGCAGAGGCGCGGAATCGGTTATATAGCCAGAAGCGACCCCCGGTATCCACTTAAGGAGGCGTTTGCGCCGCTCCAGCGGCGCACGATAGCCGCAGTGAATACGAATCACGTGAGAGGCCGCTAGCGTTTCCGAAAAGCAGTCGTAATGCTGAGGCCCGATCCGCGGCTCGCTAGGTCGGAGGGCGGGCGAGCAATAACAGCTCGAGGCTGCCTCAGCCAATGGCGGTGCTTCGCCGCCCTCCGGCGGTTGATCGCTGGGCAACCGGAGACGCCTCCGCGCCGGAAATCGTGGGGCATGCCTACGTTCGGAAGGGTACCTGGCGTGTGTGCGCGTGCGCACGCCGAAATCCGTCTTGTCGGTGGCTTATAACTTTGCATAGTCGCTGGTAAGTGATTTCGGCGACGTTTTGATCGTGTAGTAAAGGGAGCCGGGCGACCTAGCATTCGGAATCTACTCACCGCAGAGACGCAGCCGGTCCGATCCGTCTCGGATATCGAATCCCTGCCTAGGACCTCGAGTGCTCCTCCGAGCATGCCCGTCCTGCTTCGACTGCCACACCCGCTAGTTCGCAGGAATCCTTCCGAAGGGCAATGCGTCCTCGCAAAAGTTCGAAATGATTTCCTCTGGACAGACAGTCCGGCGAGGACCACAGCTCGCCCACAGCCCGCCACGCCGCATCCATTGAGCTAACCCAAATTGGAATGCCGTCCGCCTCGCGGATTGAGAAAAGCACGAAGATCGCACAGCAGCTGCCACGTAAACTGCTAGCTCTGCGACTTCGTGATTCGGGAGGGAAGGCAATTCTCCCTATACTTTCGTCCTTGGCATTAATCTCTCACGCGGGCGGCACTCTGGCGGCTGAGGTCGGCTCCAGAGGCTCCAGAGAGTCGCTGCTCCAAACAGTCTCGCTCCAACGCATCTGCTCCGGTCTGACGACTCGACGGCGGCGTCTGCCATTTACTGTCGTCTAGCGTCCACCAGAATGGGTCGGAATGCACCCTGCGAAGGGTAACTTCGTCGCGCTCGACTCTGGCAAGCAGACATGCCGATGCTCGCACGAATGCCCCACGCTGCCCATTGCTTGCCTAGTAGTCAACGGTCGTGTGACTGATACGATGAAGTCCGAAGGATAACTGTTTCCCCCGCGACGCGTTCACTTTCATGGTGCCACACGAGCGATTGATTGTTCATTCACTCATTTGGTTTTCTTAGCACATCCATCTCGTGTCCGATGTAGATCGTTTACCGTTGCAGAAGCTGCACGTTTCGTGGAATTGTACGCGAATGCTGTCTGCACACACACACCGCTCTGTTTCTAGTCAAGCACTCGCTACTGGGTTATTTACTGACCGGCTGCCATGTGTGCTTAGAACCGAACGGCTACGGTGTTGACTGTCGTCAAAGCAATGAACACGTTAACTATTTTTTTTTAAAGCAGCGAATGCATCCGAGCCTAATCCCGCGGCGATCCTCATTCGCGAAGCGAAACAGGAATCCTGCTTCATCCAGGAGATTTAGCCTGGCGTTTCGGCAACAGCACTGGGTGTTGGTAGGAGTTGGTTAAGCAATGTTCAGAATTACTAGACGCAAAATAAACTACGTCCTAAACATTCTGACCTAATGGCATTACAGCGGCTATAGGATGTTCAACTAGAGCTGTGCACTGCACATGCAGCTGACAGATGTATCACTGAGCCAAAATTATAGAAAAGCTCGGAGATGCTTCATCTTTACCGAAACGTCGAGTACGAAGTACGCTTGTCATTCGTCAACCTGCAGAACTAGACCTCAAATGAGTTTTGCCTGCTGTCTACAGTGCAAGTCATGAACCGGTGGCTCATATGTGGGAATGCCGAAAGAATGCAACAGACAGCTCAGCGATTACTTAACGACATGGTCCGTGCTAAGGTGATTGGTGAACTGAGCCCACCCTGTTACCATTAATAATAATAATAATGCACTTGATAAAGCACCCTCAGAGAACTCAATCTCTCTCTAGGCGCCTTACATTTGCTGCAAAGGGAATGCAATTGAATTATGAGTAATATCATGCTTGATAAACAAACAAAATGAATAAAATGGTTAGGGGTGCCGTGCACAGGGTCAGTATGCAAATGCGGTTAGTGGCAGCATGCACAATGTCAGCACGCGTAAGCACATCAAGGACGAATCACAGGGACCCATTAAATGCTGTCCTAAATAGGCGTGTTCTCAAGTTCTTTTTAAATGTGGTCAGGTCAGGGGATGTTCTGACGCAGGTCGGGAGGGAGTTCCAGGCTTTGGGAGCATACGAACTAAATGCACGGTCTCTAAAGGATTTGAGGTTTGTACGAGGTATTTGTTGACTGTTGGATTCCGAAAAGCGGGTGGTACGATGCTTGGCCTGATGGGGGAGTATATCTGAGAGATAGGCTGGAGCCAAAGAATGAAGGGACCTAAAAGTGAGCAACAAAACTACAAAAAAGTCAATCCGTTGCTTTACTGGTAGCCAGTGCAGGTCGGCGAGAAGTGGAGTAATGTGGTAACTGTGATGCTCACGACCATTCTGGCAATTTAAGGGCTTGCTCTCGAGGCCGAAGCCGTTGGCAGCTACGATTGTACCTCCTACGACCCCTAAGCTTCCGGTTTGTCTGACTGCCAGAATCTCGACAGTGCTCTTGATACGATGTGCCGTCAGTGGACTGACATCAGCAGATGACTTTGGATGAACCTGCATTCACAGAAGGCATCCACTGTGGCGATATTATGTTGCCCAATGAGATCGACTTCAAATCCACAGCTTACTCAGACATTCCATTGCACCTAATATCTCCAGACTGATATTGAATTATGCCAGTGTCGCCTGTAACACGGAGACAGCTTGCTGGTATCGTTAGAGCTGACCGGCAATCCAAGGGTCTGCAACAAGGATCCGGACAACCGTATGCATGTTGACCAGCGGTGCACACGCCCTGCGTGCGCCGTCTTTAGTCGGGAGAAGAGCATGGCTTATGCCTGCAGTGGCATGTGAGGAAGGGGCTGCGCCTGATCATGCAGTGATGCTGTCATGATCTAGTGAAAGACTGGCTGAGCACGGATTGACAACCAGGAGCAGCAAGCCTCAGAGGAGCAGAAGATCCGTTCCACTCGAACCGACTCACTGCTGTCTGAGGCGATTGCAGTGCATAGCTGCAGCCGAGCAAGTTTCTGAGTGATACCGTACTGCCTTTACAGTTATTATACATAGCTGATTCAGAAGCCTAATTTTTACAGCGAGCAACAGAAGAGCCACAGTGGCTATCGCTATAGCTTTTAGACGGCAATGCAGGATTCCCCCATGGAGGACTCGATCCCATGACCAGCAATATGGTCATGGGATCGAGTTTTCATGTCGATGTCATGCCAGATGTCATCAAGTCATGGGATCGAGATGTCATGTCGTGTCGTGTCGTGACTCGATCCCTTGACCTGGGTCATGAACAGCAAGTGCCTTGCCCCTGGACCAAGATTAGGGGAGCTGCTGCAAGGCTTACCCGACGGTCATCGTAAGCGGTCTTTTTCTGGCACCATGTTTTAAGAATGGCAAGCTAGGGCAACTGCAAGCTGCAACTGCAAAATGCAAAATTTGGTCCGGCCATTTGATAAGGACACCACAGCCTTGCTGGTCTATGCATTGGTGACATCTTGACTATACTCCTATAATTGGCAGCTTTAAGGTCCTCCTGCCTGCTCAATCAGATGCTCACAGTTGGTTGGTTAGTTGGTTCTACACTCTTCCACTAGGCGTGCCTGTTGTGAACATTGCAACTGCCAGAGTGCACCACTTCTCTCACATCTGCAGCGGCTGGCCATCAAGCAGTGCGTCGACTTGCAAGATTCTGTCACTTACCTTGGGATGACTCAATTCTCGTGCCTCGGCTTACTTAATTGAATTAGTTTCACCTCGGACCTCTCATTAGACCACCATCTCTTCTGACTAGGTTAGATCGCTTGTGCTGCGAACCTTCAACTGCCCTTTGAACTTGGGCAACTTCGAACGAACTTCGAATCTCTTGGAGACCCTACATTCAGCTGGTTTTCTCGAAAAGCCTGGTGCTCACTACCGACTGTAATATACCGACAGCTTCGTCTCTTTAGTCAACGATCTTCAAAAAGAAGCTTAAAGCCTACCTGTTCCTCACTAGCTTGGCTCATTTCGAGTGAACTATCCTTTGTTCATTCTGAAACTGAGCACGTTGTTGCATAAAGGTAAGAGCGACACCCTTTGCTTAAGTCCTCAAGTGAACTCGTTTTTTCAGTCTGCTCCGAGTTCTTGTCCGTGTTTGACTCAGTGCATGTTACAAATCAGAGGTCATACCAACCAGCGGCAGCCACTCACGCTTGGCTGGATGCCCTTGTCTGAGCATGCTACCTTCCTTTTCAGCAACTCTGGGTTATTGTTTCTATTTCCTACGAGCTGCAAAGCACATGAATAGACATTTGGGTAACTTTGGCTGCTATGCAAGAGACATCAATAATATTGCTATCGCTCGATCGTTCGTAATGCAGGTGGGGACTTTCGAGACTTGGTAACTGGTCACTCCACTTTGTCGCCACGCACCACTTTATGCTTAGCACTTCGTTGCCACACACCCATTGGCTGGACATTCACTCTCTCGACGTGTTCTTGTTTTTGCCCATGTCGTAGGTATATTTCTCCGTAGGCCAGCCAGCTCCAGTCAGAGTCAAGAGACTGAATTGCTCGTGTGTGTTGTTGCATTGTGCTTTGTTGGCCAGGTGTGCTGAGGACAGTCAGTGCCAGAGTAGGGGAGCAGGTGAGAAGCATCTGACGTCGGGCAGGGGGGGGGTCGTGCCGGCTTACCTTCGCCACCACCTGTTCGGTGGCTGGTGCCCTGCATTGTACATTGGCCCAGCTCTTGACCTGCTCCCGGTTTGTTTTGCTGTTCCGTTTTCAGTGAAAACATCTGGGCTTTTGCATAGCCTACTTTCGGTCTGGCACTGGCAGCAGCCGCTGCCGGAGGGAGGAGGCGGAGCAGAATTTGCAGTTGCTGCGCTGTCGACCGCAATTTTTAGCTGTTCCTCAAGCTGGTTGCACCCTCTCTTAGAATGCTTGCCATCGAGTTTCGAGTTGCAGCAAATTTCCAGCACCGTGGATGCATTAGGCATCTCAGAGGGAGGCATTCTTCTTAATTACTTGAATTAATACGGTTAATTCATTAATATTCTGAAGCTTTTCGTAGAATAATAAAGCTGATAGCCCGGAAGTCTGTTAGTTGCTGCTCTGTGTTAGTTTCACGCTCGACCCACTATATACGAGCTAGCCTTGGAAAGTAGATGAACGTTATGAAGTAGCCCAGACTGTGTTGTCAATGCCGAACGTCAAATTGAGATGCCAAGGCCCAACCAAGCACTGCAAATATCCCTGGTGACCACCCACATTCTACTGATCTCATGGCTAAATGCTGTCACATCCGTCTTTTTAGCAACCAAACCTTCTTAACTGGGCTTCGTGCAGAATTGAAAAGTAGGATGCAATCTTTCTGGTCTGTGAGCAGAGCTTTCCGAGTAGCTTGCTTGCCACTGCTTCAGTATGGCTACCCTCTTTTTGGAAATTGATGATTTCAGGACGTTGCCGTCAGTATCGAGGCTCAGTATGTCTGGTCTCCTTTCTACGCTCAGCTCGTCGCTCAGCTCGTCCGTTGCTGTGCTGCCGCTAACCCAAACGCACACGCAGCTCACTTTAGATGGCCAGCAAATTGAACGTTCTTTTCTATCGCACGACTGCTGCAGGAGGCATATGCTCAGCAGGACCTAGACCCCGACACTCGCAGCTGCGTGCATCCTGCTTGTAGCGACGTATGACCTTGACCTTGCCACACGGTTTGATCTGCTGACCAGACTCGGGCGTTGGTCGTCATTACCTGCTTTCTTCTTCGACGGCTGCGCCTACTTTGTCAGTTCCCTTCTCCTCTTCGACTGAGCTGCACCGCTCTGCTCACCTTGCATTTCTGCTAATGCTCTGCCGGCAGTATGCACGCTTTCGGGTGCATACAGAAACACACACACACACACACACACTCACACACACACACGTATTCTCGCTAGCTGTTAAGCGACATAGAATGTGCAGCTAAAACATTGCGTCTGTCTTGTTTTTTATTACAGGGCCCTGCCGAGTAAGGGCTAAGAGCAAATTGCCTCGTGCAAGCGCACGAGCACCGACACGTTGGCACTGTACACTTCCAAGCGTCAATTTTTTGTCGGCGACGCTGTCACTGCCGCCGCTGCTCGGCGGCGTCGCCGACCATGTCGAACCTTGTGGCGATGTTCAAGCTGAGCAGGAAAAGTCAAAGCAACGTAAGTTGCGTCATGATGCCTCTCCATTGCTGCCAGCCACTGCTGTGACGGCCATCGCAGTCCGATGTGTCAGATTGACCTGATTTGGCAGCAAAGCCTGCAGCAATGGAGCACAACCAGCAGCAGAATCAGCAGCCGCAGCAATAGCAGCAACAGTGGAAACAGCAGCAGCAGCTGCAGCAGCAGCAGCAGTGGCAGCAGCGGCAGCAGCAGCAGCAGATATCACGTTGGGCTGCTGCTATCTGGTTATGCTCGGGGGGGGGGGGGGGTTGCAGCGAAGAGAGCCGATGTCTATTAGTAACCCTTGGCGATACCAACGTACGATTAGCTGTTAGCTTGAAGCTACCTACCTACTTGTGGTTAGGTAGCCTGTTGGCTATGCTGCACGCATGCCACACGGCTCGTTGTGGAGCTTGCATCAGCAGCCCGAGCATCACAAGGTGATTGCCTGTGATTGCCGTTCCCCTGCTTTGGGCGCTCTGGTGATGTCGATGTCGATGTCAATACGAGTCGCTGGCCACTCCGTGCAGCGGCAGGTTGCCTCGTGACTCGGCGTCTGTCTGCAGCAGCCTCGCCAAGAGCTCTCAGGAGCGCAAGCCCGGCAGGCTGCGCTAGTCAGCCGAGCGCGCTTGTTCGTGAGCCGTGGCACAGCAGCCTGAAGGTCGGCAGTGCGCTGTGCGAAAGCCCCGAAGTGCTTGGCAATCATGGGAGCAGACCCTCGTGACACACTTGTTATTGTTGGACCGTGGTCTTTTCTGATGGCACGCGTATCGGCAAGATGTTTGCTACTGCAGCTGCCTGCACTTCGAGCAAGGGTGTGCTCTCCGGGGAGCGATTGCCCTGCATCATTGGCTTGGAGCATAGGAGCACTCTCTCGGATCACTTTCGGTGCATCTGAGCTCACATCAAGCTGGGTCGTGCTACCCCAGGCAGTAGTGCGCTCGCAGCAGTGCCAACGCGTGGCTGGCGCCAGAAGGCCAGCACTCATTTCTTGGCATGCACAGACACACTATAAGATTGCAGTGAATTGGTGGAATTGACAGAAGCAGGTTGCCTGCATGCGGGCACCATTCGATTTCACGTCCATCGCAATGGGAGGGGGCAGGTGATGTGCGATAATAAAAACTCACCTATTTAGGACAGCATTTAGTGGGTCCCTGTGATTCGTCCTTCATGTGCTTATGGGTGCTGACACTGCGCATGCTGCCACTAACCACATTTGCATGCTGCCCTTGTGCATGTCACCCCTAACCATGTTATTCATGTTGTTTGTTTATCAAGCATGATATTACTCACCATTCAATTGCATTTTCCTTTGCAGCAAATGTAGAGCGCCTAGAAAGAGATTGAGTTCTCTGAGGGTGCTTTATCAAGTGCACTTTTATTATTATTATTATTGTTATTATAGCCGCCTCGTGTGAAGGAAGCTCGATTTCAGCCGTCGAGACCAAGTAGATATATCCTTTCTGTGCCGTCAGAAAGTACCGAGTGATGGCCACGACGTGTCGTCCCCGTCCTGTCGTCCGAGTCACTGGCTAGCTGACATTTCTTTCTAATTGCCTGCCTACGTGTGCACCTCCTCTCGCACTCATGCATGCACACTCACAAGCACTCGTGCACCTGCATTCACACTTACTGGTAAATGCTTGCCTTCAGTCATCGTGCATATGCTTGTACCTATTTGCATACAGTCCCGGTTTGGCACAGGGGTCAAGGAGCTTGTCTTTGACGACCGAGGTCGTGGGCTCGAGCCCTGCAACATATGTAAAGCACCTGGAAAGAGATCCAGTTCTCTATACAGAGCGCTAGACACATGAATTATGTTATTACCCTCCCAGTCATACCGGAAGGCATTCGGAGAGACTGCATGCATCTACTCTGATGCATCTGATCACGGCTTGTGTTGACCGGCTGCAAATGTCGCTTCAAAAAAAAGCTGCACACCGCAGCAACTAGCAGCCAGCGCTTAAGCACACACACTGCCGCGCGCACTCCTTTTCCAAGTTGCTTGCTCGCTCGGTAGCTAATCGAAGCTGACGAATGAGCGAGCAAAGCCGCAAAGTGTTATGACCTCGCAAAGAATAAATAGTGACAATAAGACTTTTGCGCAGCTGTGTTCGTCTCAACCAAGGTCAAGGTTGATGCATTTATACATTTGCTATAGCATCCTCAGAGAACTCAATCTCTTTCTAGGTGCTTGACATACACTGCGAAGAAAGCATGATCGAATGGTTAGTGGTAATATGATCAATGCTATTAAGCATAAACGTGCTTAGAGGTGACATGCACGAGGTCAGCATGCAAACATGGTTGGTGGCAGTATGCACAGTGTCAGCACACATAAGAACACAAAGAACGGATCCCGTGGACCCACTGAATACTGTGACAAACATATGGCGTTTTAGCTTCTTTTTAAATGTGGTCAAGTCATGGCATGTCGTGACACTAGTCAGAAATGAGTTCCAGGGCTTTGGGAACATATGAACCAAAGGCCCGGTCTCCAAAAGATTTAATGTACTTACGAGGTATATGCAAACAATTACATTCCGAAAAGTAAGTGATTACGATGCTTAGCCTGGTCGGGCAGTATATCTGATAGGAAGTCGAGAGGTCGTGGTGCAATGTCGTACCTGTGCCACACACGACAGACAAGCCAGGCTACAGAGCTTTGCACCAACTGTAGACGTCTCACTGTACAGGCAGATAGCTCAGCAAGCAGTGAGTTACAGAAGTCGAGACTAGATGTCGCAGGTGCATGGACTAATTTTGATGTAGTATCCCTGTCTAAGCAAGCCCGAATTGTAGCATTATTATGTAGCTGGACTTACGCAGACTTGACTGTGGAGCTGATATGGTCGTCTAACGAAAGGTCACTTTATAACAGGATGCTAAGATTTCGTGCAGATTAAACAGGAGACATGCTGGCAGAGCCGATTGTGAGCGTTAATCTTTGCGATTTCTGAATCACCCTTAGATGGCCCATGACTAGTAAGTTGGTTTTACCATCATTCACTTTTAAGAAAGTCGATACTCTGTTTGGTGGGGCCGTCTGTCGGTTGAAGAGAAAGGGTTTAATAGGTTTTCAACAGACCCTCTGCAGCTGACGAGTGTTTAGCCAACTGTAAGTGTCTTATTTCACCGGCAGGGTGAAGTGTATGCCAGAGGATGTCCTGAGTTTGCATGCCGGCACCACGGATCATGATCCGAGGCACCACTGATCTCCATTATTGGCCAACGAGCTGCCTGCAAGGAGGAAGTGAAGTGCCATCGACTGCTCTTAGCCTTGCCCTTTGCTCTGCGGCTGTCGCATGGCGACATCTCCAGCGTTCCGAAGGCAGAGACCAGGATCCGGGAGGTGCACAGCACTCTTCACCGATTGTGCCAGCCCCTTGACCAACCGTGTTACCGTCGCGCCGGTAGAGCATTCGATTCTGCTGCCCTCTCCCATAAGATTGAGTTGCCTTTGCTGATTGCATTTTCAGCGAAGCAGCCGAGCATGGTCATTGTCTTACGGACAAGTGACACGACTGTGAGCCGAGTATTTGAACTTTGAAATCCGATTTGCTTGGCCGACAATAACTCGAGTGAAGTACTTGATGAAGAATCCTTGTCTGGTGCTGATGCAGCGACCCCAGCCGCCAGTCGCCTGATTGGAACCTTTTAGAACAGCTATGGAGTGATTTCGACAGAGGTCTTAGCAAACTATCGTCCAGTTTCCCTTCTTCCGTTCTTATCAAAGATTCTTGAAAAAATTGTTGCTAAGCAGCTAGTTGAACATATTGAAAATAATGGAATGTCAGAAACATTTCAATCAGGTTTCAAGAGGCAGCACTCTACTGAAACTGCTCTCCTCCGTGTTAACAATGACATACTACGTGGCAACGACGACGGGAATGTCACTGCCCTAGCTCTGCTAGATCTGTCTGCTGCCTTTAACACCATTGATCACGAAGTTCTGCTTGAACGATTGAGAACTACGATAGGTCTGGCAGACGAAGCACTGGCCTGGTTTAAATCATACTTGTCTGATCGTGTTCAATCCGTGTCGTGTGGGGGTCAGGTCTCAGACATGAGAAGGGTCACCTGTGGAGTCCCTCAAGGGTCTGTACTTGGTCCCTTGCTGTTCTCCATTTATACGCAACCTCTGGGAAAAGTGATTAAGGCCCATGGAAAAGGATATCACTACTATGCTGACGATACTCAGTTGTATTTTTCATTTAAACCGTCGGAATCTGCTGCAGCAACTGAAAAATTGAATGCTAGCCTTGCCGATATTCGATCCTGGATGTCGGAAAACTTCCTGAAATTAAATGACGATACAACCGAACTGCTTCTCATAGGACACCCTAAGCGTGTGGCTGGATTAAAAGGCTTTGCTGTTCTAATAGGGGATGCTATTGTGCGACCTTCACCACATGCTCGTAATCTAGGTGTCGTGTTCGACAGCTGCCTCAATTTCAAAAGCTTCATTCAGAAGACTGCCTCTACAGCTAGCCATCACATCCGATCCCTATCCAAGATTAGAAGCTGTCTCCCACAGTGGCTTGTAAAAAATTTAACTAGCTCTTTAGTTCTGTCTCGGCTTGATTATTGTAATTCCCTTTTGGATGGGCTACCAAAGAAAGCTATTATGCCACTACAGCGGACTATGAGTATGTCTGCAAGGCTGGTCTTCAAGTCCCAGCGGTTTGAGCACGTGTCACCTCTGCTGAAAGAGCTAGGATGGTTTCCGGTTGAGCAAAGGATACAGAGCAAAGTTCTTACGCTGACCCACAAGGCCCGCCACGGCTTGGCTCCTTCGTACCTAGCTGAACTGCTGCATCAGTTTCAGCCTGTTCGCACCCTCAGGTCCTGTGTGGACAATAAATTAGCTGTCCCATTCCTCCACTTAAAGACAGTTGGCGACAGAAGCTTTAGCTCTGCAGGTCCTAGACTGTGGAACTCGCTTCCACAATTCTTACGCAACGACATCTACTCTGCAACTGCCGACTATGGCACATCTTTTTCAGCGGTCCTGAACTGCTACTTCTATGCTACTCACTACCTCAACTGTTCTCCTGACTCTGCTATGCTTCCCACTTTCTCTTTGTTGCGTGAAAGGAAGTCTGTTGGCTACCGAATGCATACCGAAAGCCGCTTAGGCTGTGAGTGCGCTATACAAAACTCTCCTGCGTAACACCCACCTGGTCTTTATGACTTTGTGGAGTTACTGAAGGAGATACATTACATTACATAGGTGGCTAAGTTGGGTAATTTGCCTACACCAGTAGCCGACCTTTCCAGTAAACCTGAGGCTCTTTCGAATGTACTTCAGCAGCGGAGACAATTCAGAAGCTGGTGGCATCTATGCTTGGCCAAACAAGGCATGTCTTCAAAGAAAATGTATTGGTACAACTGTACACTAACCGCATGCATACCAACAGCATACGTGTTTGTTTTTGAGCTGCCCATAAAAATTCTCTCATGCTCTGCTCAACTTTACAATGCCTGGCATTATAGAAAACCTGCTAATTACCTGAGCAAATTTACAGCCAAAGTAGTTACAGCCATACTTTGATGATTTGGTTGACTCCGAGTGTACACATCGGAGCGTCACACAGCTGCTGCACCCCTTAGATGCTCTCTCTCTGTCTCGAACTTGTCTGTTTCAATCTGTCTCTGTCCGTGTCTCACTGGTCTCTTCCTATTCACATGTTCGTCTCTTTCTTCCAGTCCCACTTCTCCTCTTGCCCTGCCTCTCTAAATCTGTCCCTGCCTCCTCAATCACTCAACCTTCTCTCTCTCTCTCTCTCTCTTGTACTCTCTGTCCCTGTTCACTCTCTCTCTCTCTCTCTCTCTCTCTCTCTCTCTCTCTCTCTCTCTCTCTCTCTCTCTCTCTTTCTCTCTCTCTCTCTGTTTTACTCCATTCTCTTTATTTTCTTTGTTGTTGACCCTGTGCTGTCTCCCACTGATCTCCGTTTCTCTCGTCTTACTCTTACGAGAGTATATAGCTGCAAAAGAGAAAGGCAGAAGAGGGAGGCATCTTACAGTGGAGTTTGTCGTGGGAACTTTTGACAATTACATAAACAATTTCTTGCAAGACCGAGCCAAGTTTGCCGAAAACAACTATGCCCACGAGGCACGACTGTCCAGTAGACTGCTGGATAACTGAGCAAGCAGCCGACCGATTGCCAGGGCCGACAGTTTTTAATTGATCACTGGAATCTCTTATCGTTGAATGTGTCGCTTGCATTGTTATTCCCTTAGCAATCAATCGCATTGCTCACTTTTTTGTATGGCATGGCAATTGCCTTCACGAACGTCTGTATGAAACTATGGCTCATGTTGGCATCATCTCACTGTTGGCTCTGTATTATCTGTTTTTATTAATTTTTTTTAAAAGCTCGTGGAATGGTCGAAAAATGACGATAAACTCTTGCAAGCAGTGGAGCAAGTGGGCCGGTTCAAGGATGTCCAGCGACTAGTGCAGAAGAAGAAGGCCAATCCAAACAAGCTGGACCCGCAGGGACACTCGGCGTAAGCTCGGCTGCAGCTTGCAGCGGCTGCAGCGGCGGCGGCGGCGGCGGCGGTCGCAGCAGCAGCTGCAGCTTGTTCAAACGTGGAAACATCTCAGGTGCTGCCAATTGCACGTCCTGGCTCGGTTTAGTCGTGATGGACTTTCCAGTAGGCCAAGGGCAATACAGCTTTGCTGTCACGAAGAAAGCATGTGGATAGCACAAACTCATTGCCCAGATTCACAGACTGCTGCCGAATCATTTGTGTGATTACTCTTTTTCTTAATTGTTGCCTTTCATGCCGTCGTGCGATTGCTGATGGTTTTACTGCAACTACCTGCAAACCTCTAAGCGAAGTCCTCAACTGCTAGGCTGCTTTTTGCAGAGTTTCAAGTTTCCGTCTGCACAGCTGCCTCATACGTTTTGCTTTCCTACACGAGCTTGGGTATAGAACCAGTTAAACAGAACCTCTCTGCAATACCATAGGTATAGGGGCAGGCCGCGAGGCAATGCTGCCTTGGAAGAAAGTGATGCATTTTGAGGGGGCATGCGGCCTTGTAGGTCAAAGTTCTGCCCTCCTTCCCTAAAAAGCTCTCTACTGAGCCCGTGTTTTCACGATCGCTTGTGCTGGAATGTGAATGCTTGCTCCAAACAGCATCTCTGGGATGAGTCGAGTGCACATTCTTAGGCAGGCATTTTAGTGTTGCTCAGAGTGGCCAGCCCTTAATGCCACGGCTGATGATAATAGTCCCAGGATATCTAGAATGCCGTTGAAATCTAAAGTATGAATTTGTTAAATGCCAGCTTGCTGTTCGTCTTGTGCCGTGCCACGCTGCCGCCACATTCGTTGCCCCAATCAACCACACCACCTATCCCCACTGGCCTGTTCTTCTCAAATATTAGACGTGTGACTGACATATGTGCCTAATTCTTCATTGAAAAAAGTCGCGGATGTTCATGCTTTCGTAATGCCACGCCCCCATGGAACTGCTGCTGAAACCTTTGGCCTCCCGTAAGAAATTTTCCAAGATTTCCAAAGATGAAGTGGGTACTTTAAGAAGACCAGTCGAAAGACCTTGTCCTCTGCCGACCGCGCGCTATTCTTTCTTTGGTCTTCGGTGATAAGAAAACTTAGTCCAGCCATAACTCAAACGCCGATTCGAACGTTCGGCCGATAGTAAAAAGCGTCCTCGGTTGGACTCTTAAGTCATAGCAAATTATCGCTCAATCTTGCTGCTGTCACTGTTATCCAAGGTTTTCCGAGAGCCTGTCGCTTAAGAGTAACTGGAACACATGTAAAAAATGATTACCGGGAAAGCTTTATGTGGGATTCAAGCGGCACCGTTCCACTGAAACTGCTGTCATCAGTGTGATCAACGACATTCTGGATAGCAACGATGATTTTTAACGACACCGACCGTATTCGACACTATTGATCACAATACCATATCTTAGCAATACAGAAAAGCGATCGGTCTGACTGATTTGGCATAATTTGAATCGTACTGCACTTAGCGTATCCAGTCCGTGTCGCGAGGTGGAGGAGTCTAATCCAACAGACCAGCCGCCAGTGGTGTTCCACATGTGTCCGTCATCAGCTGTTCTCCATTTATACAGAGCCTCTCGGAAAATAAAACTGGCACTTGGCTTAGATTATCACTTCCATGCTGACGACACCTAGCGGTACTTGTCATTGAAGTAATCAGCGTAAAATGTGGATTCGGATAAATTAAATGCATGTTTTGCAGAGAATCTTTCCTTGATGCTAGCTTATTTTATTTAATCTAAACGGCGATGAAGCCGAATTCGTGATCGCAGGACACCCTGTATACGAAGCTGAACAAAAGGACTCTGTTATCCTAATCGTTGGTGCTGCAGCAAGACCGTCATCATTTGCACGTAATTTGGGTGTGCTCTGTGATAACTCCTTGCTGCAAAAAAGTTGCATTCAGGTGGCAGCTTCTACAGCTAGTCATACGTACCTTGGTGGCCGCCTAAAAGAGGTGTTACTAGATCCTTGGTTCTGTTGTGGCTTGACTGCTGGAATTCAGGTTTGCCCAAGCCTCCAAAAGCCCAGTAAGCCTCTGCAGTTGGTGGTGGTTGTGGCTGCTGTGGATTAGTTGAAAAATCCAAGAAATTCAGCCACGTGTCTCTTCCTCAGAGGATAAAGAAGCTTTGATGTTCCCGGCATATTGATCGATGTTGATCGACAGACAGAGCAAGATTCTTTCTGTTACCCAACATGTGACCAGTCTGCTATGACTTGGCTCCTTCATACCTAAGTGAACTTCTGCCACCCCCCCCCCCCGTTCAGTCTCCTTTTGCCACCGTGTTCTCTAATACAAGATATTAACTGCTCCATCCTTTCCCGTAAAAAACGTGAGCGATAGAAGCTTTGCCCAGCTGGTCCTAAGCTGAGGAACTCAGCTTGGCCGTTCTTTCGCAGCGACATCTTCCCTCCTGCTGCGGACTGTGGCACATCTAAAACTGCCCTCCTTTGCTGCTACTGCCATGCCACGCTGCCTCCTCTACTAACTGCCCTCCTATCCGAGCTATGCTTTTCACCCTCTCTTTCTTGCATCAGGTCTAGTCTGCTGGCTACCACATGCAGTGGTAGAGCCTGCTGTAGGTGGGAGGGGGTATTCGCCCTCCCCTCACACCTACAGCAGGGCACTGGCCTGGGCCGCCGACCCCTCCTTCCTGTGCTCCCCCCCCCCCCCCCCGACTGTGACCAATGACGAAATTACGCCTTAATTCTCTTCGATGAGCAATCGCCGAGTTCGTGTCGAGTAAGCTTTTTGGTTTTACACAATAAACTTTCGTAATTGTTTGCCTGGTTCCGCCTACATGAAACTTCTGCTGGTCTTTCCCCGCAGGTAAAAGGTTTAAAGGTCTTTACCCTGGAGGAAAATCCTGGCGCTGCCCCGGACTCCATGTGCACTACAAGTGACTTTGACTTTGAATGCGTCTTAGAAAACTCTCCAGTTTACCGGCCACTCAGTCTTTGTAGTCTTTGTAGTCTTCTTCTGTAAGTCTTTGTAGTCTTCTTCTCAGTCTTTGTAGTCTTTGTAGTTTTGAGGAGTTGCATGGGGAGATGTATATACATACAGTACCTACAGGGTACATTGAAGCCTTGGTAAACGTTTGCAAGTCAGGCAGGCAGATCGTTTTTGTCTTTACGGTTGGGGATGTTCGCTTAGTCTTTTCAACCTCATGAAGTGTGTTCTCTCTCCCTCTCCCTCTGTCTTTCTGTCTCTGTCTGTCTGTTTGTTTCTGTCTGTCTGTCTGTCTGTCTGTCTGTCTGTCTGTCTGTCTCTCTCTCTCTCTCTCTCTCTCTCTCTCTCTCTCTCTCTCTCTCTCTCTCTCTCTCTCTCTCTCTCTCTCTCTCTCTCTCTCTCTCTCTCTCTCTCTCTCTCTCTCTCTGTCACTCTCTCTCTCTCTCTGTCTTTTTTCTCTGTTTCTCTATCTCTGTCTCTCTCTGTCTCCGTCTCTGTCTGTCTGTCTGTCTGTCTGTCTGTCTGTCTGTCTCTCTCTGTCACTGTTGTCTGCCTCTGTCTCTCATCTACCATCTACTTATCGCGTAATTTTTTTAAATAATAGTGCAGCAAGTCTTTTCAATTAGCCGAACGCAAATTGCTGGCACCAGCTGCATGCTTGCATGTATGTGCTTTGAAGACCGCGCCTTTAGTTCGTATGCTCCCAAAGCCTGCAACTCACTTGAGACTTCCAGCATGACATCCCTTGACTTGATCATATTTAAAAAAAAACGCATCAATTTATTAGAGAACTTAGTGGGTCCCGTGATTCGTCCTTTACATGCTTATGCTTATGCTCATACTGATACTACGCATGCTCATTATTTCTATTTCAATGCTCAATTTCAGTTGAAAGGTATTTTGGAACTGTGTTTTTTTGACAATGCTGGTTTTGATCTGTCTTCTAGACTTCTAGGTCCCTTGGACTCTCTTGACTTGTTTGCATTTATTTCAGTTGATCCACAAGCTTCCTGGCTCTGTCTGCTGCACATCATGCTGCAGTTGATATAAAGATAGCAATAATAAATAAGACTAACAATATGTCATTATCAGTAGCACTGTAAGAGAATGTAGTCTCTCTTCGGGTGCTTGAACACTTGCTGCAAGAGAATCAATATCCAAAATTTAGTGTCGTGCACTGTATCAAGCATACCACAGTATCAAACAAGTAGCATGCTTAGGCCAGCATGCTAAAGCAAGCAAACATAAAGACACTCATGAGTACTCGGCCATTAGGAATAGTAGCATGCATTGAATCATACTCATCATGTGCGCATGCAAAGCAGTCCGGAACAGACGAAGACAACTTCACTGAGGCGAAGGGAAAGCAGACCGAAAAAGACGACGTCTTTAGCTGATATTTAACGAATGCAAGGTCACCGAAGGTTGCGACTGCACCGGAAGCAAGCTCCAGACTTGTACGAGGCGAAAGCTCCATTCCAGAATATGCAAAAGAGATTTAGTTCTCTGAGGGTACTATAAAAAGTATGATTATTATATCCCTCGTGCCTGCGTTCACGAACACATGCCCTTAGGTGTGCATGCTTGAAAAGGGGAGAGATCATAGGAGAAACAGGCTGGACGATGCTGGATGACCTTCTTACGAAGCCTGCTTCTGCTCGGTGCTTACGTCAGCACATTTCGTGAAGCTGCAGCAAGTCTGGCTAGTTGATCTGAGCTCGAAAATTGTTCGTTTTTCCAATATCTCCACGGGTACAGATCGTTTTTTGCAGCAGTTAACGAGGCACCTGCAGTAGACACGCGAAATCACAGCCTTGACGGCCATTCTTCAGCACAGTCGATATGCAGAGCGAGCCAAAGCAGCAGTAGCTGCTGCTGCTTCTGCTGCTGCCGTGTAAAGCTGTTTCGGCTGTGGCAAGTTGCTACTGCTGGGATAAGATGCTGCTGCTGCCGAGTAATCTTGTAAAAGCAAAGCAGGAGCCGGGTCATTACCAGAATGGAGTGCCTGATGAGCTTCGTGTTTGTGAGCCTGAGTGACACGACTCGACGTCTGCGTGGGTCTGGGCCACCATGGTGGCGTCGTGCGATCGAGCCTCGCCTGGCTTAGTGTGAGCCTCATGGCTAGACCAAAGCTAAGCAGACGACAAAGGAAGGTGCCACTAATGAATGCATGCGACTTGTTCGCAGAGCTGGCCAGCTCTGTATGGACCGAGAAATTGCGGGCACCACAGCACCGTGAAGCCGCTAGAAGCCTAGAAGCACTTTGGTCCATGTACACAATAGCGCTTTGGCTGACGGCCCGAGAGCTGGCTACCTGTCTTTCGGTGACCAGGGTTAACGCTGAATGTGTTTCAGTAGGGAGCTCTGACTGCTGATCTGCAAACAGAGGAGACATTGATTTTTTGTACCATTTCATAACGGTCAGTGGAGGCCGACCAGCACCTGGCTGGCTGAGCGCTGACAAGCTCTCGCATCGACCGCTTTGTCAGCCTATTTCATTAAGCACAGTAAATTGCTGCTGCAGCAGTGGCCGAGCATCGGGAAGCTTCTTTTCACAGTTCGCACGGTGGCACTAAGTCATTTGCGGCTCGATGCTTGATTCCTCGTGCCGAGTGCCCGGAGTTCCCGGAAGCAGCGTGTACAGCGAAAGTCACTCGGGCTCCGAATGCACGAGTACGCTAGCCTCCTCGTTGTCACTGCCGGCATCTAGGTGGCACACAGCAGATATATGAAGGTGCAGGTTCTAACCGTCGGTCCTAGTGCCCGGCGTCTGACACGCTGCTGAGCTGCTGCTGTGAGCACATTGCTTGCTCGGTCCCCTTGGCACGATGGCTGTTGTTTTTCAACCGGGCGACCTGGCAGTCAAATTCATCGACTCTCCAATCTCCCCTTCCTACCATTCCATCCTGATTGGGCAGTTTTTCTGTCACAATAACATGTTTTCTCTCTGGAAGCTGTCACAAGGGATTTGTTCCTTACCTGTTATGCTGCAGCATCGCCGATCGGAGCGCCTCATGCTATGTCCCATCTGTAGCCTTGATGACCCGCCAGCCAGCGGTCTGATCATTGCAAGCTCGTCGCAATGCACGTCGTAGGTTTCACCTGGCAGCAATGCGGAATCGCTTCCAGGCCTTGCAGCTGTTCTTGGCGTACGGAGCCACGCCAGATGCTGTCGATGCCCACGGCAAGACTCCGTTGCACTGCGCCGCCCGCCACGGCGCGGCCGAGGCGCTGGAAGTGCTGCTACACGTGAGTGCCTCGCTTTCGCCACCGTCGGAGGAGGCACGGCAGTTGGCTGCAATAGTCGGCTTTTCTGCGCATGGCTTGGCTCGTTCGCCTGCCCTGCGTGCTGGGCACTGGGCACTAATAGAGCTTGGCTGCATGAAGCGGCTTTGTGGCTTTGTGCAGACGCTTGCCCAAGCTGACAGAGTAGCAGCAGCAGCAGCATCAGGCTGCAGCATCTACTGATGCTGCCACGTGATCGGCCACAGTGTGGTGTTGCTCAGCTGAAGTGAACAGCTGCTTCCGAGGCGCTGCCAGTGCCGGGATGCCATAGAGGTGCATGCAGACGAAAGCATCTGCCTTCCATCGGCTCGTTTGTTCTTGTTACTTTTACATCTGGCATTGCCTTGAAATTTTAGACGGAATGAAAATGCATGGCTGTGGAATTTGGAGTTCACGTTAGTGCGCTTGATATGTGATGCTCCTTCTTTCTTTCTCTTTCTTACGCTTTCTGATGCTTCTTCCTCCTCCGCTGCTCATCCTCTCCTTCACCTCCTCCTCCCCACCCTCCCCTCATCCATCCTCTCTTTATCATTCATCACTCATCATTCGATCTCGTCATCTCTTCATTATCCTTCTTCTCCCAAATAAATAAATACACGCTAGCTTATCTAACAGCCTCTTTTGTAAAGCAACAGAAGAGCCTTGACGGCAACTACCACTGCCACTTGCAATGGCAATAAAGAATTGCCCACAGCAGCAGGATTCTAACCCACGACCTCGGGTCGTGAAAAGCAACCGACTTTGCTTCTGGGATCCTCTGGCATTTTAATTCGCATTGCAGGGCAAAGACGATGCGTGGCAGCTCGACAGCGATGGCATGACCGCTCTCCATCATGCATGCATCTCAGGCAGCATCGACTGTACCATTAGTCTGCTTCGCAAGTTTCCCAAGAGCATAAGCACGACAGATCAGGTGAGCAGTCCTACAGAGAGAGAGCTTAATTGTCCGAGTTCGGCCGCACTAGCATCCTGAGGCGAGATGCGACAGCCTCAGCCAGGCCTCCAACTGCTGTGGCCGGCTGAAGGTGGCAGGAGTGTCACAACAGAACCCTGGACTTAGTTCGGATCCGTCGAGCTGCTACAGGTTGCTCAGAAGTCACGGCAAGTCAGTTGCAAGCAGATGCTCAGCAATGTTTTCAGTCTGCTTGCCTACGGCTTCCCCAAAGTTGTTTTTAAATCGAAGCTTATCAGTTGCAAGCAGATGCTCAGCAATGTTTTCAGTCTGCTTGCCTACGGCTTCCCCAAAGTTGTTTTTAAATCGAAGCTTATCACTGCACCTATAACGCAAAGCTGATCATCACCTCACTCACTGCTGCAACTGAAGCCGCCTGTCTCTTTCTCTGTCTCTGTCTCCATCTCCACCTCCCTCTCTGTCTGTCTTTCTTTCTTTCATTCTCTCTCTCTCTCTCTCTTTCTCTCTCTCTCTCTCTCTCTCTCTCTCTCTCTCTCTCTCTCTCCCTCTCTCTCTCCCCCTCTCTCTCCCTCTCTCTCTCTCTCTCTCTCTCTCTCTCTCTCTCTCTCTCTCTCTCTCTCTCTCTCTCTCTCTCTCTCTCTCTCTCTTGTTCTCTCCCTCTCCCTCTCTCTCTCTCTCTCTCTCTCTCTCTCTCTCTCTCTCTCTCTCTCTCTCTCTCTCTCTCTCTCTCTCTCTCTCTCTCTCTCTCTCTCTCTCTCCTCTCTCTCTCTCTCTCCTTCTATCTCTCTCTCTCTCCCTCATTCTCTCCCTCTCTCCCTCTCTCTTTCTCTCTCTCTCTCTCTCATTCTCTCTCTCTCTCTCTCTCTCTCTCTCTTTCTCTCTCTCTCTTTCTCTCTCTCTCTCCCTCCCTCTCTCTCTCTCTCATTCACTCTCTCTTTGTCTTCTGTCTCTCGCCCTTTCTAGTCTTCTCCAGTCAGTCTTCCAGTCGACGAATTCTATCTGCCTTGTCACTCCTATGCTGCGATATTTTCTAGGGTTGTGGTGACGGAGTGAAGTTATCTGGCAGAAGTTAATTTGGAGCAATTTGTGCACTTCTACATTGTGGAAATATTGCTAATCGCAAATGTAGCACGTAAACGGGCTTCAAGTTTGCTAATGTTGCAAACGTGTGTTAATGTATCTCTTGCAGTTAGTGTACTGTGAATGTATGCTCATGTACTTGAAGTTTGCTCCAGAAAAAGATCAAAATCAAAAGTGTGTGGCCGGCTAATAAACAGCAGCCTAGCTGTCTGGCGATCGCTGCCAAAGCTGCAGTCGGCACGGCTTGGCAAGCAGCAGCAGCAGCTTCCTGAGGCAGAGGCACTCTGCACATCAGCTGCCACCACGTTGCAGGACGGCCGTACACCGCTGTGTCACGCTGCCCACATCGGTCACGTGAATGTGTGCAAGGAGCTGCTTGATCGCGGAGCATCACCTGACGCTGGTGACAAGCATGGCCGCACGTGCCTGATGTACGCAGCCGAGAGCGGAAACACGGCTGTCTGCGAGCTCTTCCTGGCTCACGGAGCAAGGCTTGACCTTACGGATCAGCAAGGTGTGACCATATGCTGGTATCGCTGCTGAGGCTGCTGTCAGCGATGCTTACCTCTCCCAGCTAAGTGGCTGCCACTGCAGGCTGGCCATAGCAATTCCATTGTCGATTTGCCACTACTCTTTTGGTGTTTCATTAGTTGGATCCGCTCCTAATTCATAGTAATCCTGTGTCGATTACAAGTAGGCTACAGCAGCTGGCTATGAATATTGCTGCAAGGCTAGTTTTCAAGTCCCAGAGGTTTGCGTCTCCATTGCTAAAAGAGCTAGGATGGCTACCGGTTGATCAACTGATACGGAACAAAGCTCTTACTCTGACCCACAAAGCCTGCCATGGCTCGACTCCTCCATACCTAGCTGAAGTGCTGCACCAGTTTCAGCCTCCTCGTGCCCTCAGGTCTTGTATGGGCAATAAATTAGCTGTTCCATTCGTCCGTTTAAAGGCTGCTGGCAACAGAAGCTTTAGCTCAGCAGGTCCTAGACTGTGGAACTCGCTTCTACGATTCCTACGCAACGACAACTACTCTCCTGCTGCCGACTATGGCTCATCCTTTCCAGCGGTCCTGAGCTGCTACTTCCGTGCTACTCACTACCTCAATTGCTCTCCTAATTCTGCTATGATTCTCACTTTCTCTTTCTTGCGTGAAATGAAGTCTGCTGGCTACCGCATGCTTACCGAAAGCCGCCTAGGCTGTGAGTGCGCTATACAAAACTCTCCTGCGTAACACTCACAATAGTCTTTATGGCTTTGTGGAGTTACAGACAGAGATATATTACATTGCACAGTTTCATGTTAACTTCTGGCCTGTTCCTTGGCGATCATAAACATTCACCTGTTTGTAAACATTCTATCGATGCACGATGACAGCTGCTAATTGCTCACATAGCTACCTGAGTTGCCTAAAAATAGCATCTTGAGTAAGTTGTAATGTCAAGTAAAGAGACGAAGTACACGCGAACTGGTTGATTTAATGCAGTCAAAGCTGTCTATAGTGGTTACTCCAGTAGCCATTCTGAACAAGCGTGAACATTGTCTTGTCGAATCTTATTTATCTTGTTGTTATTGAGCATGCTACCACTAACCATTCGATCGTGGTTCCTTTGCAGCAAATGTAAAGTGCTTAGAAAGAGATTGAGTTCTCTAAGGGAGCTATATACATATATATACACACACACACATATATATATATATATATGTATATATATATATATAATACATTTGATATATATATATATATCAAATGTATTTTTATTATTATTATTATTATGACCTACCTAGCAAGTGCATGCAAGGAGCTTATAAACCGGTGAGTGCACGTTTAGGTCCATATGACCTAGCATGAAACTACCCTAAAAGCAGATTAAGATGCTCATCAGTGTCAGAGCTCACGGCAATCAAATCTGCCCCTGGATGGCAGCAAAGTTTTCTAAATTGAATGATGATAAAACCAGCTTACGGGAGCTACGAGAAAGCCTGGAGCCACTCAAGAAGGGGAAAGTAGCCTAATCTTCAGAATGTCTGCATCAGCATATTTCACATAACTCTGCATGGAATCAATGTGGCCTGTTCCAAACTAACCGTTCAATGAATCGTCACATCAGTCAGTCAATACTACTTTCTTTAAACTTGGTCGAAGTGCCAAAAGTTGAGCTTGATAAGATAAGGAGACCACACAGAAAAAGTTTGTCCATTCGTCTATGAGGTCCCACCTTGACATTTGTGGCACTTTGGCATCCGACCTTGACTTGTGTGACACTTTCGCAAGTTTTCTTCTCACTAAATGACTGCATCAGCTCCAGTCAATTCTGGATTCTTTCGGCTATGTACCATTGTAAAATTTGGCATGCCTCGACAATAATACCAAAGCAGAGCTGGTTGGTGTATTTCCGACATAATAATAATAATAATAATAACACACTTGATAAAGCGCCCTCGGAGAAATCAATCACTTTCTAGGTGCTTTACATGTGCTGCAAAGGAAACACGATCGAATGGTGAGTGGTATCATGCTTGATAAACAGCATGAATAACATGGTTAGGGGTGACATGCACAGGGTCAGCATGCAAGTGTGGTTAGTGGCAGCATGAACAGTGTCAGCATGCATAAGCACATAAAGGACGAATCACAGGGACCCATTAAATGCAGTCATAAATAGATGCGTTTTTAAGTTCTTTTTAAATGTGGTCAAGTCAGGGGATGTTGTGACACAAGTCGGGAGTGAGTTCCAGACTTTGGGTGCATACGAACTAAATGCACGGTCTCCAAAGGATTTGAGGTTTGTACGAGATATCGGTAAGCAGTTAGATTCCGAAAAGCAGGTGGTATGCTAGACTTGGTGGGGGAGTAGATCTGAGAGATAGGCTGGAGCCAAAGAATGAAGGGACCTAAAAGTGAACGACAAAACCTTGAAGTTGATCCGTTGCTTGACTGGTAGCTAGTGCAGGTCGGCAAGAAGTGGTGCGATGTGGCAACTGTGGTGCTCACGACAGACAAGCCAGGCTGCAGATTTTTGCACCAGCTAGAAGCACCTGATTGCACATGCCGGTAGGCCAGCAAGCAGTGAGTTGCAGAAGTCAAGACGGATGTCATAAATGCATAGACCAACTTAGATGTGATATCCCAATCTAAAAAAAAGCCCAAATTTTAGCAATGCTATGTAGCTGAAAGTAGGTAGACTTGATTGTGGAGCTGATGTGGTCGTCTAACGAAAGGTCACTTTGGAACATGACACCTAGATTTCGAGCTGATTCAACAGCTGATATGCTGGCAGAGCCGATTTTGAGAGCTAGCCTTTCCAATTTCTGAATCACACTTGGTTTTCCCCATAACTAATAAGTTAGTTTTATCATCGTTTAGTTTAAGAAAATTTGCTGCCATTCATGTGCAGATGTCATCAATACATGCAGCAAGTGAGTTGAGAGAATTCGAGGTGCTCGAAGGCTGGGATGGATCAAAGCAAAGGTACAGCTGAGTGTTGTCCGAATAGAAATGAAAGCCTAGATTGTGCTTGGCAATCACGTCGGCAAGAGGGAGAGTATAAACCGTGAAAAGAACCGGACCTAGCACGGAGCCCTGAGGCACCCCATATTTCAGAGGTACATCGGATGATCCATTCTTGACTGCTGTAGCTCACAGGTCTTTTTATCACTGCAATAAGATGCTGACAGTTGGTGCACAACTCTGCAGCCAGGCATGTCGGCAGCGTTAGTCGCAATTGCCACGTGATGCCACTTTTCACTGCCCTGCACTGCCTCACCATCAGCAGCTGATCGATTTCAAGGTTGTATTACCTACTTTTAGGTCTCCCATTCTCTTACTTCTCAGTGAAATGCTCCCCAATGTAGCTAAATATCATGCCACCCATCTTTCAGACTCAAGTCGCTGAGCTCTGCTCAGAGGTAATCTCAAGTCTTTTACAGACCTCGCCTTCAGTTCGTGTGCCTCGAAAGCCTAGTAGTCACTATCGCTTACGTCATTAAACTCTCCTGTTAGGCATCATTTAAAAAGACGCTGAACATCAGCCTGTTCCTGGCCGAATTAGCTCCGGTTATGGGAATGATGCTCTGTGTTCTTATGAGTGCTGACACTGTGCGGGTATCCGCCGCAGTAATTTGGCCCAGTGATTAAGGTGCTCGCCTCGACCAGGGTCTGGCTGAGATCGTGGGCTCCAAACCCGCGGCTATGTGAAGGGCCGAAGTAGAGATTAGGTTCTCTTAGGGCGCTATACAAACGAATTATGCATATTTTTCTTTATCTCTAGCCAATTGACATGCTTCATTCCCACCATAAGCAAAACGCATATAGAGAGATATTTAGTTCTCTTAGGGTGCTGTACAACGTTCGATTGAGCTATTACTATTATTAGTATTCCTACCTGTTCGCAAGATGTTTCTGGTTGCTGCAAAACTCTACAGCCAGGCCTTTTCGGTCGTGAAAATCGCAGCTGCTACCACTTCGTAAACTGCACTGACTCCCCCACAAGTACAGCATCGATATTAAGGTTCTTTCACTCACTTTTAGGTCACTTTATTCTCGAGCTCTGGTCTGCCTACACTGTTTTTGAAACACGTACTCCCTAGGTTGTCCATCGCAGCACCCACTCTACTGACTCTAGTCATTTAGCCGTGCCTCTAACCAGCCTCAAATAGGCTGGCGACTAGGCCTTTAGTTCCCATACTCCCAAAGCCCAGAGTTCACTAGCGGCATCTGGCTCTAAGACCAGGGGCTGGGATACTCGCTCTTTGCGACCCAGGTAGCGGGTTCGAGTCCTGCAGCAGCGATTCTTTATCGCCCTTCCGCAACTACAAAGATTAGGTTACTGAATCAGCTAACCTATAACTTTAACTGCAGATTGACCTCACTTAACCTGACTCGATTACTTTTAAAAGAAAGTAAAACTCCTCGTGCCCCTCACAGCATAAGTATAAATAAATAAATAAAATTCATTTTTATAGCACCCCAAGAGAACTTAATTTCTATTCAGACCCTTCACATATGCCTCGGAGCTCGCGCCAGCGACCTCAGCCAGACCTTGGCCTTGGTGAGCACCTTAACCACTGGACCAAACCTGCATTTGCTCCATCGGTAGGCATTGTCTGTCCTTGATATGTTTTTGTAGGCAGAAATTGTGCATGGTATCACTAATCAATGAACATGCTTCTTTTTAAGCATACTTAAAAGCCCAGAAAAAGGTTTAGTTCTCCGAATATGCAACACAAATTCTTTATTTATTATAAATATTACAGATTGAGGAAGCACTAGGATGTTACTAGGATCTACAGCGCACTCAGAGAATAAGCTGATTTTGGTACGCATGCCGTGGCCATCAGATTTCATCTTAAGCAACACAAAGACAGTGAGAAGCATAGCTGAGTAAGGAGGGTATATAAGGAGGTAGTGAGCATCATGGCATTAGCAGCACGGGATGGCTGGTCAGGATGGCCGACAGTTGGCAGCAGTGGAGATGGTGACGTTGTGTAATAACTTTAAAAGTGAGCTCCTCAGTCTGTGAGGACCTGACTGGCTTGCAACAGCATCTGTCGCAGGGAGCAGTCGTTAAAAGCGAAGGAATGGAACAATGGAACATTATTGTCCGGAGTGTGCACTTCTAGTTGCCACTCTGCTGCAGTGCTTGCAGTTACTTGGCACTCTGGATACTGTCTATTCAGCTCAAGTCTCATTGCCACCGGAACTCTACCCCAAACTTCTGGACTCATAGCCTAGGGTGATAGTGCAGTATGCCTTGTGATGTCCATGCAAACCTTGCTGGTTCAAGTAGCCTCACCATGCCTGCATTACATCCAGGCCTAATACTCACAACGCACCGCACGATAGAGTCAGAACTCTCTAAATTTAGCAAGCAGAACTATCGACAATGAATTGCCTGTATACTACCACATGACACGCGACTGTTGGCAGACTTCTTACTATAAGACTATAGAAGCTAACGCTCAGAGCCGAGTCCCACCGACCGGCAGACCATCGCCAAAGAGCCTAATGTGGCCAGGATCTTGTCTTACATGCCAGCTGGGTCGGAAGTCATGCATAAATACATAATAAATATCAGCTACACACATAAGTCTGCTCATCGCAGCTATTTCATAAGCTGTCTCAAGTTCAAAGCCTGTAGCCAAGCTGAAAACTAAAATCTCCAGGATTGCAATACCCTGTGAGCTTTCAACAGTTTAGCCTCTGATTTCTGTTGAATCAACTGTTATCCTATCATGTTGCCCTTGGTACTCGGTTGTCGTGGTTAGCACCGACACTGTTTCAATTAGTATCTGACTTTGACCAGACTTCCGCTTGCCTAATGAAGCAGCATCGCACAAAGCATCACGGAGACAATGGTACCACATCCTTATCCATATTTCAAAATCAAAATAAATTCTATTTAGTTTTGTATAGCACCCTAACTGAACAAATTGCATTTTTAGACACTTTGCATATGCTTTGCAGGATCCATTTCAATTGTGTAATGATAGCATGCACAGTGTCAGCTTTCACAAGTACACAAAGAACGTAGATGCAGCAGATGCAGAGAGAAATGGCTGCGTTTTGGCTTCTTTTTAAATGTAGCCAAGTCAGTGTACGTCGGGGCGTCAGTCGGAATCGCTATGAACCAACGGCACTGTCTTCAAAAGATTGGTGGTTGTGTCCAGCCCCCAGCTAAATGATGCGAGTCAGGAAAGCAGATGATACAATGCCTGGTTCTGATTGAGTAGTAGTTCGGACGTGCAGGCCGGAGTAAGAGAAAGATGGGACCTAAAAATAAGTGACGACATCTTGAAGTCGATGCTGCTGTCGTCAGCAGGTCTTTTTCAAGCGAGAAAGCATGGTAGTTTGCTGGCTGGAACCAGGCGTGTATTTACCTCTTACTCTTTCTATTTCAGGCATATTTTCGTACTTCATCTTTCTCCCGGTGTCCCGTATTTGAAGCTAGGGTAGCTAGATTTTCTCAATTTCTAGCCTGACATAGGATGGCACTGTTCACAGTCGCTCGATTTGGCTGGCAAGTAGGCTTCCCCTAGCCCGGCTCCTTACAGCTTAGAGCTAGGTTAAACAAGCTAGCATACGTGCAATGCTGCTCACCCGGCAAGTTTATTCGAACAACTCCGGCAATCACTTTAGCAATTCTGCCAATACAAAGTTGTGTCAGCAATTAGCGTCTTTAGTAAATAATCTAGGCAAACACGAGCCCTGGCTCCAAAGGCAGCCGACTGACACATCTCATCGAGTCTGTCGACTGCTGTAGCTGCTTGCAAGCAAATGCCTACGCCCGAACGTCTGTGAATGCCAGCAGGCTGTAATATCTTTGGCACTCCTTGCCTGGAATGTCTGCCCTGCAGAGATGGCCATTACATAAGTGCTCAGCAGCCTGTGCGGTCAATATGAGGAACAGCTGCGCAGGTGCATAACCGTCAGATGCCGTCTTCTCGTGCTCCTAGATCTGACTTGACTATTCCTAGAGATAGTAGCTCTTCCTTTCTTGCATCATCGACCACAATCTGCATGAGCACCGACATGAGCGATATTCGAGCAGATGCTGGATGCCTATGTCTGTCATGTGCAAGCAAGTGTGCAGTGTAAATTTTTATTTTCGAGCCGCAAATAACAAATTTTCTCAAGTAGCACCACTCGAATCGATTAGCTGTTTGGCAGCTGGTCCATTTAGCCTCAGACTATTTTGGTATTGAGCTTTGCTGCCTCACCCTTACTCCCTCTAGCCCTCTCCATCTCTCCATCTCTCCATCTCTCCATCTCTCCATCTCTCCATCTCTCTCTCTCTCTCTCTCTCTCTCTCTCTCTCTCTCTCTCTCTCTCTCTCTCTCTCTCTCTCTCTCTCTCTCTCTCTCTCTCTCTCTCTCTCTATCGCCTATTATCATCCACTACTATCTATACTGTAGTTATTGAAACTATTGATCACCCTGTCCTTCTCAAGTGCCTCTTAACTCGCATAGGCATCACTGACACTGCAATGCAATAGTTTGTGTTCTGTCTCAGCTTGAGACTCCAGAGCATCGATGTCAACTGGCAGCAATCATCCGATGAACCACTAAAGTATAGGGTACCCCAGAGCTGTGGGCTTGGCCTGCATCTTTTTACAGTTTATACTACCCCTCTTGCCGATGTAATCACCAAGCCCAATCTAGGCATTCACTTCTATGCCGATGACAAACAGCTGTGCCTTTGCTTTTATTCCTCCTAGCCTTCAAGCACTCTAAAGTCTCTCAACTACCTTGCTACATGTATTACTGACATAATCACATCGATGTGAGCAAACTTTCTCAAATCGAATGAAGATAAACCAACTTACTAGTTATGGGCAAGCCTGTTGTGACTCAGAAAGTATAATGCTTAATGCTAGTATCGGCTCTGCCAGCTTATCTCCTTTTGCATCTGCACGAATATGCTCCCAAAGCCTTGAACTCACTTCGGACTGGCGTCACGATATCCCCTGACTTCACCTCATATGCAAATCAGCTAAAGCATCATGTTCCTTACAGCATCTGGTGGGTTCATGTGATTTCTCCCTTGTTTGGCCTATGTTCGCTGATGCTACAGATGTTACCACTGACCATGTTATGCATGTTGATACCGTGTATGATACCACTAATCATATGGTGATGCTTCTATTGAACACATGATAAGTGACTTG
Organism: Cristatella mucedo; assembly: GCA_009760855.2. Lineage (NCBI taxonomy): Eukaryota > Metazoa > Bryozoa > Phylactolaemata > Cristatellidae > Cristatella > Cristatella mucedo. The sequence continues at coordinate 5,169,357 of WPIO01000011.1, read as the reverse complement.
AAAGAGATTAAGTTCTCCGGGGGTTGTAAACCAATTTATTACTTTCATTCTTATTTTATATTTTAGCAGCATCACGATATGGTTTCCCTCCACTTTTATGATCTGCCTATATTCCACGTTTCTATAAAACTATATACTATACATTTGTGCAAAAACCTGTACATATACAGTCTGTGTAAATATGTATATATGTGTGTGTGTGTGTGCGCGCGTGCATGCGTGCGTGCGTGCGTGCGTGCGTGCGTGTGTGTGTGTGTGTGTGTGTGTGTGTGTGTGTGTGAGCAAGCCTGCCTGTCAGCAGGTGGGTGTGAGTGGGGAGGTGGGTGTGCAAGGGTGTGTGCTGGTATCCAGTCGTGAGTCACATCCATTTTAGGTCGGTGGAGGATCGGTAAAACAGGCGTTGCAACTGATTCTAGGAAGAATAGCCATATTACAAACGAAAAAATTGGCTGTTAAAATTGGCTGTGTACCTATGCTGTTCGAGCATGCACTGGCGAGTGTTACCTAATGCATAAGACAATAATTTGACCAATTTTCGTTAGTTTTTTCTTTGACGTAGCAAAGAATTGAAGAAATTTGATACCGATGTCGATGGTGTGAAGTGTGTCAGTACATATGGCATGCGTCTGCTCAGACTGGCACTCCATGAATGATCATTCTCTTCTACTTCTAATAATAAAAATTAATCTAATGAATCATCATTACATACCAGCCATACACACAACTTGCCATAATGCGCACTAGTATTTTTAAGTCGAGTTCAGTTGGTTGGACTTTACCTTTGCAAATAACCTTGGAAGGCTGATGCAGATTGTTTAAACGATCAGCAGTGGTAGGTAGGTAGGCTGTCAGTCTGTGAGCCGAGGAGCTCCTGCTCCCATGAGCTTGCTGCTTTGACTTTGTGACATGTCACATTGTCTGTCTTTTTAAAGGTCATTCTGCTCTTTGGTATGCGATTGACGGTGGCCACAGTGGTGTCAAGTTCATCCTGGAAAGAGCAGCCGGCATTAATCAAGAAGTCAACACCAGTCAGGTAGCCTTCCACTCAAGAGTGTGCAGCCATCAGATGCCAGCAACGACCAGGCAGCCTCCACTGTAATCCACTGCCACTCTGCACTCTGAGCTACTCCATTAGGGTTTGCAAATTGTGTCCAGTCAGATGCCCTTGTAACCTCGAATCGACAGGCAGCAGCCTTTATGTGGGTGGCATTCTTTTCACGATTTCTCTCTCTCTCTCCCTTCTCGCTCCCACCCTCTCTCTCCCTTTTAGGTCTCTTCATTCTATGGCTCCAGCCTATCTTTCAGAGATACTACCCCATCAGGCAAAGCATCGTACCACTCGCTTTTCGGAATCCAACAGTCTAGAAATACCTCGTACAAACCTTAAATCCTTTGGAGACCGTGCATTTAGCTCGTATGCTCCCACAGCCTGGAACTCCCTCCCGACCTGCATCAGAACATCCCCTGACCTGACCACATTTAAAAGAAACTTAAAAACATACCTATTTAGGACAGCATTTAGTGGGTCCTTGTGATTCGTCCTCGATGTGCTTATGCGTGCTGACACTGTTCATGCTGCCACTAACCACATTTGCATGCTGACCCATTGCATGTAACCCCTAACCATGTTATTCATTTTGTTTGTTTTTCAAGCATGATTTTACTTACTATTCTATTGCGTATCACTTTGCAGCAAATGTAAAGCGCCTAGAAAGAGATTAAGTTCTCTGAGGGCGCTTTATCAAGTGCATCAATATTATTATTATTATTATCCCTCTCTCTTCCTCTCTCTCTCTCTCTCTATCATGCGTGCACACGCACTTACACACGTGCACACGCGCATGCACTCATGTGCACAAACTCAAGTGCTCAAGCAGGTGTGCTGGGGAACCAGGGAGACCTTTGTTCATGCACGTGTATGTGTGTTTTTATGGCTAAATGTGAGCGCGCCTGTGTTCGCCTCACAGCCCCACGTTTGCTTGCTACCAGTGGCTGTGGTCAGCTGATTGCTGTGCAAACCTGCTTAAACAGCAGCTACCTGCTTTTGTAGGCGACTGCAGGGCAGTCGAAACGTGACGTCCCTCCGATTGCCGAGGAGGTGAGTGCAGCTGAGTGGAGCTGGTCAGAGCTGCTGCTGCTGCGTGAAGCTTCGCCAGCGGAGCGGAGGAGGCCCTTCTGCCTCGAGGCAGGAGGGCCTCTGCAACCCTGCAGCTATTATATCATAGATGCATCAGCCCTGGTGACTCGCTTAGCCATCTTGAGACCTGTAGCACAGCCTGAGTACTGTCAATCGATTTGAATAAGGCCATCAACTACCATTTACAGGGCGCCCGAACTGAAGCATTAACAAGGAGCTGCTACAATTAAGTAACATTGGGATGCAATTGATTACTGCAATTTGTTTACAATCATGCTGCAAGCTTACAGAGCACTAATTGCTCACAGTCAATTTCGTATCCGGGCTTCATTTGCCTACCCAGCTCGTGACCTCTGCATGACTGCCGGTCGGTCGGCTTGTGGACGTGTTCATTGGCAGCCCTTATTGTACTATTGGGCTGTCTTTGTAGCAGCAGTAATGGCTAGCAATTATTTTTAGCCGAGAACTATGTATTGCATCATCAAACATTGCCTACATCTGTTCAGTAAAGACTCGGCCTTGCCTGAAGAAGCACTGAATCGCTGAATCACTGAATCACTGAATCGGCTATGCTTGCAGAATGAAGAGGACGAGTCGGGCGAGTCGTTGGACAGCCATAGTGAAGACGAAGGTTCGGAGGGAGCAGATATAGCTAGCCAAAGCAGCGACCATCATCTAGAAGCTGCTGAACATCCGTGCATTCGAGACCACGGTCTCAGATCAGATATGCCACCAAATAAAGATAGCGTGGGAGTTGGCATTACTGATGTCATCGATGGAGTGTCTCTTAGCGACATTGGCAACAACGACAACTGTATCGATTCATCAGATAACGAATCCATCCAAGTCAGCTCGTTGTCCAGCGATTATGATGTAAGCTTTTATTTTGCCTTTCTTTGCTTTTCCACGTGGCTGCTAAATGTGCCGTGTTGCCTCTGATAATCAACCTGGGGGAGATGAATGCCAACCTTTAATTTCTAGCACATTCATACCGTAATTTTCAAGACTGTTAATTGTCACTTGATGCTGCAACTTTCATGATGAAACATCAAAGGGGCAACAAAGCAAAGATATCCAGGTGTGCAAGGCAGAGAGTTACACGTTGACCTTGTCGGAAGGAGATCAATCTTAGGGGTTTCACTGAGCATACCTTGTGGGTCGGTCTAAGATGGTCAGGATCTCGCAGGACTCACTCCAGCATACCAACCAATTGGGGCTAGGCAAGCATGCATAATCCAAACAATGAAAAACGCACATACCAGTGTGACCGTAAGAAGAGAAACGTCCTTCGAATCAGTGCAATGTTTTCTATTGGTCTCGCGTATAAACATTTCCCATGTGCTTCTTCGTGCAAGCCACTGAACTACAGTGAGGCATGTATAAGCCACATATGCCATCTGGTGTACTGATGAGTCACTGATTTGGTTGCAATTCTGCCAGCCGTAGGACTAGCTTTCTTATCGTGCGAAATAGCAAACTTGCAGTTATTGTTCTTGCTCAGATACCTGCATATGCTGTGTCTGCCTTGTACTTTCATGTTACATTTTTGTTCATGCTACAGTGCCTGTTTAGCACTTGAAGTTTGCTCAGTAAGCCAAATAATATGATTTTGCCATGTTCTTGGAAGGCTCAGTCCATGGCTTACAAATATACAGCTGTCATGTCTCAGAGTTTGGCACCGCAGCAACGATTCTTGTGATTTTTTATGATGAATGCCAGTATGCTGTCATATATAGAACTGCTGTTGATTATCATAAGTAATGTATTGTAATGTAATGTAATGTATTTCCATCTGTAACTCTACAAATTCATAAAGACTATGCGGGTTTTACGCAGGAGAGTTGTGTATAGCACACTCGCAGCCTCTGCGGATTTCGGTACGCTTTCGGTAGCCAACAGACTTCCTCTCACGCAACAAAGAGAAATTTAGAAGCAAAGCAGAGTCAGGAGAGCAGTTGAGGTAGTGAGTAGCATGGAAGTAGTAGCTCAGGACCGCTGAAAAGGATGAGCCATAGTCGGCAGTAGAAGAGTAGTTGTCGTTGCGTAAGAATTGTGGAAGCGAGTTCCACAGCCTAGGACCTGCACAGCTAAAGCTTCTGTCGCCAACGGTCTTTAAGCGGAGGAATGCAACAGCTAATTTATTGTCCACACAGGACCTGAGGGTGCGAACAGGCTGAAACTGATGCAGCAGTTCAGCTAGGTACGAAGGAGCCAAGCCGTGGCGGGCCTTGTGGGTCAGCATAAGATCTTTGCTCTGTATAATAAAATATACTAGTAAACTCTGTATACTTCTGTAAGTAACTCGTGTGATTGTAACATACCATCAGGCATGTTACGATAGTGGTGATGATGATGATGATGATGATGATGATGAAAACTGGTAAGAATTTTGATCATAACGTTGATAACCAAAACAAATAGTAGGGTCTTAATTGGCTGCCATTACACTTAGCCCGGGCCAAGGATGTGGTTTCTGAGCTCAGCTCAGACATTCTGTGTGCATAATGCTCCAGCTTTTTATCATTCTTTATAGCATCTGTTCTCTCTGTCTGTCTGTCTGTCTTTCTCTCTGTCTCTGTCTCTGTCTCTGTCTCTGTCTCTGTCTCTGTCTCTGTCTCTGTCTCTCTCTCTCTCTCTCTCTCTCTCTCTCTCTCTCTCTCTCTCTCTCTCTCTCTCTCTCTCTCTCTCTCTCTCTCTCTCTCTCTCTCTTCCTCTGTCTGTCTGTCTGTCTCTCTCTCTCTGTCTGTCTGTCTGTCTGTCTGTCTGTCTGTCTGTCTGTCTGTCTGTCTGTCTGTCTCTCTCGTCTCTGTCTCTGTCTCTCTCTCCCTCTGTCTCTCTCTCCCTCTGTCTCTGTGGTCTCTGTCGTCTCTGTCTCTATCTGTCTGTCTGTCTGTCTGTCTGTCTCTCTCTCTCTCTCACCCTACCTCTCTGTCTCTTGCACATAGTATTCGATTCGTCAGAGGTTGTGGCCAGAAAGAATGCGATGAGAGGTCACTACCAACTCGCTGTTGCTTCGTTTTCTGCTGTTTCTTGATAGCCTGTCACACGACTACGCGGCCACATTTCTTAGCTTACTTGTGCTAGTGCTTAGTTGTTTGATTTCATACTTACGACCTCCCCGGTTCTTGAATTTCTTAACATGTCAGCAGTGAATTTGTTGCATTTTACATTGGGACATTGGACCACTCTGTCATTCCTGGACCAATAGTAATCTTAGAAAGCGTGGCTTGCAAACTATTTTCATCTGCAACACTTAGTAGTTTGGTAAGACTTGGCAAGGAAAGTTGTTTAGTCACTCTTCGGAAGGGAGCCATGCAAGTTCGCCCAAACATTCTGACATAGCTAGTTGCCGCAGTAGGAAATTCAATGTCGTCTTTTAGTCGCCATTCGATGATGCCAAATTCTCACGGCCTCTGCGAACCACCAGCAATCGCTTGGAGTCGCCATCTGCAGCAAGTCAGGCAAGTAATGCAGGGGCCGAGGCAGCATCGTCATCAGGATTCAGCTCAGCCAGCCGTCGCCGTGGCGGAGCTGCGTCTCCCAGCTCTTCAATACCTACAAACCGCTCGGTCAGTGACTCGGGCATTGAACAGAAGGTACAGCTAATAGGCAGTTCGGCTGTCATACCCGTACAAAACTTTCCGTGACATGTGAGACTCTTCTGTTTCAGAGAGTCTCCTCTCTGTGTCAGGTGTAACGGCCGTTGATAATAATAATAGTAATAAAAATAATAATAATACATTGTCTAGCACCGGAAGAGAACTAAATGTCTTTCTAGGCATTATGACATTTGCCACAAAGAAAGCATGATTGAAGGGTTAATCCCAGTGTGCTCAATGTCAAGAAGCATAACATGGTTAGAGTTGACATGCATAGGGCCAGCAAGCAAATATATGGTTAGTATCAGCATGCAACAGTGTCAGCATGAATAAGCACACAAAGGATGAATCACATTGACCCACTAAATGCTGTGATAAATAGATGCTTATTAGCTTCTTTGTAAATGTCGTCAAGTCTGGGGATGTCGTAACGCCTTGAAAGCCCAAACTCACCTGAAAGGAAAGACTTGCATTTTAGTACTGGTAATGTCGTATCAGTTGTCATTGGCATTTCCTGTGTGCGGTTTCTTGTTGCCCACCCGGTTAGTCACTTAGCTATTCAGTGAGAAACGTGAGCAAATGTTGGCAGTGCTTTTGGTACTTTAACAGGTTCCTAAGTGTTGGAACAAAGCAGCCGATGGGCTAAGGACCCCCTCAGTGGATCTGGCTGAAGGTTTGAGGGAGGGGGTCTGCTGCTGCTGCGTGAAGCAAGTGACCTCAAGCATGCTCTTTCACCCCCACCTCTGAAGGTTCGGTAGAACCCCCCCCCCTCCAAGTTGGCACTGGGTTTGCTGGAGGGCCTACAAGGTTTAGAGAGCAATTCCAGATACCTGTTGGGTGGCACCTTTGGCGTGAAGATTTGAGTTTTTTGCTAGAGTGTATCTGCAATTTTTGATAAGGCTAAAAAGACAGCTATAATACCACCATAATTCCGCGTGCATGCTCTGGTCAGTTGCCTCAAGGGAGCTGCTATTTCTTTGTAACACGGGTGACCATGTTTCAGAGGCATTAAGGAGGTAACTTGTTTCGCATGCCTATCTGCCGGGTGGGCACGAATTTCTTTTCAGATAAGTGTCGCTTGCGTTTGGTACGGTGCTTCAAGATCTGGGGAATAGAGAAATAACAAAACTGTCCAGAGGCTAATGATCCTCGCTCGATGGCTGCAAACATTCAGCAAGCAGCATCGAGGCGTCTCTCTCTCTCTCTCTCTCTCTCTCTCTCTCTCTCTCTCTCTCTCTCTCTCTCTCTCTCCCTCTCTCTCTCTCTCTGGAGTAGTCGCCGAGCAATTCATTTTATTCGATGCTGAGTAAGCCTGCTGGAGGGGGCTTGGTAGGGTACTATCCGTATGCTGTTTGGGCTCTCCAAATGGTAGTCTCGTTTTAGCCAATGCTTGAAGAGGCCTCTAGGCGGCGCTGTTTTGGTGTGGAGATTCCCTCCGACACTCCCAAAATAGAGCACTTACCGTTGGGGTGTGGCCATTTTTTGGCTCGGCTGGTGAGTCCTTCGATGAGCTATAGCTTCAACAAACTCAACGTCACCGTCGTGCCTCAGGCTTTTGCCGATTGGCTGCTCGATCCTCCTGTACTTTCGTTTTGCCCAGTCGTTGCTGTTTGATGTACGCCTGTTCTTAGCCAACTCCTGTGCAAGCAGTCAATTGCTAGCTCTCTGCCTTACAAACAAATGGGCTAGCTTCGTTTTATTTCATACATTACATTTCGGGAAGTATGTATAGCAGTATTAACTTTTATTAAATTGAGCAATTTCAAGTTTTCAAAATTTGTGGCTAGATGTCCTAGTTGTACGCCAGGATTACCGATCCCGTCACTTTGGCCTTTGCCTGCCGAAGTGCATCTGGATGCTCTCAGCATTGCTCTTCTAAACCACACGGTAACACTTTAGCAAGGTGGTATGAAGGCGCTTTGCTCTTCGTGAAAGCGCGAAAGGTTGCCCCTCCGATTGCTCCGATTGCGTGCTCCTCTCCTCTGTCAGAATGATCAGAATGGATCGAGACACTGCTCCCAAGTTGTTGCTCGCAGGTCACTTACTCGGATGCATGAATGCTAAGCGATGTCTGCTTCATTGTCTTCCGGCCCAACTTTCGTGCACCACTACCCTGGGGATAATGATTGCCAACGATTGGTGCCATCTGGCCCTCGGCACCTTACATACCTGTCTGACGAAAGAATTTTGCCATAGCGTGTGGACCTGAACCACAACCGATCGAGGAAAGAAGCTGGCATTGACAATTAGTGTGGCTTCGGTCATGACGGTGCCCCTCCTCAACTCCTCCCACCCTGCTGCAACTACGTCGGGAAGAAATCTTCGGCACACAAGATGCATGCCTGCATGCATGCAAGCTGACTCTGCATCGGTGACTTAGTACTTTTCCTTTACCCCTGCAAATCCCTGTCAGATGCGTTCGGCCTCCAGTGGCATAGGCTGACACCGTCGTCACATTCGTGTGCCTTTCTTGGTCTGTGTGCGAATTAAGTCTTTTCGGTTCGCATGTTAAATTTCGGTGTGGATAGCACTAGAGGAGAAGGCACAGCGATGCCTACCAACTGCATAGCAACCGCTTATTCTCCGGTTAGCCACACTTAAGCAATTTCGGTTTCTCGCGTCTTCAGTTTCATACGTCGTTTGACTGGCTTCGAAATGAAGCGTCCGAGATTTTCTATGTCATTCCACTGCCGGTTACCGGATCTGCAGGTTGAACTTCTTCAAAGTGCATTGCTCGTCGAGAGGAGAAAGAATGCCGAGCTGAGCGAGCAGATACAATCTCTCACTGACCGAATCTCTCAGCCGACCATGCCGGTCAGTAATGTTGCCTCTTCTGGTAGCACTCTTTGCAAGCCGACTGCTGCCCTGCGCTCTCTTTTGCTGTGAGCAGGAGCTTCCCCCCCCCAGGGGGGAGGGGGAGCTTCGACACCGAGGCTTCGAGCTCTCGAGGCTCGCTCATGCCTCCCTATGGCACTTTCATGCAGTGACAGGACTCCCGGCACTCACGGTGCAGACTTGTGAGCTTAATTGATGCGACATCTTTAAAAGTGGCTCTCTATTCGCTTGGGCTGATATTCGATTAGCCAGTTTCTCCTTAGCGCTCCTGTCGCAGCTGCACCGGTTCCTTGTGTCGTTTTGCAAACACGGCAGCGAGCTCGTGGATCCGAAAGACGCATCGCTGGCTGCGGCGGCGGCTCCAGCGCAGACGAGGAGGTGGGCGCCGGTGACAGCGACGAAGACAGCGATTCAGAGAAGCGCAACGACGACGATGAGGACGATGACAGCGAGGCCGAGGCTGCCGATGAGGGGCAGCTGACGACTGAGCAGCAGCTGCTTAAGCAGCAGCAGCAGACGCAGCACGGTGAGCCAGTGCAAGGGACGCCTCTGCGAGCAAGGCGTCGCCTCGTGCAAGTGCAAGAGCACCCTCTCATGGTTCTCCAGGCTCTCCTCTGTTAGCCGACCGGCTCGACCCCGGCTGGGCTGACATTTGCTTGTCATTGTCGTCGGTTTTAGCACACGATCCTGGCCATCTTCAAGGACGACCGGTGGCCAAGGTTGAGGGCCAGCGGAGAAATGTGCCGATGAGGAAAGAGACTGCCAGGGAAATAGCCAGCCTAAAAGACGCGGTTGCTCAGCTTCGCGAAGAGAATGCTCAGCTCAAGTCAGCCTTGGAAGTCAGACAGAAGCTGGTACTTTCCATGTTGCTCATAAGGACGTGATTCATTTATAATTCCTTTGCAGTTCCCTGCCAAACACGCGTGCTACGTATGCTACATGCAGATTCGTGCCTGTGGTTATGTGTGGACCCGGCTCCTCGTATGGGCTGCCGTAACTAGGATTCTAGATGACCCGGAGCTGCATGCTGCTCTAGGTGCTTCTTTACTCACTGCGAATCTTAGGATTGAAATTAATCCACCTATTGCTCAAGACAGGCTTCATCGTTAATTTCCCCGATTGCCTGTCTCCGTCTCTGTCCAGGTCTCTGTCTCTCTTTCCTCCTACTCTTCCACTCTATCTCTCTCACTTAATGTTTCTCTCCATCCATTCGCTCACTCATCCATACATCTGACCATCCATCCATCCATTATCCAATTATCCATCATCCGTCCAACTATTCATCCCTGCTCTGTCTCTTTCTCTCTGTCTCTGCCTGTCTCCATCTCCATATCTATCTCTTCCTGTCTCTCTGTCTCTCTGTCTCCCTGTCTCCCTCTCTCTCTCTCTCTCTCTCTCTCTCTCTCTCTCTCTCTCTCTCTCTCTCTCTCTCTCTCTCTCTCTCTCTCTCTCTCTCTCTCTCTCTGTCTCTCTCTCTCTCTCCCTCTCTCTCTCTCTCTCTCTCTCCGGCCCTCTCTCTCTCTTTCCCGTGTGTGTATGCGTGTGTGCATGCATGTGTGTGTGTGTGTGCGCGTGTGTGTGTGTGTGTGTGTGTGTGTGTGTGTGTGTGTGTGTGTGTGTGTGTGTATCTCCGTCAGTAACTCCACAAAGTCATAAAGACCATGTGGGTGTTATGCAGGAGAGTTTTGTATAGAGCACTCACCGCCTAAGCAGCTTTCGGTACGCATTCGGTAGCCAACAGACTTCGTCTCACGCAACAAAGAGAAAGTGGGAAGCATAGCAGTGTCAGGAAGCAGTTAAGGAAGTGATTAGCATAGAAGTAGCAGTTCAGGACCGCTGAAAAAGATGTGCCATAGTCGGCAGTTGGAGAGTAGCTGTCGTTGCGTAAGAATTGTGGAAGCGAGTTCCACAGTCTAGGACCTGCAGAGCTAAAGCTTCTGTCGCCAACTGTCTTTAAGCGGAGGAATGGGACAGCTAATTTATTGTCCACACAGGACCTGAGGGCGCGAACAGGCTGAAACTGATGCAGCAGTTCAGCTAGGTACGAAGGAGCCAAGCCGTGGCGGGCCTTGTGGGTCAGCGTAAGAACTTTGCTCTGTATCCTTTGCTCAACCGGGAACCATCCTAGCTCTTTCAACAGAGGTGACACGTGCTCAAACCGCTGGGACTTGAAGACCAGCCTTGCAGCCATATTCATAGTCAGCTGCAGTGGCATAATAGCTCTGTGTGTGTGTGTGTGTGTGTGTGTGTGTGTGTGTGTGTGTGTGTGTGTGTGTGTGTGTGTGTGTGTGTGTGTGTGTGTGTGTGTAGGAGTTTCTGTGTATAGTCGCCCATACGAGTGTGAATGCACACTCAGAGGCTCACTTGCATGTGCAGCAAGAAAACGATCTGGCTGCCTGAATGCGATTCCTGTGCTGTCTGCTTCTGCACCCTCCTGTGCACTTCCACTGCCTTGCCTTGCAGAATGACTACGCATCCGGCAGCCACCAGCGGGCCCACGACGAGGAGCACGTAGAGCGAGAGCTGCAGAGGCAGCAGCTGAGGCATGCTGAGAGCGAGCTACGCCTGGCCACGCTCACCAGGGATCAGCTTCAGAGCGAGCTGAGCGAACTTAAGCAGCGTGTCATGGCGCTGGTCGCCAACGATGGTCGCTTGGCGACAGAGGTGAGGCATATTTGAGATTTTGCTTGCCACTTCCTCTACCGAAAGTGTGAGTCCATGCTTGCACACTTACACTGTGTCTACTGAGCATCCATTGTCCGGGTTTTTTTTCCTCGTTCCTGGGCATCGATCCAGATCTGGACTGACTGTCCATCGACAGGCATATGAAGACTACCGTAGGTCGTACCAATCGATCCTAGCAAAGGCCAAGTCTAGCTTCTATAGAAACATTGTTGAATCACAGATGCACATCCAAAAATGCTGATTTCGACGATAAACCATCTCCTCAACCGCTTCCAGGTCAGCTCCTTACCTGATGATCCTTGTAATGATCTAGCCGATCGCTTCTCTCGATTCCTTGTGCAGAAGATAGACAAGATCAGGGACTCCATCCCTGCAATGAAAACATCTCCACCAGAATGTTGTACCTCGGTTCCTGGCTGCACCTCAATGTCTGCATTTAAGCAGGTCACTAGTGATCTAGTCCTAAAGTTCGTATCTCAATCAAAGAAGACAACAAAAGAAATTGACACTAGACCAAGAGAACTTGAGCAACTACCGCCCAGTTTCCCTTCTACCATTCCTATCAAAGACACTCGAACGGGTCGTGGCGGACCAGCTGAACTCGTATATCGAAACCTCACACCTTGCCAGTAAGTTCCAGTCTGGCTTTAGAGCTAATCACTCCACAGAGTCAGCATTGCTTCGGGTATACAACGACCTACACAGGAATGCAGACATGGGTAGAGTGTCTCTGCTTGTTTTGCTCGATCTTTCGGCAGCTTTTGATACCATCGATCACAAAGTTCTTCTAGAGCGCCTCTCATCTCGCCTGGGCATCACTGGCACTGCTCTGCAGTGGTTCAGGTCCCATCTCGGTGGGAGACTCAAGAGTATTGACGTGATTGGACAAAGATCATCTGAAGTACCTCTGAAATATGGGGTACCTCAGGGCTCAGTGCTAGGTCCCATTCTTTTCACGGTTTATACTCTGCCTCTTGCTGATGTGATTGCCAAGCACAATCTAGGCTTTCACTTCTAAGCGGATGACACTCAGTTGTACCTTTGCTTTGATCCCTCCCAGCCTTCGAGCACCTCAAATCCTCTTAACTCACTTGCTGCATGTATTGATGACATCCACACATGGATGGCAGCAAATTTTCTAAAACTAAATGACCATAAAACCAACGTACTAGTTATGGGCAAACCCAGTGTGATTCACAAATTGGAAAGGCTGACGCTCAAAATTGGCTCTGCCAGCATACCTCCAGTTGAATTGGCTCGAAATCTAGGTGTCATATTCCAAAGCGACCTCTCGTTAGACGACCATATCAGCTCCACAGTCAAATCTGCCTATTTTCAGCTTCCTAACATTGCTAAAATTTGGGCTTGTTCAGATAGGGATACCACGTCCAAGTTGGTCCATGCATTCGTGACATCCCGTCTCGACTTCTGCAACTCACTGCTTGCTGGCCTACCGGCATGTGCGATCAGGCGATTGCAGCTGGTGCAAAACTCCTCAGGTAGGCTTGTCTGTCGTTAGCATCGCAGTTGCCAAATTACACCACTTCTCGCCGACCTGCACTGGCTACCAGTCAAGCAAGGGATTGACTTCGAGGTTTTGTCGTTCACTTTTAGGTCACTTCATTCTTTGGCTCCAGCCTATCTCTCAGATCTACTCCCCCATCAGGCCAAGCATCGTAGCACCTGCTTTTCGGAATCATACAGTCTACAAATACCCCGTACAAATAAATTAAAATCCTTAAAATCCGTAAAATCCTTTGGAGACCGTGCATTTAGCTCGTATGCTCCCAAAACCTGGAACTCCCTCCCGACCTGCGTCAGAACATCCCCTGACCTGACCACATTTTAAAGGAATTTAAAAACACACCTATTTAGGACAGCATTTAGTGAGTCCCTGTGATTCGTCCTTGACGTGCTTATGCGTGCTGACACTGTGCATGTTGCCACTAACCACATTTGCATGCTGACCCTGTGCATGTCAACCCTAACCATGCTATTCGTTTTGTTTGTTTGTCAAGCATGGTTTCACTCACCATTCAATTGCATTTCCCTTTGCAGCAAATGTAAAGCGCCTAGAGAGAGATTGAGTTCTCTGAGGGCGCTTTATCAAGTGCATTATTATTATTATTATTATCCATATAGCTCTGGCATAGTAGCCTCATTGAAAGCACTCAGACATATTGCGACTACTTTAGAAAGTGAAAATTCATGACCCTTAATTGACTATAGTGGCCACTAAGCGCTTGATATATAACTGACATCAAGTCTCTCATGTGACATCTCCTTCTCTTACTCATTAAGCTTGGTAGGAGTTAGCTGCTCAGCCATCTTATGATTTAGCTTTACATGTAAGCAATGTCCTTGATTGAGATGATCTTGCCTTAAACTTATTCAAATGGAATAGACACAAGCCCGTCTGAAAATAACCCTACATTGATTTTCTATTATTCTGCTATCTTTGCTTTCCTATCTAAATCCACATCACTAGCTATAATATCTGTGCTTCATTACATGCACTTGTGCTTACCCTCTCATTTGATTGTCCCACTTGCCTTTTACTCTTTTATATGGGCATGTGCACTCACACATATATTCGCATCCACCTGCTGATGCATATCTATGCATGCACACATGTGTACACACGTGCACATGCATGCATGCACACACATGCACACACAGACACACACACACACACGCATCTCTCTCTCTTCCTCTCTCACCCTCACTTTCGCTCTCTCGCTCTCTCTCTCACTCTTTATCCCCCTCTCGTACTCTCCAGTTATCTCTCCTACTGTTAATTCTCATACACCCTGTCACACTCTCTCTATCTCTAGCTCAATCCCTCCCACTAGCTCTCTTACTTTCTCTCTCTCTCTCTCTCTCAACCCTATTCTCTAGTTATCTCTTCCACCCTTAATTCTCTCACACTCACTGTCGGTTTTTATTTCTATCCCTCCTGCTAGCTCACTCTTTTCTCTCTCTCTCTCTCTCTCTCTCTCTCTCTCTCTCTCTCTCTCTCTCTCTCTCTCTCTCTCTCTCTCTCTGTCTCTCTCTGTCTCTCTCTCTTCCCCTCTCTCCCTCTGTCTGTCTCTCTCTTTGTTTCTCTCTCTCCCCATCTGTCTCTCTCTCACTCTCTCTCTCTCTCCCTCCCCTCTCTCTCTCTCTCTCTTTTTCCCTCCCCCCCTCTCTCTCTCTCTCTCTCTCTCTCTCTCTCTCTCTCTCTCTCTCTCTCTCTCTCTCTCTCTCTCCCTCTGTCTCCATGTTTATCGATCGATCTAAATCCTTCCCTCTTGCTCTCTCTCAATGGCTTTTTTGGCAGAATTTTGTCTTTATCAGTATGTACGTATTTACTCCGATATTTTCAGATTTTAGCATTGCCCTGTACGGTGTTCATGGCTGGCTCTTGCTACCGGTCTCGAAGCATTCTTGGTAGAATCCAATTTGCATGGCTAATTCATGCAGTTTTTGAAAGTAGGCTTTTTTTGTTCACGATCTTGCTATTGCAAGGTTGTTGTCGGACTTTGCCATGTTTGTTTTCCTTGCAGTCCTATTGAAAATTTGCTAGCACAGTTGCTGTGACAGTTACATCCACCTGTAATGTGCTCACACCAGATATGGTGCTTAACGACAGATATCATGGGTTTGAGTCCTGAAGCAGGCAATTCTGTATTGCCCGTTGCAAGCAGTGAAAGTCGTCAAGGCTTTTTAGCCCATGTAGAAATGATGCTGTTGAATCAGCCACTGCTTACTTTGCTTGCACAGTGCACATGGAGGTTGCGACAGGCAGGTGCATGTTCCTATTGTTGCTGAAAGCAGGAGGTCACATTAGCAGTCAGATCGTTTGCCCCCAAATCCTAGAACTCACTGCCTTGTGTGCTTTTGCATTATTTTCTAATATTTATACTTCACATGTCATCAATTTTTGGTGGTTGCTTCTCTTGCTGTCAGC
The DNA here is from genome assembly GCA_009760855.2 of Cristatella mucedo. Classification (NCBI taxonomy): domain Eukaryota; kingdom Metazoa; phylum Bryozoa; class Phylactolaemata; family Cristatellidae; genus Cristatella; species Cristatella mucedo. Next base: position 5,154,152 of record WPIO01000011.1, on the reverse strand, counting down.
AGTAAAGTGCCTGTGTAGAGATTTGGGTTCTCTTAAAAGCTGTGCAGGCTAATATTATTATTATCAAAGCTTTTATCTTGAGGCTGAGATGGGATGGGCTGATGAAACTTGATTTTGATTAGTATGGTGTCTTCGCTCTTTCATTATGGAAAAAGCAGGTGTATATTATGTATCATTCAAAGAATGCGAGTGTCCAGACCACCCCATTCTCTGCAACATTTGCTTATTGCGATGGCAAGTCTCGGAATTGTATGACCGAAGAAGAGATAACGAAATCATAGAGGGCTGGATTGCTTTTTTTGTAAGTGGGAATATAATGTTTGAAGTGCACATACCTCAGGGAACTAATTGATTTTCTTGGCCCTTGAAATGCATATGCTGCAAAGGAAATGTGTCAACTGATTACTGGGAGAATGTGCAATTTGAGCATGCAAGCTCATGCAGGACCATTCACTCGGACAAAAAAACTACTGCGGAGAACAGGCGGGGTTTTTCTTAAAAACGTAGTCAGATCATAGGGAGTTCGAAGCTTTTAGAGGATGGGAACTGAAGGTACACTCTTCAATAGATTTGGGCTTGATTTAAGACGCAGCCAAGCGACCTGAATCAAGCTGCAGTTTATGCTACCGGAAGTGTTAGGAGGAAGTAAATTAGGAAACGAGGAGCAAATAAATTAGGGAGCCTAAAAGTGAGTGACAGGGCAGTGATCTCGATGTATTATTAGTAATGGAGCCAGTGCAGGTCAGTTAGAAGCAGTGTAATATGGGCAGTTTCGACGTTCACGACAGACAAGCCAAGCTGCAGAGGTTTGCACTAGCTGGAAGCATCATATGTCACAGCAGGAATACCCTGCACAGGAGTACGTGACATAAGTCTTAATGGGATGTCCCCAATGCATGCCCAATATGATTGCATAATGCTTATCTAAGCACGCACGAGTTTGTGCAGTGATAACTAGCTGAAAGTAGACAGACTTGATTGTTGGAGCTGATATGGTGACAACTACCACAGGATCCTTTTGAACAAGATACTGAGCTTCCACACAGAGGTTTCAGATATGTGCTGGCCGAGACCATTTTTACGGTGAGACTTTCTAGTTCTAAGTGACACTTGGTTTTTCTTTAGCTGTTAAACTTGTTTTGTCGTCATTAAACTGAACAAAGTGCGCAACCTTATGTGCTAATGTCTGCTCTACTAGTCGCAACGGTTTGACTAGCTTGGGGTGCTGAATGTGCAAAAAAATCAAAGGAGGGTACACCTGTGTGTGATTGGCATAGAGGTGAAATTCTATATTGTACTTGGTTGTTAAATATGCAAGAGGAAGAGAATAAATTGGGAAAATTACTGGACCCTTTCGGTACTATACCCTTAAAGCTCCACTCATGACTGTTGACATCTCTGCTCAGAAATCTCCCACTAGTCGCTTAGCCCAGCAGGTAAGGTGCTTGCACTTCACGACCGAGGTCTTGGGCTCGAATCCTCCAGTGGGCGATCCTTAATTGCCAACGGCAAGCGGCGGTGAAAGCCGCTCAGGCTCTTCGGCCACTACACAAGTGAGGTTGTTAAATCAGCTAATACGGGATGACCAAAACAAATGCTGTGCAGCCTTGCAGAAGTGCTGACTTTGCAGGCTGATTAGCTCTAAATCACGACCCAAACTTGCGGCGAGGATGAAACTTGTACAGCAGTTCAGCTAGGTATGGAGGAGCCACGTCATGGCATGCCTCACAGAGTAAGAATTCTGTATCCGTTTATCGATCGGGAGCCATCGGACCTCCATCAGCAAAGGAGACACGTGGCTGACCCTCTGGAATCCACACTAGATTGCATTTGAGCAGTAGGCATGTATGTTAGTGTGTTTGCGCGTGTGTGTGTGTGTGTGTGTGTGTGTGTGTGTGTGTGTGTGTGTGTGTGTATGTGTGTGTGTGTGTGGACGCTCGCATGCAAGCGTGTGCTACTCTGTCGGTACACTGCCTATCCAGCAGCCTTCTGCCAAGAATTGAAGAAGCCACACGGGGCTTCCTGAACACTTGGTTGTTTTCGATTTGCTTAGTCAAACGAATTTCTGCTGCCAGTGACACGTCTCGAGCTGCAAATCGCATCTCATTTACACCTTTGTAATTCGGTTTGTGCCAAATGTCCAGCTAAGCAGGCAGGGTATGGTGGTGCTCCACTAGTCGGGCTCGCTCGTTCAATCGCCGATGTTGTTGGGCACAACCACCACACTAATTCCTACACCTTACACCGAGTCGTAAGGATTCTCCTTTCAAGCAGAAGCTTGAACTTGGCTGAATAGACAGCTAAAAGAGAAAGGGTGCATCAGCATTCGCATATCAGGCAGCTGCCAATCGACCACCAAAACTTACGAGGATCATCGCCCATTAGTCTGCTCCCTGCGAACACTGCGTTCTTTTGACCCTCACCGCTTCCGTCTGTCCGTAGGTCACGTCGCTGCTGAGGAGAAACGCAGCGCTCGACGAGGACCTGGCGGCCACGCGAGCACGGCTCAACACGTCGGAGCAGACGGGCGCTCGCTACGCCCAGAAGCTCGCCCAGTACAAGGCCGAGTATCGCAAGCTGAGGGCGCTGGCGCGGTCGCACGATGCCCTGCGCAAGAAGCTGGAGAGCGAGAACCGCGAGCTGGCTCGCGAGGCGCGCCACGCCCAGCGGCGCCACCGTCGCGATGCCGACGGCTCGCTGGCATCTCGCGCCCGCCTGCAGGCCGCCGTCGAGCGCTTGTCGGCCGAGAACGAGGCTCTGCTCGACGAATGCGAGGCGTTCGCCGGAGCGGCGGCGTGCCTGCGCGACAAGCTCGACGATAAGAACGACGAGCTGGCCCGCATGTCCGACCTGCTCGAGAGCAGCGGCGCCATTCTCGAGCTCAAAGCGAGCGAGACCCGAAGCCTTGAGCACCAGCTCGCTGCTGCGCTGCTGCTCGTCGCCGAGAGTGGAGACGACGGCGGCAGCGGCACCGCCGCCGGCGGTGGCAGGACAGGTGGTGGCACGTCAGGAGCAGGTGCCGGCACCGGTGCCGGCACCGGTGGCAGCAGGAAGGCCGGCGGACAGCTGGTGGCAGCAGCGGTGGCAGAGGCCGCGGCCGCTGTCAAAGAGACGCACGCGCTGAGGGAGCAGCTCGGCCGGCTGCAGCAACAGCTGTCGGTGAGTGACGGGCACGAGTGACTTCGCGAGCAGACGATGGGCGTTCTGAAAGGGAGGCGGAGAGGTGGAGACTTCCAGTGGAGATGCATTTCTTCCTTGAGCTGCAGTGCCCAAAGGGAGTGGCCAGCCAGCGGAACTGCGCTGTGCACTCGAGCAGCTTTGCCGGCGTTGCGAGCGAGCCTGAGCGTCGGGGCAGAGTTGCCTAGAGACGTGTCGACGTGACGACACGAGAGCCTGCTGCTTGAGAGCAATGCGACTGGGCCAGGGCGAGCATTGCAGTGTCGGTCATTGCAGGGAGGAGGCAGGCAAGGCAGGTGCCTTTTAGAGGGCAAGCCGCTAATGTTCATCGTACTTGCAGGACTCGTGAGCAGTGGTGGGCCAAGGTTTTCGAGTAGCGAATACCTCAAGCAAGTGGGTAGCTCAGTAGTGGGTACCTCAATCAAGCAAGCAAGCGACCTATCTATCTTCTGATACCTGGCTACCCAAAATTCAGCTCTGTCTCGTGTTTCGTTAATCGATTTGATATTTTGTCCGTGGGCTTCGTCAGTGGTGCATGCTATGATATTGGGCTGACCCAACGGCAGGACTTGCATTGTGCTAGAATTGAGCCGTGTGTGCTGTTAGCCTTCAAAACCCAATGCAAACGGAGGAAGTGTGCAGCAGCTGCTGCCTGTCGCTAGACATTTAGCTACAGCCCAAAATGTAAGCTTCGTATCCACATTTCAAAGGCAGCTATGTGCAATTCGTCTGATCACGACGGTGCTGCAACAGCTTTCTAATGCAAGCTTCCTAATTCAGGACAATAGCATTGCAATAATGAAAGATTGTCTGAGGGTTAAGTGATGCTCGTTTTTCCCGACCAAGGTCGTTGGCTCAAGACCTTAGGCAGACATAAGGCTACTGGATAAAGATTCAGTTCTTTTAGGGCTAGACTAATAAATATATTAAGGGCTAAATTAAGACCATTGGATATTTGTCCCCGTGACACGGTGTCGAGAGATTCACTCGATAAAAGTCACTTTGTGAGAGTTCGGTCTTGGTTTTTAGACTACTAGGGCTTGGATTCATGCACCAGCCTGGCTGTGTCGTCAATAGGCCTCATCCTTCTATTATGGATTGGCTCCTCCCATTTGCTTTTTCAGTTTGTGAGGACCAGTGTTTCCTTTGTCTCTCTCCCTCCATCCATTCCTGCCTGCCTGGCCACCTCCCTGCCCTGTTTCCTTTCTCTTACTGTTTTTCTGTTTTGCTGCTGAAAAAAGGCAACATGCATAGGTTGACTGACTGACCAACAGCCTGATTTATATAGCAACAGAATAACCCTTAGCAGCATTTCTAATTTGACATGCAAGCTGGTTTGGCCCTGTGGTTAAGGTGCTCATCCCCACCAAGCTCTGGCCGATGTCGTTGGCTCGAGCCCCGCGGCATATGTGAACCGCCTGAATGTCATACATCTCCGTCTGTAACTCCACAAAGTCATTAAGACTGTGGGTGTTCGCAGGAGAGTTTTGTATAGCTCACTCATAGCCTAAGCAGCTTTCGGTACACGTTCGGTAGCCAACAGACTTCCTCTCATTCACCTAAGAGAAAGTGTGAAGTATAGCAGAGTAAAGATTATATTCTCTTACGGTGCTATATAAATGAATTTATTTATTTGTTTATTTACATTTATTTCTATCCTGCAATTGCTAAATGTTCAATACATATCCAAGACCAGAGATGTAAAGTATGTGTACATTATTCCGTATGAAAAAACTATCCCTAAACAAAAACGTTGTCAGCTCCGGATTGCCGAAACCCGGGATTGAACCGGGGGCCTTTAGATCTTCAGTCTAACGCTCTCCCAACTGAGCTATTTCGGCTGACAAGTGAGGGTGTCAGTTATCATATTAAGTACACAGTAATTCTATTCCTATTCTAGCAGTTGACCGTCTCTTTACTAGTCAAGAAGCTACATTCCTGGTAGCCTCATGGCTGAAACCTAGACAGAATGAGATTCATATGTAGTCAAACTCTTGAGCCGTGCCAGTGATGACACGTCATGTGTTTCTCCACGTCCGCTCTTCCTAATGTCCTGGCTGACCCGGAGTCGGCGCCCGCGAGCAGCTCGAACAGACTGGGCTGCTCGCGGTTGCCTGCAGCAGGTGAATGCTTTCGCCCTCAGCGACGTCGTTTCTATTTTTTCAAGGACACCGACGAGAGGTACAGAAGCATAATAGAGGCCTATCGGTGCCACCTTATCGCCGCCGTCGAGGTGAGCAGCAGCAGTCGCTTTTTCATTCTCCTTGGTTGCCGCGGTCGTTGCGACCCCTCGTTGCAACTGCGGCTTGCGGCGGCGGCCAGGCTCAGGACGCACGCATTACTGCATCAGCGAGTCGAGCGGGTGTCTCGCCGTCGCGGCTAATACGCTTTCGTTTGTTCTTTGAGCCAGCACACTTTCGGCTGCGTGCAGTATGGTGGGCGCCAGTGAGCTGGCTCTTTGCCTAACGATGACGTAACGGCGCCAAATTAGCTGCCGCGGGCGCGCGCGCTCGTAACTATATATAAATAGACGGCGGCGGCTGCGCATTAGTTGGCCGTCGCGCGGTGCCGAACTCGAGCGAGCGGCCCCAGTGAGCTGCGATCTTGTGTCGATGGCGGCGGCGGCGGCAGGTGAGTTGCGCGACTGTCTGCCGTTGAGCAGCCGCTCCCGGCGCCTTAGACGTATGAGACTGCAGCTCGGCGCGAGCCGTCCGTCAGCTAGCACAAGCGCCGCCAACCGGCGGGCGGCGGCACGCGTTGCCTGTCGCGCGCCCTCCGCTCAGCTAGCCGTGCTTTGATTGGCGCCCGAGCTCTCCGTTCCGCCGTTCGGCGTCGACTTTAGCTCGGCGTTTCAGCTTCGCGTGGCTTCGCGGAAATGAGGAAATGTAAGGAGAAGAGAAAGATTTCGTCGGGCTGAGAAAACTTGCGTGAGGAAAAATGTGAGCGTGAAGTGTGGGCTGAATACGCAAGTGGTTAGTCCGAACCAGCCTAGACCGGCACCGCACACGCGAAGCCCTCCCGGGTTTCTCCAGTTTTTTCCTTAGGCGCAGGAGACGTACGTGTCGAGGGTCCCGACTGCTGCCGCCCGTGTGTCCGGCCCCGGCGGCAGCAGAGAGTAGCCGGCAGGGGTCCGGCGCCGTGGAAGATTTTTGCTGAGCAGATCCAAGCCGGGCCACAGTCGGAACCTGGCTGATCTGAACCGTCAGCAGCCGGATTTCCACAGTGGAAACACCCAAGGGCACATCGCAGCGCTAAAAATGAAGATAACAGTGTCGCGCGTCGTCCTTGTAAGCTGAACCGGCGACTACCAAGACCAGCGGCAAAATTTTCTGCAACTCATCCTTACCGACCTAGCGCAGCAACATTCTTCGGACGTGCGATCGTTGCATGCACGCCTGTTTGTCGCAGCTGGAGCCGATGGCTGTGTGCACGTGCGAGGCGCGCTCGTGCACGCGACAAGGTTTTCAATCCTGCTCCGGGCTGACGGGAATGCCTAGCTCAGCCGTCGCGAAGCCTCCGAGAGGGGCTTCCTAATTTTAGGTGTCGCTGCATATGCAGAGCAAGCAGGCAAAAAATCAGTAGCTTCCGACGGCCTTTCAAAGCTATGAGGTGGTTGTCAGCAAGCCTGCTTATAAATCGTACCTACTCGCAGAGAGACAGCTGCCCAGGGCTTAGCTTTCGTGCTTTTTCATTTAAAGGATTCGCGTGAAGCCGGTGCCGAATTCCCAGGGACCGGGGTGCATGACTCTCGGTGCGCGACTGCATCATGGGGCAGAACATGACCTGGAATGTGCTTCCACTGTACGGGAAAAGGTTGGACAGACAGAAGCGAAAATCTGCCGATAAATCTCCAGGTCCGACTCAGCATCCCTCGTAGCTAGGCAAACGCATTTCACTTTACAGCAAATGTAAAGCGCCTAGAGAGAGATTAAGTTCTCCGAGGGCGCTTTATCAAGTGAATTATTAATATTATTATTATTATTAAACGGCAGCGTGAGCGATTTGATCAGACGCGTTTAAAAGCATTTCGGAACGGGCGTGCAAAACGGCGGCTTCAAGAGGGATTCCGGCACTCCGCTGGCTCCGTCCTCGAAGATGAGCAGCAAGGCGATGCGACAGAACAGGCGGAAACAGCTGCTGAAGCTGCATCGCTCTCGTCGTCGCGGAACTGAACTGATTCGATGCAGCCGCAAAGTTCAATTTGCCCGAAATAAGTAGAAGAAGGCAGGCCACTTTACGCACAATGGATGGTGCAGCTGTCGGTCTAGGTCCGCGAATCCTTCTTCCATCCACTAGAGACTGCTCACATGAATCAGCTACTGTAGATGGAGCTAACGGAGGACCAGTACTGGATGATGGTCTTCGGCTCCACTATTTAGTAGCCATTGCAGTGGAGTTCTCAAGTACTCTAGTCGGATAGCTTTGGGACCGGACCGAATGACTGAGTCTATTCTATCGGTTGCCGGCTTTGCTGTCGCTTTACCCAGCGCGTCTTCCGTTCTGGCGCTGCTGCACCATTTCCCATTTGAGTGCGTGTGGCTGGATAGTTGCTGCTTGCGTTTCAGCCGCATGCCACATGCACGTACGCATGTACGTCCCCCTACGCTTCATGCAGCAATGTCTCGTGAACCGAAAAAGAAGCCCGGACCTTGGTTGTCAAAGAAATAACCTTCAATTAAAAATAAGTTGTCATTTCGTGATAGCCTAGGGAGTCAATTTATGTAGACGTCCACGGGCTTAAAAGTTAATTCTACTTCGTTCACCAAACGATATCCCTGCCAGTCGTAAATTGCTTACTGCTTGCCTGCCCGTGTAGATGCATCAGGCATTCAGAGTAATATCTCACCGGAAACACGGGGAGCGGAAACGACAATGAAATGAACGAGAGGTGTGGATACTTATTCTACGGAAATGATAGTGGACAGTCCGTTATCTGAGGTAATAAAAATGGAGATACTCGTGACGTTAGCAGCAAAGTGAAATAGTGAGAGTTGGCTTATCCAGCCAGCTAGATTGTTAATGTAGAGGCAGAGCCTTGGCGGCTATCTGGCGTCAATCGATGGCGGCATCTGTGCTATCTCCTTGTCTATCAGTCTGTATATTTATTCGTCTATCTATCTATCTAGCTGTGCTGTAAGGAATAGTCTGCTGCAGCAGAGCACGAATCCGCGACCAGGTTCGTCGCGAGGTGCAAGCACTTTACCGCGTGGCTAAAACCAGCAGAAATAACTGCAGCGGTTCGATGTGGCACCTGAAAAGCCTCGCTTCTTTTGCTTATATGCAAAAATTAGCACAGGTCTGGCAGCCGCGACACGGGTGAAGCAGCAGCCTAGCAGGTCTCACTAGCCTTACTAGGAAGTCGACGCCCCATGCAGTGTAAGATTTGTGTGGGCTTGCTTCTAATCGAATTGGCAACAGCGCTGCTCAGCCGCCACCGAGATTGCACTGCTATTGCAAATGCCTTCCTCAACTCGCGTGGCAGTAGTCTTTAATTGCATGCTGTTCTGAAGCGACGATGAAGCCGCGAGCTCCGGCCTGGCTCCGGCTCCCACTCGTGTACCGCCGCCGAGGTCATATCGCCTCCTCCCACTCGTGTACCGCTAGCTGCAGGCTGGTCGAGCGCCGAGCACGATCGACGCACACCAAAACGACAGAAGCCGCAGTTCGGATGCAGCTTTGGCAACGTCTTTTTTTCCAGGGGCAACTGAGCAAAGAGGTGGAGCAAGCGCTGCAGACGATTATCGAAATGCGAAAGTTGGCTGAATGAGCCTGCTAAAGCTTGAAGCCTTAAGTGAGAGAGAGAGAGAGAGAGAGAGAGAGAGAGAGAGAGAGAGAGAGAGAGAGAGAGAGAGAGAGAGAGCGAGGGAGAGAGAGGGACAGGAAGAGGGGAAAAGGTGCCTCGCTTCGTTCAGCCGCCGAATGTTTCGGCTCGGGCTTCCTGTGACCAGCTCCGGGCTCTCCGACCCCGAACCGGAACCGGCACGAACTGTAATGACTCCGAACGACGCAGAGCCGCCCGATCAAGCGGCCAGCAGCAGTGACGCTTTCCTCTACTTTCGTCGACCGAGCTCAATGCATCCATAGCCAAGCTGCTAGCAGAGGCGCGAGAAATGAAGACAGAGTAACGGTGTAGAAAATTTCTTGAGTCCAATGAGCAGTAGCTGCGGGCTCTGCTCCAACTGTGCATATCTACCCGGCTAATCGCAGCGCCGAGTCGTAATTTGCTGCAGTTTGCAGGTGCCATATCGGCACAGAGCTGCTTGAGGCTATGGTATTGAAATTGGCCATGCGATCCTGTATTCGGCTTTATTCTAGAGCCGTTCCTCTTTGCAGTCTTTTTCTTCCGTTACTGATTAGCCATTTAGTCACTTTATTAAGTTCTAAGTGATCAAGCCGGTTTTAAAATCGCATTGTTGTTACCTCTCGTTTCTTTTGTCGAGCCAAACCCCGGGCTGTCAGCACTCGTTGACCTTCCTTTTTTCGTAATAAATTGTTGTACCATTGGACTCGATTCATAAATGGCCCGAAACATTGTCATTTAGCCGACCGGTAATTTTCAGATCGGTCTGCCGACCTCTACGTCGATGGACCATCAGTGGCTCGATCAGGTATTCGCGAACGAAGAGGGGATTAGCCGTTTGCCCAAATTTTGTGGGCACTAAGCTGCTGGGCAGTCACTGTTTGAAAGAAGCCAAGTGCAGAAAGAATAGGACGGCCTGCCGACGGCAGCTTGTTTAGCAAGTATGGCGATCGAATTCGCAAGTCCCAGTCGTGGGGGAATAGACTAGTTTTTACCAATGGTCAAAGGAGCGTGGTAGCCGATGAAAAGAAGGATACCTGAGATCGAATACCAAGAGAGATCCCACACTTTAAAGGCCTTCCTGATGACCGGCTGCCACTCATATCTATACTAAGATATCATTCGCTAAAGTAAGGCGTGACCCAGTTTAAGACTGTGCCAGCCATACCTGAGCGGGTGACAAAGCGCTCCGAGGGTCTGGATGTCCACCGATGACTCAGTACATTACTAACGTCAGCGCACTCGAGTTCACTCAGCATAATAGTTTCCGTGGAATTGTTAGCTCTTAGTTCGCATTAGAACTTGCTGGCAAGACCTGGTTAGCCGAAATATTCATTTGCCGCTTATTAAAGTATTTTGGAAAGTAATGGCAGAAGGTAGACTGGACGAAAGATATTTAGGTTCTCTTGATTGGGAGTCTTTTCTAAATAAGCGGCTTGACAGCAGCTGTTTTAACAAGAGCGTGAATGTCAGTGCTAACCAGGCACCATGTGTAGCATTTGTTACAGTGGCCAGCAACAGGTTTACGCACCTCATAAGGAGGACTGTTTGGATCGGTTCAAGATGACTAGTGGTCTTTTTAGACAGAAAGGGAAATTAAGCAATGAATTCTAGAGAGACAGTCATGAAGGCGAAAAGAGAAGAATAGCATGGCGATATGAGGTTGCAGCCCAGCAGGGACGGAGGTGAAAGGATAATAATAATAAAATACTGATAAAAATATTACATTTTATATAGCGCCCTCAGAGAACTCAAATCTCTTTCTAGGTACTCTACATTTGCTGCAAAAGAAGCACCTTCGAATAGGTGGAGTCCCTCAATGTTTCTAACAATTACTATTACTTACAATTACTGACGAACTAGTTACACCTTTATGACATCGCATCTAGATTACTGCAATTCTCTCCATTCAGTACTCACAGCCAACTCCGCTAATCACCTGTAACTGGTGCAAAACTCACCAGTTCATTTGGTCTGCCGTCAACCACGTAGCTGTCAAGTCATACCACTTCAATCTGAGCTTCACTAGCACCGCATCAAGCATACAATCGAATATCAGTGTTCCCTGCGTGTCCTACAGGTCGCTTAACACGAAGGCACCGGCGCATAGTTTTTCGATCTCCTTGCTCATCATCCAGTGTTCTCTCGCCCCTCCCACCCCCTCAGCATGCAGCAGTCTTGCCGTCCCTTGCACAAAATTAAATTGATAAATGATTAAGCTCTCAGCTCATACGAAGCGAAAGTCTGGAACCAGCTTTTAGCAACGGTGGCTTCAAACACTGACCTTGCGTTACAAAAGTAATAATAGCAACGATAATGCTTGTGTAGCGCCTTGGGAAAACTTGATCTCTTTTTAGGCACTTACGCATGCTTTAAAGGAAGCAGGACCGAATGGTCAGTGGTAGCATGCTCAATAACAATAAACGTAACATATTTAAAGTTGCCATGCACAGTGTCAGCATGCAAATATGGTTAGTAGCAGCACGCACAGTGTCAGCACACATAAGCACAGAAAGGACGAATCAAATGGACCCGCATTGTGAAACATAATTTCGCTTTTAGTTTCTTTTTAAATGCGGTCAAGTCAGGTGATCACGTGACGCAATTTGGAAGTGATTTCCTGGCTTTAGGAGCAAACTAACTGAAAGCACGGTCTCCAAGAGATTTGAGGTTCGTACAAGGTATAGGTAATCGATTAGATTACGAAAAGCTGATGGTGGTACGATACTTGGCCCAGTGCAAGAGTAAATCTGTTAAGTTATGAATCTGTTATGCAGCCAAATAATGAAGAGACCTAAAAGTAAGTGACAGAATCTTGAATTCGATGTGATTCTTGACTGAGAGCCACTGCAGGTCGGCGAGAGGTGGTGTGATGTGGCAACTGCGACGCTCACGACAGACACTCATAGCTGCAGAGTTTTGCAGCAATTGTAAACGCCTGATTGCATAGGCCGGTAGGCCAGGAAGCAGTGAGTTACAGAAGTCAAAACGGGATGTCACAACACAACAGCATCGACCAATTTAAACGTGGTGTCCCTGTCTAAACAAGCCCGAATTTTAGCAGTGTTATGTAGCTGCAAGTAGGCAGACTTGATTGTGGAGCTGACGTGGTTATCTAACGAAAGGTCTCTTTGGTACATGATACCTAGATTTCGTGCAGATTAAACCGGAGATTTGCTGTCAGAGCGATGTCGAGCTTTAAGTTTTCCAATTTCTGAATCACTCTTGATATGCCGATAACTATTAAGCTTCAACTAACAAGTCTCAGCTAAAGACGCATCTGTTGTGGCCAGCTCTTCCTGGGCCCCAGAAAACTTGTCTTTTTTGTTCCGCAGTGCTGTACGTACTTACCTGTATGTGACACAGTACAGTTTACTAGCATGAAGTCATAAAAACCGTTGTTCCCTGAGTTTCTTCTTGAGAGTTTTAGCATGCTGGCTTATGCAGGACACGTGTTTGCATTTACATTCTTATCAAGTCAGGAATCCCTGAATGTTAACATCCCTTGGTTGTTGAATCTGTTTCAGAAAACTGTAAAACACCTCAGTGGAGATTCTGCGCTCTAAGGGCGCTATTCAAACGAACTATTATAAATATTATTATTATTGTTATTATTGTTACCTACGATGAAAAATTCTCTGCTAAGTTACTCTTGGGAACGCAGACCTGTATTCTTGTTAGCGGGAAGCTAACAACATTGTTTACGTTGGTAATTAATACGTTTAGGTTATTAAGTTAAATGATGCATGATTAAACGGTTTCCTGTAAAATTTGGACTTAAGCTTGGAGCAAATATTGATACGGACTATAATAATTCTCTTATGCTAAGTCTAGATTGTCAGTCCCCTTTCGGTGGAACTAGAATAAGTGACTTCACACTGGGGTTAGAGGTGCCGATGTGCGACGACCGAGGTGCCCTTAAGTTAGTTGACCTCTGACCTCTTGGACGATTGCTCTACATTATAAAGTCTAATTCAGAAAGAGCTGGCTATCAAGTTCAATTTGCTATCCCGAATAAAATATTAATTGCCGCAGTTCCCGGTTGAAGATTGCATTAGCTCCTCGGGTCCACGTTAGTTTGAATTATGCTATCTAGTATAGGTTTGGCGGCCAAACAAATTAGTTAAGCCTCTACAGTTGGTGCGAAATGTGAGCTCAAGATTTATGCTTAAATCCAAGAAATTTCAGTCACCTGTCTCGGCTTAAGAATTTGTTGCGACACCCAATTAATGCTGCAGATACTAAGTAACATTCTTCCTTCCCTTATATGTTTTACATTCAGCTGAATTAATGCGCTTCTATAAGCTTCAATGAGGTTTTGGAATATTAAACCATCTGTCCTCTTGTCACATAAAAAAAATTTAGCTTTAATTCATCGTGACCACAGCGGTGGAACTCACAATCACAGATCCATGCGACTAGAGAAATCTCTTTTGCTTGATTGTATAACGTAAGCAAAATGAATGACTGAGCCACTGAATTTCCTCCAGCTGACCAAGATGCAGGTACTTAAGTTCGTAGGCAAAAATGGGTAGATCGAAACATACTACATGGTTCTTTTAAAACTACTTAGGATTTTTACTATGCTACGTGTGAAAATTTAGGATAGAAAAAGCTGCAGAAGAAAACAGCAGGATTAGCGTGGAATACGAGTCGGGCTATTTCTTCTGATTGTGGTGGCTTCGTGATTCCTTGTGGCTTCGGTTCGCTGATTCGCGAATTTTCTGTTAAACTATATTTATTGCTCCGGCGTCTTCATATGTCTCAGCGTCCGGCTTCCTGCAGGGAAGCTGCGGTCTTTTAAACAAGTATTCTAAGCACGGCTAAACCAGATACCAATGGCCAACCGTAGTTACGTTGGGAAATGTGGACTAACCGCAAAAATTTGTGGTTATTAAAAAATGTATATTTGTCTGGCATCTACACAAAATATATATTTATCTGGCTTTGACGACGAAGCGTGTATGTCGGAATTCGTGCTTTTGTACCAGCATGTGCGTTTAGGGCTGAAGGACATGCTTAAGGCACCCCATGGCCGCTATATCCCAGGAGTTAACATACACGCTCGTAATGATCGATGTCATGTCCAGTGGGCGATCCTTTATTGTCAACAGCAAGCGATAGTGACAGCCAATATTGCTCTTCTGCCGCTATACAAATCAGGCTATTAAATCAGCTGATATTTTCTTTTTATTTTCTCTCTTTAGAGATGGTCAAAACAGAACTTTTCATTTGAAATGCTTTAACTTTCTTACTGCAATAGCAAATTCTGCAGCAAAATTCCGACTCCCGTAAACGGCTTACCAAGAATTATCGTGTCATCATCGTGCCTCCGCCCTTGATGCCTTCGCAATATTATGCTGCCGAGATTATTAAATTTAGTTGGCAAGCTGGTAGTCTTAGGAATGTAGAGGTATGCAACTTTCATCAAAATATATACAGCAATAGACTGCTATATTTGCGATGCGGCTATTTGCTGAGGTCATTGTTATACAAACCTATGTTGTTCAAGCGTCCAGGCTCCCTGTGAGAGTCAATACGTACTATGGCAATGTCAACTAAAGATTAATGCGTGTAGCACATTCGATAACCTCAACAAATAGTAAGGAACGCTTACAGAACCCTGCCAACTTGTCTCTTTAAGGTTAAGGTGAAGCTTCTTCATGACTACTTACAGATTAAACCTTTCCACAATTTACTATAGAATAAATCGAGTTTCATGCCCAACCCTACTCTGGAAAGTGTTTGCCTGCAGGAGTGCATAGTTTGACGCTCTGACAGCACACAGGCGACGAAACCGAAGCGAATTGGTCAGAATTCTAAAAAGTACAGCAAACAATTTTTCTCAAAAGAAGTTGCAGTGGCAACCTTAAGCAAATGCGGATAGACGCCTAAAAGGAGCCTAAAACGGCTTTGGAACATTTATAATAGAAAAAGTCACTCACAGCTTGCTTCGCATTGTTGAAACAGTTAATGTCGAAAAATTAGATTGCTGAAGACTTAAAAAAAATTTCAACTAGTGATCACTAAAATCTTGCTAGCGTAACAGCATTAATCTGCGTTCTGATAGCGTTCACATCCACACGCAGAGAACGATCAAGGCCATTCATTTAGGAGATACAATATTTTCATGTATTTGAAATTTTGCTAGTTTATCTCAGGTCGGCTGTAAAAAACCTTGTCTAGGGCTGCATTCAATTACATTCTGTTCACTTGTTCAGAAAAGAAAACTTGGAAAAAATTTCAAGGCTGAAGGCTGAGCAACTCCAAACACTGAGAGGTCGATGGTATTTGTTCTCCTGATTATGGCATCTCTTGGCTTTTCTGGAAACATGCGCCTCTCGAGGTTGGCACGACTATAGCGACGAATCGTATTACGTTTATTCCAGTGCACACAGTGAATATACCGAACACTGCGATTCAACTCTCGTAAGTACCAAATTTGATACAGGCCCATCGAAAGCTCACTTCCAGCAACCGCCTGTCAGTGAATTTAGATCGCAATGCTTCCGCATAAATCAGGTCGCTGACTTCCATGCCCATTCGTGGTCACAGAGCCACTTATTTAAAGCATAAGGCATCGGCGCTGCCTGCTTTTTACCGTTAGTCCATTGGCCGGTGCTTCCCAGTCAGAAAGCGCGCTGAAGCTAATCGGTGCGTGATTGAAAAGCGAGGGCTTCACCGACGGATCTCACAGACCTGAACCACTTTCTTCATTCTTGAATACTCTTTGCTTTAACTGAACTTGTGTACCCATGCATGCAGACCCTGTGCGTGTTAACATTAACCGCATTGTCGTGCTTCCCCCACAGCTTATTTAAAGTGCCTAGAAATTGATCGAGTTCTCACAGGGCGCTATGTAACCACATACAAGGTTCTTCAATGAAGACGCACACAACCCCCGGCGTTAGGAACGAGTAGTCCACTTTCTAAGTTCTATTAGGTCAATCGTGTAAGGCATCCGGAAACAAGCCATGCGTCGGCAGCAGCTACAGCAATTTTTAGTCGACAGCTATTACGGTGGGGAATAGAGAGCTGAACCCACGCAAACGCTTCAAACTACAAATCGAACTCGGCGCAGTTTATAACCAACTCTTACAAACTCTTATATACAGCATGCACCCACCTGATCCACTTTAAATGTTTCTCGGGCATGCATACATCTCCCGTATAAGCTCATCGGAATTTAGAGACTGTAGAGCAACGGCAGAGCCACGGCAGCCAACAACCGTTCTAGCAAACAACGCGGAGACTAGCGACCGCCACGAGTTTAGCAAAAATGGCTTGAAGCTAGACTGAATGAGTGCGCACCTACGTACATCTATGACTGATGCGCCAAGGGGACGCATTCTTTACGGCAAGTTAAACAAGGAGCTCCCCTACACCGTGCTTCATTTTCTATAAATAATTTGATTTATATAGTTTCTTGATATGCTCTCATTCATCTTTAGATCACTTGAGCGCAGCTGACACTATTCCTTCATGTAGGCTACCGGAAGAAGGCTGGGCAGGCCCACGTATCGCCGCGGCATTGGCGTACCGTCCGGCATGGAAGGATGCGCTTACCCTCCTACATTATACTAAGCGTTGCCATTCCGATTATAGAAGCCGTCGATTTGTCTGGATTCTCCGACTACCAGGATGAAAGGTTTCGCTATTTCTCCAACGACGAACGCATTCGTATGCGCGAAGCGGCGCGGACCATGTTTCAATTCGGGTACGACAGCTACATGAAGCACGCGTTCCCGCAGGATGAGCTGAACCCTATCCACTGCACGGGTCGCGGTCCTGATCATTCGAACAGGTGGGTGTGCTGCGTCTCATTATGTGGACGTGCTGTCCGTTAGACGCTTGCCTGGGTGCTGGACTGCGGTGGGCGTGTCTGCTGCTCTTCGTATGCCGAATTGAGCGCGTGCTTAGTCAAGCCGCGAACGTGCATTTCCGCGTTCTCTCCAGTCGGCGGAGTTAAGCCACTCATTCTAATTAGAGAGTCTGTCTGCAAGAGCTTTAGTATGGACCTCGCCTCTTGTATCCTGCCTTGCTCGCGAGATATGCAGGCACCTGTGTATTTACCCGTTTGTTTGTTCTTGTGCTCTCGCGCGCTTGCATGCGTCAGCAGTCAGCGTTCTTATTGCTCACCTTGCTCATAATTATGTCGTTTTAGGGATAATATCAACATAAATGATGCCCTTGGGGATTACAGCCTCACTTTGGTGGATTCACTGGACACCCTAGCGGTTAGTACTTCTATTCACACACTCCAATTTATGCTGCCTAATTCATCGAATAGCATTACTATTCGCATTGCTAGCCAAGTCAGTGCGTCTTAGAAACTCGCAGTCAACATTCCTCGTTTTCTACTGTGATTGTAGACACATTGCATGCTGCAGTCTCGCGTTTTTTTCACTTTCTTATGTCGATTAAATCGACCGTGCACATTAGTTTCCAGCTAAAAGCCATCTGTACCCGTATTTCGAAAGCACTGCCAGTGCTTGGAAGCCGAGACTTAGCGCTTCGCTTCCAAAACCATTCCTCTCAAGTGGGAGCCTAATTCACCGATAATTCTCTAATTCCTAATTCTCCAGCCAGTATTCAAGGAGCATATTCTCAGGAACGTATTCGTATTCGTAGGGTATTCAAAGTATCAGAGAGTAATGGGCAAGCGAAGTGCTAGTATCTCAAACCATAGCCTTGTTTACTGGGTTCACGCCGTGTTGCGTTTATAGGTTTCTGTGAGTGACGGCTCCCAACATTCGACCAGTGCTTTATTTTTTTGTTTCTCGATAAGCCAAAATGCTACTCTGCCATTCAAAGGTTGTGCTAAAAAGTTTTTGCTGGTTTACTCTGTTTATTCCTCTCTCATATTCTATTTTGTATGATGCCCATCTGATTTTAAACCGTGGAACCTTTACAAAATTACCAATACAATAAAAAACTTGATCAAATCACTTGTCCGCCCTTTGTGTCTGACTCGATTGAGTGCAGAGGCTTTAATTTGATTTCCACCGCACACTGCACTGTGCGGGCGGTGCTTGACCTGCTGCTTGTGACTAAAGGATTTATTCACTCCTTATTTTGGCAGACATGTACTTTAGTAAAATAGCCTTGCCATTATCAAGTATATTTAGTTTTTTGTTTGTGTTTTAACACATTTTCATAACGTGCTTTAGATTTGCCATAATGCTTTCATCGGTAGTCACATTTGGCTAACCAATTCTCACCAGTCGGCTTATTGATTTGCAGTAACTTCTGAGTATGCCCTGGGTTTACCTATAGTCTTGTTGGTGATTATGGATTTGGTTAAAGTGGCTTGAGGAGCATTAATGATCATGCTTTCCCTAAATTCGTAGAAGTGTGTAGACCACGTGGTCACTGTATCAAGAATTGGTTATGCGTCTACCTGTGTACCTACTGGCATGCCTGTCTGTGTACTTACTGGCATGTATGTTTTGTTACGCACATCAAGCTGTAGTTTGATCAAGCAACGTGGCCCTTTCATGAACATTACCCTCAACTCGCAGTCATACTAATTTTAATACACCTTTGGCAGCTTAGTTTACCCCTGCAATTCGGCATGCATTTTTGTTAATTTCTGGGGGTCGTGTTGTCATACTCAAGCATATTCGATATTTTGCATATAAGAGCTCCCCCTGGTTCTAAAGCTTGCTGATAGCTTAAAGGTGCCAGTCAACATTTTCGGAAAGTTGTGTCAACTGTGGTGTTTGGATAATCGCTTTCTTTTGAGCAGTAGCCGCCGGCCCAATGTGGCGATACGAAATACCATGTATGTACTATACTCCTGGTTATGGATATAGCTGATGTGCTCCCCATGTTTCTAAATGTGCTGATGGATCGGTGGGCACTGGCAGCATGGTTCATTACTTGCATGCTATTGAATTGAGTGACTGCTTCCTGGTGCCTTTGCTTCCCAACATTCTTTGTCATCTGCACGTGAACAAGCAGTGCTCCCCATATTCTAGGTTATGGGTAACACATCTGAATTCAAAAAGGCCGTACAACTAGTCCTTCAGCATGTGACTTTTGACAAAGCCAACGAAGTGCAGGTGTTTGAGGCCACAATAAGGTCTGTATGAAAGCCAAGCCTGCTCGATAGTTTCTGTCAACTGTGATCGCCTACACTTATGTGCACACACTCATGGTGATTATGTAGGGTCGTCGGTGGGCTGTTGTCAGCACATATGCTCATCATTGACGACGATAAGCCGTTTGGTGATCTTGCTCCCGACGGCTATGCCGACGAGCTTCTTCACCTTGCAAATGATCTGGCCTCTCGTCTGCTGCCTGCCTTTTCTGGTACGGCAACTGGCATTCCATATCCAAGGGTAACGACCTATCCTGTATTGCCATCAAATGTTGCTTGCTGTAAATCCTTCGGGTGGTTCTATTGCTGCTGGTTGGTGGTGTGCTATGTATTCGTCTGCTTATCGTCTTCTTTTGCCATGAAATACTGAGTACTGTTTTCACTGTTGTTTCATGGCCGTGCCATCCATTAACGCACCTCACCTCGCTGATTGCTTGGCCATATAGTATGTAGGGTAAAATCATGTACTAACTTACAAATTTTCGTTTAATGTTATACTGGTTTTAACTAGACATGCATGTTTAATCGCCAGGGTACTAGCAATTACAATGTACAGCTGGTGACTAAAGGTTCTTGCTGTAAGACAGCCATTACCAAAGTGGCTACTCTCCCTGGTGTGTGTAATGCAATGCAGTGTAATGCATCTTCGTCTGTAACTCCATAAAGCCACAAGAACTAAGTGGCTGTTTCTCTGGAGTTTCCTATAGAGCAGTCAGAGCCTAAGCCGCTTTCGGTGCGCATAAAGTAGCTAGCAGACTTAATCTCACGAAACAAATAGAACGACGAAGTGAGTAGCATGCATTAAAGCTTCATAGCAAACGAACAAACACAGATGCTGATCGTTGGTTTGAAGTAATTAAAAAAGACAGCTTCTGCCTCGACTCTAATTACTCCTTTTACCAAGCTGGTGCAGAGGCATACAGCTTCCCCACTGTTTACTCAGGCATGCTTTACCAGAGTGTGCTGACTTATTATGAAAGGGTCAGCATCTGAGGTGGCCACACCTAATTTATATATACTAATTGTTCTTTTGGGTTTAGATCCAGGGTTTGACCGTCTGCTGATTTATTTAATACCAGATTGGGCTTGGCAAAGAATCGCTTAACTAACCTGGCAGTATGATCAGATTAGCTGTCTTTCTACAAAATATACCGTGACTCTCCCAAGTAGTGTGCTGCTCTTACATAATCTGATTTCTCGGACGACCACTCTTAGGCACTCTTGGCAGTCCACTGTAACTCAAAATGATAGTGTGCTCGAATCCCTTTTCAGAAAAGCAGTCCAAACTGACAGATTCGCCACCGAATTTCTCGGTAGGTTGCAAGCTCTCAGCATGATATGCCTCATCTTTCCGATGCTTAACACTTATTCTTTGCTTACCTTGGCCAAGCTGGTTTAGCTCAGTCCATAAATCGGTACTCTTCCCATATCAAGTCAGTGTTTTCGTAAGCCCGCAGCAATCTGTCCACTCTATCACGGCTGGCTAGCAGAGGCTTGCATTTTCCCTACCGTGTGAGAATGTCACTGTTATCCTGCCTTCTACTTACCTATCTGTAACTAATTTCCTTACCTACGGCTCCCTTCAAATGTCCCAAGCAACTTCTCCAAGGGTCGCTCAGCCCTCTTCGGGAGTCCCAGTGTCTTGATCAGCCTTGACCCTACTCCTTGCATTAGTCTTACAAAGCCGAACACATTCGGTTGCCCAATCAACCGAACCTATTCTCAAAATATTTCTTCAGATTGCTATGCAGGGTCAAGTCGTAAATGCAAAGCCTGTGTCCAATCTTTTGGTTGCTTTTAGCCCTGCTCATTCAGCAGCTTTAGCATCATCTTAAAATGCTGCCATGCGTGCCAGGATTGGGATCGTGCACGTTGGTGCAAATTTAAAGTCGGGCTTTAAAGCCCGGCTCTGAGCCTCGAAGGAACGATTGGTCGATCAGCAAGACACTCGACCGGCAACCCAAAGGCAGCGAAATATTTCTCCACTCGAGGCGAAACTATTTTCAGCATTGGTTCCACGGTAGACCACGCAGTCACAGTGGATTTCGTAGAGAAAAGTCAGAGCCTTGTATTTTACAGCAGTGCCGTGCAAATCGGGAAGTGGTAGCAATGAGCTGATCTAAGTGTTACATGTGCCCCACATGCTGCTCTGCAGACATACTGCACGTGAATCGTATATTTGTTGGAAAACCAGTGCTACGACAGGATAGTTAAAATGGTAAGACTGCAGGCTTAGCTGGCTAGTTTGAGAGTGAGTTTTGTTAAAAAGCCGATCAAGGATAGATAGGAAGAAAATACTGAGAAGACAGGTCCAACTATTTGTTTAGGGTGCTCTTGAAAAAGAATAACATGTTAAAACTGGGGTTCTGAAGCTTTGATGGTTCCACAAAAAAGCCCTAAAAAAGATAAGGCAAATCCTGTCTAACCCGGCTATTAACTGAAAGCAACATATATACTAATGAACAATTCACATATCTCTGCATCATATATGACTTATGTCTCAACTTGTTTAACCTTAGAACATAAAGTTACATGCTTGCAGCTGGCTAAGGTACATGCTTGTGCGACTTTTATTAATAGCTTTATTTCCAGTGTAGCTTTGTGCCTTGTTAAATTCTATAACTGAGCCAGTTATGCTTTTTATATAGTAATCGTCAAAACTTCAAATCCCATTTCTAACCTGTTTGTCTTTTGACAACGATCCACAAAAATGACTTGATTGTTAAGCCGATCTTCTCATTATTATGTCGGTATTTATCCTTAATACCATTACTACGTCTGACGGCTGTCATGCACCTAGGCAACTCCAAGAGCACACAGCAGGTATTCCGTGGTACTTACAGGGCAACAAAAAAAATTCTTAGGCTGAATGCAGATCCGAACTCATGCGGCTGCATTTCGTGTTGCATGTCAATGCATGGCTTTGCATCTTGGTTTGCCGTGTGTCCTCAAATCATTGTACCAGCATACTTGCTGTGTTTGCTTGCTGAATGTCGGCTGCCAACCTTCAGCTGACCTGTACACCGACTTGCTCCTTTGAGGTACTCTGGTTCCCATTGCCGATGCTGGCAAATGGTTGGGGTGCTAGTTTTAAGTTCTAGGGCCCGAAGCAACTGATTGACCCACCATTATCTATTACCGTGTACCTTTAGGAAACTGAATGCTGCTGGTATTGTGGGAGATACCGTGCACAATTGCTCTATAGCCCGTGTTCTATGGTAGACCTTGTCCATATGTGCACTCCAATGCCCGCATTTACACATGTTGGTAAGTTTTACGACTAGCTTTGTAAGAGAAGCACAGATAGTACTATTTTAAGTACAAACAAAGTCACCAGTAACTTAGTTTGAGGTTCAACAGCATTCTGGGGGTGTCTGTTCATTGCTTGATTGCTTGCTTTTTCATTCTACTGAAATGAGACCCGGGTCAGGAACAATAACTACGGTGATTTTTCATAGACTCCACGTGTTGCCCGTAACGTTGCAGGTCAATCTGGTACACGGTGTCGACAGGCATTGCCGCCATTGCATCAACGAGACGTGCACTGCCGGTGCTGGCAGTCTCATTCTGGAATTCGGCTTGCTCAGTGCTCTGCTTCACGATCCTGTCTACTATGCCACGGCCAAAAGAGCTTTGTCTGCATTATGGCAGTATCGATCTAATGTCACAGGGCTTTTTGGTACGTAGGCAGCAACGTTTATTCTGCTATTTCAGCTTGCAACTGTTCTGTTAGTTACTGTGGAAGCACTTTAGATGATGCTTGCAGGTAGGTAAATATTGATGCTCTCCCAAGTTTCAAACTGGAGGATGGGGTGAGAAAAAAGTGAGGTGCTTGCTCTTCACGACCGAGGTTTTGGGTTCGAATCCTGCAGTGGGCGATCCTTAATTGCCAACAGCCAGCAGTGGTGATGGCCGTCAAAGCTCTTATGCCTATATAAAAATGAGGCTGTTAAATCAGCTAATATTTATTTATTTTTAAATTGAGATTGGAGATGCTGAATCGTGAATGTGTATTGTGTCGTATGTGTTCGAGAGAAAATGCTGAAAATGCCGTTGGGCTTAGAAGCTTGTACTGAAGAGCTACTTTGAAGTAGGCATATATCAATAGAATCGTCTACTTCGTCTTTTATTTGCTTTGACTTGCTGTCAGGACAGATTATGGTAAAAACATCAGAGTAAATAATATACTTTCACTCTGTAAAGGCCGTCTAGTTCTCAGAACAGCACTGACCTTGCGGGAAACTGTATTACTTGGGACTCTCAGAAAACCGCTTTTATGTATAAGGTTTTAACCAAAGTGGGTACTAAAGATCCTTCATTGGTTTAAGATCCGACTGCATTATTAAGCAACTAAGACCACAGATTTTAAGATTTGATAGTGTAAATACTAATGGTGAACTGCAGACAACGTGTGCATAGATATTGCATAAGCCCACGAGTTCTCAAATGTAGACCAGCCACTTGCATTGGAGCTGAGCAGAAACATTTAGCCTTGAGCAAGAATGGATATTACAGCCTCTGTTTTTCGTGGCTCCTGTCTATCAATTGTCTATTGAGACACTATTCTAGTGCTTCTAACACACGGCATAGAGCCTTGGCTGTAAACATCCACTTTCCTGTTTGAACCGAATCCTCATTTTCAACCTGAATGCAAGGGCATGTTTTCAAGGGCAATCGGCCATGGGCTGCAGCCATTATTTCGACTGTGGTCGGCGACTGGGGCAAATATGAGCATGGTTGTAACGAATGAGTAAAGCACGGTTGCTGGGTCAAGGCTTGGGAGCGTTTCCGCCGATCCATAGTGCTGTGGAGTAGAGTGGCTCTTCTTGCTGCAGCAGTAGAGATGCCATGAACCTGGCAGCTGTTGGACGAATCTTATGTACAGGCTGCTGGACGATGGTGCAGAGCATACTGCAAAGCAGATAAAAGAAAGTCAAATTTCTTATTGTGCTGCCAAGATAATAGATGTACGTGTCTGGCCCTCCGGATGCTAGAAAACCTCTAGAAAGCAGAAATCTAGAAAAGCAACCGATTTGCAGCATAACCGTCCTCCCACTGCATGCTATCGGCTGAATGTGCTTTGCTGTAGCAGTGCTCAGTGATCTGGTTTGGTCTAGCGGTTAAGGTGCTCGCCCCGGCCACGGTCTGACTGTGGTCGTTGGCTCGAGCCCCGAGGCGTATGTGAAGCGCCTGAATAAAGATTAAGTTCTCTTGGGGCGCTATATAAATTAATTATTTTATATATTTATTTATGATCTAGTCAGAAGCAGCCAGTATCAATGCCCAGCTTGTGCAAGAGATCCCGAAAAACCTAGACGAACTTACCATTCGACCGTGCTTCCTTTGCAGCACATGTCAAGTGTCTAGAAAGAGATCAAGTTCTCTGAGGGCACTATGCGCATGCATTTATCATTAGTATTACCAAGCTCAAAGAGGTTGATGCTTTTCTGGATGTTATTAGTTGTTAGATATGTATTAAAACACTTGTGCACTACACCTGCAGCTTCGTGCCCCGATGAAGAGCTTCAATGAAGAACTTCAATAGGGAAATCTTTGGCTGCCGCCAGTGGATTAGTGCCAGCCTGTGTGCTCTAGGCATTGGCCTAGATGGAGCTGCTGGAGAAGGAGACAGATTACGAAGTTCTCCTTCATGGCGTGAGACCATCACTGAGGGAAGGAACTTGTCGACCACTGACTCCTGTAATGCAACCAGCCACCTCATCTGTCCGACCTGTGCGTGATCGTTGCAAGCCGTAGAAGCACCGTGGGCATGACGAGCTTGGCCACATTTTTTCAGACGTGACGATTGTCGATGCTGCGCTGTTTGTTGCTCTGTCTGATTGTCTTAGTCACTCGCCTGCCCATCTTGCCTTGCCAGGAAACGTCATCAGCATACAGTCGGGGCGCTGGCTCGGTCTTCAAAGTGGCGTTGGTGCAGGACTTGACTCGATGTTTGAGTACATGCTGAAAGTATGTGTACGCATCGCTGTCATGCTCTCCCTCTGCTTGCCTTTGCCTCTTCAGTCGCTGCACTGCTGGCTGGTTTCGTGTGGTTGATGAATGTGCACAAGATGGACTCAGTCAGTATGCATTTGCAGCACGCATTTGTAATTCCCTTTTGGCTGGGCTAACGAAAAGAGCAACTAGGCCACTACAGATGGTTAGAAATGTGGCTGCAAGGCTAGTTTGCAAATCCCCGAGATTTGACCATGTGATTCCTTTGCTAAAATAGCTAGCGTGGCTGCCGGTTGATGAACGGATACAGAGCAAAGTTGACCCGCTGACCCACAAGGCCTGCCACAGCTTGGCTCCTCTATGCCTAGCTGAAGTGCTGCACCAGTTTCAGCCTCCTCGTGTCCTCAGGTCCTGTATGGATAATAAATTAGCCGTTCTATTTCTCAGCTTAAAGACCACTGGTGTCAGAAGCTTTAGCTCTGCAGGTCCTAGACTGTGGAACTTACTTCCACAATTCGTACGCAACGACAACTACTCTCCTGCTGCCGACTGTGGCACATTCTTTCCAGCGGTCCTGAGCTGCTACTTCCATGCTGCTCTCTACCTCAACCGCTCTCCTAACTCTGCTACGCTTTCCACTTTTTCGTTGTTGAGTTAGATGAAGTCTGCTGTATACCTAATGCGTACCGAAAGTCTCTTAGGCTTTGTACTTCGTTGCCTGTTAGCATAGGTGGTACTCTTCTTCTGCACAGAAGATACACGTGAGCAGCGGCAATAGCAGGATTGCTGTTGCCGTGGGCGGTTGGCTTGTGTGTGTGTGTGTGTGTGTGTGTGTGTGCGCTCGTGCTTGCTTGTGTTATGCTTTGCTTCGGTCTGCATATAGCCTGATACTTGCTTGCATCCTTATTTCGTGCTTGATCTCTTGCTTTTGGTATGACCACCTAGCAGTTAGCAATATGACATGCTTGAACATCTATTTGAAGGGCTATATTCTCTTTGGCGATGTGGACCTGCACAATATGTTTGTCGAGTCCATGTCGAGCCTCAAGTTCCATACCCGCAGAGGGTAAGCATGCTCTTTTCCGTACTGCCATCGTATGTTTTAGTTTCAGCTGTGTCTCGAAAACACGGCGCTGGTACTCGTTGTGTTCCTTAGATGATCACTTTTTATCCTGCGGTTGATGGCCGCTAGTGGACTATGGCTCATTGAACATAGTGCCGGTTGTAATAATAAAACCAGAGCGTTTGCTGCCGAAAATGTAGTTAATATCTTCTATCTGTGTTAGAGCATAGCTGCCACCTGCTGTGCTTGCACGTGACCATACACCGTGCTTCCAACGTTGGTTTTAAATTAAATCCGGTGCATCCTGCATGCTGCTATGGCAGAAAGTTACATCGGCACAGAGTTTCCGCTAGCCTTGCGAACAAATTCTTTGAAGTAGCATCGAAGCTAGTCATCGTTCGGAATTGGCAGATGCTCACAAGCAGTCAGCAGACGAGTCCAAATTTCTGCCCTGCTCTTTGCAATAGTCACCTGCTCGCGACTAACCAGCTCGTTCGGCTTGGGCGCCTGAAGACGTCGTCTTTGATGAAAAGACCAGGACATAGACATTGTTAAATATAGCCGTGAAATGCATTGTCAATATCTAGTGAATATGGAAGCCGACAGTGCCAAAGTAGCTGTAGCATAACGTTTGATCCGTGTCAAATATTAGGGACTGTCTTGTGTGGTGGCTTGCAAAAAATATTGCTAGCTTCCTGGTTCTGTCTTGGCTTGAATACTGCAATTTAGTTTTGGATGGGTTACCGAAAAAGTCATTTAAGCCTTTGCAGCTGAATGAATAATCCTTTGCAGCTGGAAATGCAAGGTTAATCAACAAATCTTTGACGTTCAGCCATGTGTCTTCTTGGCTGAAAAGGGCCCCGATGGCTTCCGGTCGATCTATGGATGCAGAGTAAAATTCCCTCTCTACGAGCATGGGTGTTAGTGGCCTCGAGACTCGGGTGAGAAGCTGCTACTGCTCGTTTGAAAAAAGATCTCAAAAAGATCCTTCTCAAGCATTAGCTGGTACTTACTAAAAGAATAGCCGAAGATAAGACACACGGGGCCCTCAGTAGACTGGCTCGTTCGTACGTAGCTGAGCTGCTGCACCAGTTTCAGCCTCCTCATGTGTCGTGCCCTCCGTGGACGATGAATTAGTTGTTCTATTCCTTTGCTTAAATACTGTTGGCAACAGAAGCTGTTGGTCTGCATGACCTAGACCGTGGAGCTCGGTTTCACAATTCGTACTCGATAACACTTACACTTCTGCTGCAGACTGCGGTGCACCCTTCCTGAGCTGCTACTTCCATGCTACTCGTCTTCTCTACTGCCCTCCTGACTCTGCTAAGCTTTTCACTCTCACTTTGTTGTGCGAGATGCAGCCTTGGCATGCCAGAGTCCATGCCAGCTGTAGGCACACTGTCTCTCAGTCTCACTGCAGGCATACTGCATCTCAGGTCCTTCGTGTCATCGTTGCGTTGCTGCAAACTGTATGTACCTACGTACGTGCTGCAGTCTGTTCGTGTGAGAGAACGTGAGGCCAGCACGGAAGTAGCGCTTAGGAAATAGCCTTTGCAGCATTGCTTGACGTAGCCCAGTTCGATGGGTGTCTGTAAGTGGTGCCACTTGTCGTTTGCTTGAAGGAGGCCTCAATGCAACGAAGGCAGTGGCGGGCCGCCGATATTTGTTAACGTGAACATGCTCGATGGGAACATGGTAAACAACTGGGTTGACTCACTCTCGGCTGCCTGGCCCGGTGTCTTGGTGAGAGCAATGTAACCTTAATTTTGCGATTGCCCTGTGTGCATGCTTGTGCTCGTGCCATCTTTTTGAAATTGTTCGATTTGCTTATGTGACTCCATGCTTTACGAGAAGTGATGGCGCACTAGGTAAGGCGGTTGCTTTTCACGACCTCGGTCCCAAGGTCGTGGGTTCGATTCCTGCGGTGAGCGATCCTTTATCGCCGCTGCAAGCGGTGGTGATAGCCGTGAAGGCTCTTCTGTTGTTATACCAGAGAGGCTGTTAAATCAGCTAGGATTTTCTTTTTTATTTTATCTGGATGTGTGTGTGCCGTAGGTGATTATGGCTTGCTGTTAATGCAGTATTATTTCTTTTCCAACTTTTTGGAAAAATGGGAATACATTCATTGCCGTGTGTAGTATGCACCTAAAATTGTGTAAAATCCTTTACGATTTGCAAATCTTTATGCGTAATGCCCCATATTACATGAATCCATCCAACGGATAGCCAATTGTGAAGCTGGCCCAACGTGATCAAGCTTAATGGGACCTCTAGGAACGAAGTACGAACATAAGGCTGTTTTTTCCTTAAGTCACTTGGAAAACAAGTCAGAGATTACTCAGAGAATGTGATTGCCAGTTGGCATTTAGTATACAGTGTTGGCTGAGTTTTTAGGCTGGTCTCTTTCACCAGCTTCGTGATGTCGAGTGCTCAGTAATTAACTTCTGGTTAGCATGTTCTTGGCACGACCACATGGGATACTGTAAAGGTTCCTACAGTGTCTTATAAAGCTACTTTCAGAATTCGTTCTGTTACAAATTAAAGGCAACTTGCCATATGATCCAGTTTATTATATCACATTTTCCTACGCCTGATTGGGTACACAGGCCCAGCTAGCCCATATTCAAAAATAGAAAGATATTTAAAACTTGTAACCAAGGAGTCATGCTGTAGCTGACGTCAGTAAGTTTTTGGCAAATAAAATTGTGAAAGATAACATTGACTGATTCTTGCGCGTTAAACTTTCGGAGATGCATCTTGAACACGTATTCCATCAGCATGCCGAAAGCTCATTTATTTGGCTTTTGGCGCATGTCTGGCAGGGTTAATATGTAATTGCACTCAAACCTCGAATACACCGTTGCTGCAAAGAGCATGAGCACAGAGTGCAGTTCTCTCCAGTTTCTATATGAGCAAGCACTGGAAACCTCAATTTAAAAAGGGAAAATTAAAACCGTTACAGCATCGTTAGCAC
This sequence comes from Cristatella mucedo, assembly GCA_009760855.2. Classification (NCBI taxonomy): domain Eukaryota; kingdom Metazoa; phylum Bryozoa; class Phylactolaemata; family Cristatellidae; genus Cristatella; species Cristatella mucedo. The sequence goes on along the minus strand of WPIO01000011.1, from coordinate 5,125,081 downwards.
GGCCATGGCCAGTGCTCGTCAATCGGACTTGCAATTCTGAGCACTGCTTTCTGTTGACAGAAAGCAACACCAGCCCCAACACTCAGCCAACAACGTCTTAAATCTCACATCTGCTTTTATGCCTGTACAAGTATGTTGCTGTCGTACACTCAGGCGCAAATAATCCTTGCAGTATGGCTGCCACTGCTATGGCTGTAGACTCATTTTGGAAATTTGAGGGTTTTCTACGATGCCAGGCTGACTAAAGTGTCTTCCAAGCATATGAAAGTATTTATCGACGATCCGAACACAAACGCCTATGCTGTTGGTTGTGTTAGTGCACGTCATGCTACCATGATTCTTAATGACTTCTCCCTGACTTCTGGCCAGGAATAGAGGCTGCCAGCTCCTATGTTGTTTCTTCTGCTGAAGCACATTCTGAAGAGCCTCAGTTTTACTGGAAAGGTTGGAACGACCTGTCAAAAAGTACTTCGCATGCTAGGCAGTTTGCATAAGATTGTTATCTTGCTACCAAATGTAATGACTCCCAAACGGAGTATTTGAGCCTTGAAATCCACTTTTTGTGTGTGACCAAACTTGAGTAAAGTACTCTTTGTTTGGTGCTGGTGCAGTGGCTCAGCCAGCCACCTGGTTTGAACTTATACAACTACTATGGAGCAACATCGACAGGCGGCTGAGACCTAGTGTTCGGCCTTCACTAATAGCTGACCTTTCCAGTAAGATTGAGGCTCTTTGGGATGTGCTTCAGCAGTAGTGACAAAACAAGAGCTGGGAGCCTCTATTCTTGGCCAGGCGAGAGAGATCGTAAAGAATTATGGTAGCGTATCGTCTCAGTAAATGCATGATAATAATAATACTAATAATTATAGTAATGCATTTCTATAGCACCCTCGTAGAACTGAATCTCTCTCTCTAGGCACTTTACAGATGTTGCATATAAAGCATTACCAAATATTTGGTGGTAACAGCTGCAAGCAGCAGGCATATACACACGAAGGACGAATCACAAAGACCCATCAAATGCCGTAGTAAAAAGGTGGTTTTAAGCTTCTTTTTAAATGTTGTCATGTCAGGGGACGTTGTGCCTTGCGTAGGTAGTGAGTTCCAAGCTTTGGGACCATAGGAACTAAAGGCACGGTCTTCAACGTTTTTAAGGGTATACACCAAAAGCATTTGTGTTGCTTTTTCGGTCGTCGATAAATATTTTCAAATGCTTTGCATAACTTTAGAATGCCTGGTGTAGTAGAAAGTTCTTATTATCCGCATGAGCGTACAGTTTAGCAGTGGTGGCCATACTGTGAGGTTGTTTGCGCCCTAGTGTACATGCGAAGTATACCTTAGCCGTGTCTTGATTGGAATTTCCTTTCATTTGTAGGACAAAAAAGCCTGATATTTATACTTGTTTGTTTGTGGATATCATTAATTACCTGTTCGATTGAGTTGCAATTCGGATGCAGTTCTCCAGTGCTATTTTAACAAGTGCAGTTGGTCCTCAATCTTGAGCTTTGCAAAATTGCTTGGAATTCGCTCGTATAGACACATAAATACCTATGGTCATAGTGTAGCTGTGCTTATGAAGTGGAAGTCAATTATAGTTGTTAGATTAAGAGCCTCGATTTTATTTTGTGTGCTAGCCTTGTGATCTTATTACATACATTGAAAGCCCTTGGTTGAAAGTCACTGAGTTTGTGTGTGCCACTTCAATCCAACAGTTAACAAGCATGGCATTATAATGACATTTGCTTCCTTTGCACCAAATATAAAGTGCCTGGAAATAGATTGAGTTCTCTGAAGGTGCTATGGCAAATGTGTTATTATTATTATTCAATTACAAGATCTGACATTGGGTTCTCTGAGAGTGCTATAATAAATGCGTTTTACTACTTTAATTTTAAATCTTACTATTGTATGGCCAAGTATTGTTCAACATTTATCGGAGCCATACCACTGGTCCAATTTAGTGAACGGAGCATTAGGGAAATATAAATATACAGGATTTGTAAATATTGAAATACATGTGTGGGAGATTGTAAGAGAGTTATTTGCAGATGCACAGTATGCTTCTTCTGCAGTGTAACTTTAATAACTTGATACATGTAGGTAAGCTAAATTTTATACTGATGGATGCATTTACGCTACACCAGTGTATGTGGCCTTTATATAATTCCACTCGGCCTACTGATCTGAGCTTCAGCCTTCCTTTGAAATAATCGACGAGTTGATTAGCAAAAAGTTGCCAACCATATTGAGCTGTCACTTATATCAAGATCTTCCCAGTTAACCTGCTAAATTACCCGTTGTTGATGACGGCGTTGTGATTGCTTGTATATTGTTCTTTCAAATCCATGTGCATGATTACTATGCAGGCACTCAATCAGCGACTTCGGCTGGTCACCCTTACTGCTCCCCGATTAGGCTTTTGCTTGCCTGAAAGGGAGTCGGTCTATTTTAAGTTTAGTATGACATCATATTTAGCAAGGCAAATGTGATCTAATTTACGATATAAACAAATCTGCAGTCCCTTCTGCCTGCTGAGTAATGTAATGTAATGTAATGTAATGTATCTCTGTCAGTAACTCCACAAAGTCATAAAGACCATGTGGGTGTTATGCAGGAGAGTTTTGTATAGCGCACTCACAGCCTAAGCGGCTTTCGGTATGCATTCGGTAGCCAACAGACTTCCTCTCACGCAACAAAGAGAAAGTGGGAAGCATAGCAGAGTCAGGAGAGCAGTTGAGGTAGTGAGTAGCATAGAAGTAGCAGTTCAGGACCGCTGAAAAAGATGTGCCATAGTCGGCAGTTGGAGAGTAGTTGTCGTTGCGTAAGAATTGTGGAAGCGAGTTCCACAGTCTAGGACCTGCAGAGCTAAAGCTTCTGTCGCCAACTGTCTTTAAGCGGAGGAATGGGACAGCTAATTTATTGTCCACACAGGACCTGAGGGCGCGAACAGGCTGAAACTGATGCAGCAGTTCAGCTAGGTACGAAGGAGCCAAGCCGTGGCGGGCCTTGTGGGTCAGCGTAAGAACTTTGCTCTGTAACATTGGGTACGTGCAAGCAAGCTGAGAACTGGATGAGGTCAAATGCTGACACACGGCTGTAATATCTTATGTATTTCAGCTACACGGGTTTCATCTTGGCTTTTGTAAATGCCTAGTCCTCCCTGTTTTGTGTGAATGCAAGAGCCCGAGTCCACCAGCTGACCCCTCTTATGTTCCACTTCTTACGGTGGCTGATTCATTTTCTCTTATGGCTCGTGTACATGGCCCCACTCAGAACAAAGCTTGGCACTGATGTCCTAAAAAAAATTTCTTACTTGCTCCTGCTCAGTTCTTCATCCGACTTGTGCTCACAGGTGGAATGCAACAAAACGGTCCTTGACAATGTTCTGGATGAGATTGCTTCTCCTACTAAGCTCTTTTACGCCCTCACCCAGATGGCCTATGGTTCACTGAAGGCGTTTAACTGGCGAATCAACATCTCCTTAACGGTCCTCTAAGTCAGCCCCTTAGCTAGCGATCCTCACCGTGGTCGTTCTCCAAGCTTCGTGTCTGCAAGCTAGAGAAGATCCGAGTCAACTCCCCTGCTTGCATTTGGATGACAAAGGAACTTCTCAAACTGAATGACGATAGAACTAACTTACTAGTTATGAGCAAATCCAGTGTTGCTCAGAAATTGGAAAGCCTGTCACTCTGAATAGGCTTGGTTAGTGTATCTGTTGTTGTCTCTGAATGCAATGTAGATGTCATGCTCCAAAATGACCTCACCACAGTCAAGTTTGCCTGCTTTTAGCTCCTTGGTACTCGAAAAAAATTGGGCGTGCTAAGATAAGGATACCACATCCAGCTGGTCCATGAATTTGGGACATCCTGACTAAGCGCCTAGAAAGAGATTGAGTTCTCTGAGGGCGCTTTATCAAGTGCAATATTATTATTATTATTATTATTATTATTATTATACTTCTATTACCCACTACTCGCAGGTCTTCCTGTCTGTGTAATAGGATGCTTACAGTTGGTGCAATGCTCGGCATCTATACTTGTCTCGTGAACTTTGCAACTGCCACATTAATGACTTCTTACCTATCTGCCATAGCTTCTCATCTATAGCATTTCGGCTTTAAGGTTCTGCCAGTCGGTTTGAAGTCCGTTCATTTTCCTTATCTTGATAACCTTTCCAAAATGCTTCCCCGTCCGATTAAGTATTGAACAACCGATTGCTTTCTACTCAAGTCACTTAGCTGTATCTCTAGCTAGCCTCAAGGCCCCTTTTTTGACCTTGCCTTCAGCTCATATGCTTCAAAAGCCTGGAATACTCTACCGATTGACATAACGACATTCTGTGATATCATTAGAATTAAAAAAGAAGCTACAAACCCACCTGCTATTTCCGGTATTTGTTCTATCCGTGTGAAGCACCTATTGTGTGCCTATGCATACTTATTATAAGGTATGTTTAAGCAGTGCATGTTATCTTTATCCAATTGACATACTCCCATTCCAGCTTAAGGCTTGATCTGATTTATTTTAAACCACTAAGTTTGCTGCCATGAAACACAATGAGCCCTTTTACAATGGGCAAGCATCTATGCAGAGCTCAGCTTGGCTAAAAAGTATTGCACCATTTTAACTATCCTTTCAATGAACACTTTCCCTTAAGTAGTACAATCCCTTATTAAGTTAAGAGACAGTAGCCTCTGTCCCTCTTTGTATCATGCTGGGAGGGAGAGCTTTAAGTGCAAATCGGTGTGCGATGTAAGTTTTTGAACAAGCACTCATTCTAAAGGTGTTTACGAGTGTTGCTGCAACATTGATTATTCAATCTAGCCAGTTTTTGGAAGTGTAAACGATTCGGTCTGGTTGGTGTACCAAATTACACATTCTGTGTGCTTCTGCCATATGTCAGATCATATTTGTAACTCATTGATATATCCGAACAGTAGGCTGCTCCATCTTTTTGCTGCTATCAAATGTAATGTCTCGCATGGTTAGCTCGATAGGGGTAAAGTGCTCGCATTTCACTATCCTGCTCTTCAGCCTGCTATATAGATAACGCTTTTTAAACAGCCAATCTTTGCTTAACTTTGGATGGAAGGGATTTACTTTAGTTGACGGAATATGAAATCTTAGCCGTATTTACTATGTCTATATAGTTTTATAATGCCGAATTTGCAGTTGTAAATAGGATCGATATGACCTGTGCATCGTGCTGGTGGGCCCCAAAGCCCTGCCGAGGAACCTCCGTGAAAAATGTAGCCTTCTTTGTGGTAGGAATGAAACCTATTTCTGCAACAGTCTGGGTAGCCTTATACATTTAGGCTACCGAGTTAGCCCTTCGACGAGCTGCTTGCATGCCACCAGAGCCTGATCCACTGCCAAGGCCGGCTATTAATACCCAGCCGGCTGTCAACAAGGATGCTCTGAACCCGTGCTTAAATTAATTCATGCATGCACGGTTTGTGTTGTGGTTCTGTTTGGGTTGTGTGGTTCTGTTGGCACGAGAAACCATATGTTGTGGTGTTCAGCTGGCCAAAAATGTGTATTTTGAACGTGTGAGGTTACGACAGCCAGATTGTTTGCTTTTATTATTTTGATTTCGTAGCACAGATGTTACTACAAACAGATTGCCTATCAGCTCCTCTTAGTAAGTTTAGTAGGTTGTAAAAATGCATCAAAATCTACTTGGTTGCAGGGTTTATTCAATAATGGACTGCCATCGTAGTTACTTGTGATGGCTACTTAGTTTCAGGGCACAAGTGAGAGATGAGGCAGAATCGCACTTATTTGATTCATAATTTCTTATCGAGTATGATATAGCATCAAAGAAGTTGTTCGATCGGTTTGAGAGTAGCTACATACATGCCTTGGTCTAATTAAGTTATGCAAGTTGAACCTATTCCAGCCTACCCAACACCATAGTTTCATGTCAACCTCAGATAATGTACTTTCTAGTTATCTAAATATGGATGTTTCATCTGATGATGCTGAGCGATGCTTAGTTTTACTGTACAGTCTGTTACACCCTAAATCGCTTCACGCTATTCAAGACATGTGTTACGGCTCATGTTTACCAATGCATGGCTTCAAAAAGGAGATAGGTAGTCATGTATTTGGTTTTGTCCATATTTTATAGCTTTGAATGCACACAACTGATTAAAAAGAGGCACGATGCAGTGTACATGATGCTAGGGCAGAGAGAAGCATTGAAAAGCAGTTTGACTGAACATTTTGCATCTGCCAGAGCCACGTTTTCGTATAATTTTAAATGTCATCCATAAATCCAAGTTTACACATCGGTTGCAGAGCTGTGTGATGTAGCCTTTGACACATCATTATCCCCTACGCTAGTGCTGCCTCCGTTTAGGCACTGAACGGTGACATTGAAGATGCCATATGCCTACATGCTATGTATTACTCTATATGGCGGAAATATGGTGCGCTTCCTGAGAGATTCAACTGGCATCTCAAAGTTCCCGAGGTGTCTTTTTATCCTTTACGGCCGGAGTTAGTTGAGAGCACATACTTTCTCTATCAGGCCACTAAGAGCCCGTTTTACCTGCACGTCGGAAAGGATATTATTGCCAGTCTAAATAATCACACGAGAGTCGAGTGAGTCGTAGCAGCAGGTGCACGCAGCTCCCTCTCGCTGTGCAGCCGCCGCTGGCCGACGTTGCTTAAAGGCGATCGGCTCCTGCTCCAGGTGTGGCTACGCAACCGTGCACGATGTCGTCACGAAGGAGCTGGAGGACAGGATGGAGAGCTTCTTTCTCAGTGAGACCTGCAAGTATCTCTACCTGGTGAGCATCACTCGCTTTTGTCTGCTCTTCTCTTGTGGTGGTGGCAGTATCCGTCCAGCTTGTCATTGGGGCGGGAGGGGAATTAGACGTGCCGATTGCATTCTCCATTCGGCTGGCATGCTGCGCCTTAGCTGCAGGTGCGTGGCTGCCAGCCTGCGCCGTAAACCTGTCGGCGCCAAGTGTGTGAAAGGCATCTGAAATCGGAAGACAGTCCTTGCGAAGTTAGAAAATGCTTGACTTGGGCGACGCCAAGTTTTGCAGTGTGGCACGGTGACGTTCTCTTTACGTTTGCAGCTTTTTGATGACGACAATCACGTGAATAAGGCTGCTTCGAAATACATATTCTCGACTGAGGGGCATATTTTCCCAATTAAGCAGCACCTGAGGCAGGCGCTTTCTGGGCTTGCTGATAATCCGCCTACGGGATTTAGCAGTGATGCATCAACATCGTCAGCGGCCTCGGTAAGACCTTCCAGACCAAGTTCTTGCACTGTTTTCTTTTGCTTGTGCTTCTCGTCGTGCTGATCCGTACTTAGCAGATGTGTCACCTTTAGAACTTCGCAGGAAGAAAAGATCTCGGCCTGTTGTTTTGCTATCAACCTGCAGTAATTCACGAGTTCGGTTTGCTTATTGTTTGGGAACCAGAGTGGATGTTGCAGAGCCTGCATGTAGACAGACTAGGCCATTCCTGTAACTCTTGTGGGATTGTGAAGTCGGCTTGCACAAGATTAAAGTCGGTCAACAGTAAGGTTGTTGGTTTTTGTCTCACCGGAAAAACCCACGAATCACTTAATCACTTGCAGAACTTCGACTGTGTCAGGCAAACAGTCCTGGGTGTTTGTCGCCACTAATTATTCTTTTGTGGAGCTAAGTGACTAGTTGCAATGGACTTGCATATAATATTATTCAATCTTAAATATCAGCTAGGATGGAAACTAACTGCGGACGTGACAGCAAGTTAACTGATAAACGAGCAGGTGCAAATAGCTCCCGTTTTGTTAGCTCGTACTGGGCCTTTGAGTGATTGTCCTTGGGGCATGGAGTGGGTGATGAGTGAGGCGGTCGACATATATGAAGCTCCCTACATCAATAGTTGGTGAGTAGTAGCGATGTCATTTGCAGATAGTGCATGTGAAGCTGAGTAGATGCTGTAGTAGACTCCAAGGAAAGTAGCCAGTGAGTTAGCAGACATATATAGACCTGGGACAGTGCCTCACTGGCAGCAAAGCTTCCCGTAATCCGATCTTAGTCTAATTGCTCCATTGGGTGGAAATTGTATTTGCCTACTCTTTCTCTCAGCACAGCTTGCTTTGAAGTACACGGTACCTTCGGCTGAGCTAGATGCCTGACTTGATGTATTTCTGCTTTAAGGCTTAAACATCCGTTGAGCTGTTTAATGGCACCTGAGTGCTTTTCCTTAGTCAAAATTTAGCAGTAGAGTATCTGGTGGTTCCCCTAAAACAAAATACTGGATGATTTAGCAGCCTCTTTTGTGTAGCGATGGAAGAGCCTTTATGGCCATTACCATCGCTTGCAGCAGCGATACAGGATCGCCCACCGCAGGATCCGAACCCAAGACCTCGGGACCGAGGTCGTGAAAAGCAACCGCCTTAGCCAGTTTGCCATCAGGGGTCATTGTAATGAAGATAAAATCCCTGTGTGCTCGTAGTCGAATTCTGTGAAATCATTATGCTTTACGTTTGAAATATACTATGGAAGTCAGCAGGTCTGATAAAGCTCATGTGCAAGCCCTGTGGTTTTTGGAACAGGCAGCATCTTGATTTTCTGCAAAGTTGCAAGTGAAAATATGAATATATCTTACAGCTTTCTTACTGGACCCGACGTGATATGGATAGGTGAGCTGAGTCAGGCTTAGCTTGTCATTCATTAGACTGCAACTATTTAGGTGTCTGTTGGGAATGATTGGTAGGGGAAGTCTGTCCATAAATAGGACTCGCTGGTGCTTGTTGAACTGCATCTGAGTGCACATTTTGATAAGCTGGGCACAAAAACTTATGCAGCAACATGCTGTCATGTGCTTACTGGATGTTGGCGTCTATTATGTCCGCCGGTTCAGTTTTTATTCGTGCATTTAATATTTATTGATTAAATTCTAATTGACCGATATTAAATATGTATGTATGCTAGTAGTATACTTGCCGGTGATGAGTCGACCAAACGCAGCTGCTGCACTCGGATTTATTTTCCTATCAGTTGTTACAGAATGCCTTGTTACTGATACTTGTTTAATGTACTGCCGTCTTTGACCCATGAAGGGAGTAGACTCATTTTCTGAACTGGCACCGTCGATCTTTGCCTTCCATACAAAGACATCGTGTTTCCTCTGACTCATCAGAAAGAAACAGAATGACCTAACTATGTAGGCAGTTAGGCTGGCAGGTTTAACTAAAGCCAATTTGTCTGGGATATTAGAATGAGATCCACTTATTCTGCTGGAAGTGAGCTGCGTGATCGCTCGTTTACTACACATCTGATTTAACAGCTTCATTCCTAAAGTAGCAGAAAAGCCTTCAGTGCTGTCACCCCTGATTGCAGTTGGTAATACAGCATTGCCCACTTAAGGACTCGAGCTGACAACCCGATTCGTAAAGAACGAGCACCTTACCTCCTGGGCAAAGACCCAGGGGACTACGTCTTGCCTCATGTACGCCTCTGCCACACGTGAGAGCTTGGCAAGCTTCTCCTAAATTGGTTCATGGAGTGAAAAAGCAGAACAAGAAGTAGAGCCCACTCGTTTATCCTTGTGGCAGAGCCATGTGTGTGCCATCATCTGTCATAGATTCTATGAAGATTGTTTAGTCACCCGAAGTAGCTCGTGGCAAGTGGCAAACGGAAATTAAACAAAAGTACAGCACGTGTACTTGGTCGTCGACAGTTGTTCAATCTACTGGAAAATGCCACTTTAAGTGTGAGCACGATTTATGAATGACCTGCAGCCTTGCCCGTAGGCTGCAGGCGGCCACGAACATGCTCAATGAATCTGCAAGGAGATTTTTTGCTAACGTTGCTAAAAAGTATAGGGTGCTTTAAGCTGTGTCTCGGATCGATTGTGCTACCTCTAAATGTATACTCATACCAGGGCAGATGTCTGCCTTATTTTCCGTTGAGCTGAGAATTAATAATTATAGATAGTTTATGTAGCACCTTAAGAGAACCTAATCTTGATCCAGGTACTCCATAAATCTTGCTGAAAGCGAGTCAAAATCCAAAGGTTAGTCGTATGTACGGTATTAAGCATGCAAAACAAACAAGTTCTGTGCACAGGCTCGCATGCTTAAACAAACATCAAAGCACTCATAGCTACTGGCTAGTAAGACCTCTAGCTATTCACATGCATGCAGCTATGCACGGGTAAGCAGGCGAAGCACTTACGAACAAAAAGGACTAGTTCAGCAGGGTAAAGGGAAAACATACCGGAACATATGCTTATTTAGCCGACTTAAAGGTGCAAGGTCATTGCAGGTAGTAACCGCAGCCAGATGCAAATTCCCGACTGTCGGTGCATACAAACCAAAGGCTCGTCAACAGCTTCCAATTTAGTGCCAGGAACGGTGAGATGTTGTAACCCGAGGAGTGAGTGATGCAAGGGTACACGCGGAGAGCATGGAGTTTGGATAGGTAGGCTGGTGCAAGCAAGTGAAGTGACATGTAAGACCGACAGAGGAGCATGAAATCAATTCGATACTTGATATGGAGCCAGTCAAGCCCCGACAAAAAGTGTGTGATGTGGCAGCTATGCCTCAAAATCGGTGATTGTAGATTGTTGTGCATGCGTGGCACGTCTTGGTGTTTTTGTGCTCCAATGGATTTTCAGGTAGCCCACTTATGCTCCTCACTCTCCCTATCGTAGCTCTGAATGTACCAAAAGCTGTAAAAAGTCAACTCATGAATCTGTTTTTTCAACATCAGGCCTTACTGCTTAATCTGCAAAATTAAGCCATTCTTTTTATTTTCACATTCGCCGAATTATTGCTTATGGAGTAACTTTCAGAATTCAGAACGTGGTCTAGTCTTGGCTTTAATTGTAATGAATTTCAATTAGTCAAAGTGACAGCCGTAGAGGGGTTTTAATTTCGATCTTGGCTGCAGCATGTGAACGTCCAGCTCATTCAATGACATGTTTACAGGTTTGTCCACTTTAGATCGCATACAGGTTAAAATTGTCACTACATTTTATCGATAACGTTACATATTAAGAAATCGACGTCTTAAAAAGGGTCTTTCTTACTAGGATTTAATGCCTATGTCTGGCACACAGTTTTATTGTTGAATTCATTCAGAATAATCTTGGTCGTTACTATAAAGCATGGATTTTCTGTATGAACTAACTCGAAGCAGTAAACAATTTTAGAAGTAGGAAGTGAAGATTGATTTGGTCCAGCAGTTAAGGTGCTCGCCTGACCATGGTCTGGCTGAGGTCGTGGGCTCGAGCCCCAAGGCATACATGAAGCCCTTGAATAGAGATTAAGTTCTCTTGGGGCGCTATGCAAATGAATTGTATTTTATTTTTTGTTGACATCATTAAAATAGTAGTAGAAGAGCCGTAATGGCTTTTGTCTCCTGCAGAACTCGAACCTGTGGCCTGGTTTGTAACCTGAAAGCATCTTGCTTGTGAGCTCGAGAATATTTGCCGGCAGGGGCATGCCTGTCAACTTTGTCGTCTTTGGTACAGGATCTAAAGTCACCATAGTATGTCAACAGCTACGGGACGTTTAAAAGGCTAAGCTGGCATGAAAATGTGCACCATTCGAGAGATTCCAGAGTGCTAATGATGATTGATTTGCATTGTTAGATGTAATTGTGCGCACACGCACAAGCCACACGCACAAGCCACACGCACAAGCCACACGCACAAGCCACACGCACAAGCCACACGCACAAGCCACACGCACAAGCCACACGCACAAGCCACACGCACAAGCCACACGCACAAGCCACACGCACAAGCCACACGCACACACCACACGCACAAGCCACGCACAAGCACACGCACAAGCCACACACACACACACACGCACAAGCCACACGCACAAGCCACACGCACAAGCCACACGCACAAGCCACACGCACAAGCCACACAAGCCACACGCACAAGCCACACGCACAAGCCACACGCACAAGCCACACGCACAAGCCACACGCACAAGCCACACGCACAAGCCACACGCACAAGCCACACGCACAAGCCACACGCACAAGCCACACGCAACACACACACACGCCACACACACACACACACACACACACACACACACACACACACACACACACACACACACACACACACACACACACACACACACACACACACGCAACACACACACACACACACACACACACACACACACACACACACACGCACACACACACGCACACACACACGCACACACACACGCACACACACACGCACACACACACACACACACACACACACGTGTATAGCCATTCTTCATTCGACGTTCAAGGTTTTCTCAATGAGTAGCATCCTTGGCAGTCTGTCATTCCATAGGATGGACTGTACTTTAGCTGTTTGATCGTTAGTTCACTGCTTATCCTATACAAAGTTACAGCAGGCCACTTCGCTCTATTGATGTTGTAGTGCAAGCACGTGTCTGAGATTAAGCAGTTCGGCTTGCCTCTACAAAGGGACCGACTGCATGAAATTGAAGCAGCCGTCGGATTGTATGTGGCTGGCTAGCGTCTCTATATTTTTTTTGCTGGCGATAGCCATGGTTTGGATGTTACCCGACGTGAACTGACCTATGACCGGCCTCAGCATCTCACTCACTATGCACAAAGTGTGTCACTCGTGGAATGTGGACCGCCCTTAACTGCTGTGTTTGGCCGATCCATTGCATATGGTCCAGCTGGTGCGCAATCCATGCCAAGTTGCGATGTTTGTATGTTTGCAGTTTTTCACCACCTGTAGCGTTTATGTTGCAGCTTTTAGTCATCTTTCGGCCTTTCTTTGGTGTACAATGAGTGCTCTTGCATTAATGTCACTCGCTGACCGTGCCAGCTTGTGCAGCCTGGTTCATACACATCATGTGATGTGGAATCTGTGTGCGAGTGAGTGCAGTTGAGTTCATTTGCATGGGTGTTAAGGGCCGACTGGGTTGTGGTGTCAGAGTAGCCAACGTTTTTGTTGGCCTTTGCTTTGCTACATTATTATTACACTCCTTTGAGTGTGCATTCATATGACCTTTCGCTTTTGGACACATCTTGTATGGCACTCAACGAACATTGAGCTCCTTATTTGATTTGTCTTTATGGTAAGGGTCGTTCATTATAGGATTTGGATCTCTTAGTAAAGGCTGTAGATTTATGTAACAGCTGTTTCACTTTGGTAGATTGATGATACTACATATTTACTCGCTAGTCACGTGGATCCTCTTAACGTGTTTTGAGTCTGTGGCTCCCACCAATTCGCACATTCCACTGGTGGTGCAATGTGGACTTCGTGGTTTTCCCTAAACCATTAATGCAAATGTGGAGATTGGTCGTGCTACTCCTTGCTGCTGTCTGCTTGTAGCAACTTGCAGGATGTGGCATCTGGGTAATTGTGTTAGAGACTGGAAGACTCATATCAAACGTAAGTATATTACCTCTGGTGTCCACTGGTCGAGCGACCAACTACTTGCCCCCGAGAGTCCTTTGCTAATTTTCTGAGTTTCAAGTGTTCTTTTAAGGGCGACACCATATCGCCGAGACCATGTAATTTAAGAGTAGGATCTCAGAGGTATGTTTTGTGAGTTTTCTCTAGTATCTGGGCTGTATGTGTCATTCAGAAGACCGCTTGTACAGCTACCTATCACGTATGATCCCTGTCAATGATTAGGAACTGTCTTACACGATGGCTTGCAAAGAATTTAACTAGCTCCTTAGTTCGGTCTCGGCTTGATTATTGTAATTCCCTTTTGGCTGGGCTACCAAAGAAAGCAACTAGGCCACTGCAGCAGGCTACGAATATGGCTGCAAGGCTAGTTTTCCAAGTCCCAGAGGTTTGACCACGTGTCTCCTTTGCTAAAAGAGCTAGGATGGCTGCCCGTTGATCAACGGATACAGAACAAAGTTCTTACACTGATCCACAAGGCCCGCCACGGCTTGGCTCCTCCATACCTAGCTGAACTGCTGCACCAATTTCAGCCTCCTAGTGCCCTCAAGTCCTGTGTGGACAATGCATTAGCTGCTCCATTCTTCCGCTTAAAGACCGTTGGTGACAGAAACATGATCTCTGCAGGTTCTAGACTGTGGAACTCGCTTCCACAATTCTTACGAAACAACTACTCTCCTGCTGCCGACTATGGCTCATCCTTTTAGCCGCTTAGGCTGTGAGTGGGCAATACAAAACTCTCCTGCATAACACCCACATAGTCTGTTATGGCTTTGTGGAGTTACAGACGGAGATGCATTGCATAGCTGGCTCTGCTGAGGTACTGTCGGCGTCAGCTGAAGATGGTAGCGTTGGGGCAGGTAGGAGACGGCTATCTAGTCTTTATATCAGAACACCTGCCGAGTGGTAGTGAGACTACCATGTAGCCACGAATTTCACAAGGTGCTAACCCTAAACAGCTGGTGAGTATAACCTGAAGGTTGCCTGGCTTACTGTTCTGCCGTCATAGCTGAAGCCAAGAGCAGCCGTGCTTCCTTCGAGCTGCTAAGCACCTGTATGGGAATTTAGTTGTCTTTAGGCGTTTTACAAGCGACCGAATATTACAATTGCTATTCTAAGGCATCCCAATTTATTTGAAACAACTAATTGTAATACTAACATGTGTTATATATATATATATATATATATATATATATATATATATATGCATACATGTGTGTGTAAGCATGCGTATATATATATTTTTCTTAATATTAATCAATGTGATTTCCATCCTTAGCCTCGATATAGATACGAACATTAGTTATTTTCCAGTAGCAAAGCTCACAATATTCTCAATAAAAAATGAAGAAAAATCTTCTACAAGTAGCCGAGGTTGGGTTAGAGCTTAAGGATGTGCCTTAGCTGCCGATTGAAAAAAATAAAGAGGTCATCTTAAAAACCTTTGGCCACTCGCTCGTCTAAGAGCCCATAAGTAAAGCCTTTGTGCTGGAGAACTGATTCTAATGGCCACCCCTATTCTGGAGGGCAGAAAAAGCCGTAACCCCACCCCCATCGCAAGAGTGACTGAGAAAGTAAGTCCTGAAGGGCAACCCAACGGAATGCCTAATTTAGCACCAGCTAAGTCTGGCGGCCCCCTCCCACCGTGGCAGAACGTTTAAACTTCCGTCCATGTGAGGTCTGGAGCCACCCAAGAGGGAATTGGCAGGCTTCCGGTGGCTGAAATTGGCGCTACTGGCCTCCCGTCCGTGGTGCACAACTTGCTAGCCAGAAGCAGCTGCTCGATGGCCTCCTCGATGAGGCTTGTTTGGGGCTATTTAAATTGGCTATTTATCTTTTCCCAAACTGCCCTCGTGATAACCAGAGATGCCTACCCAAATATAATTGGATTAACGATCGCCCGATGCCTGTTTATCCTCTCCTTTTTGAAAGCATCACTATCAGAAGCAGTGACTAATGTAATCCTTCGGAGATTGCAATCTGCGGAGTTGTAAATCTTGACTGAGCAAGTTTCAGGGACTCAAAATGGATAACGATTCGAGAACTGAAAAGTGGTAAGTTAATATGACTGCTGGTTGGGCTCTACAATATGCTGTTTTGGCCCACTAAATAACAAAACAAAGTGTGGTTTCAGCTTCATGTGAACAAAAATGCTATAAAAATCTACCTGTTGATGAATAGAATGTTGTTCAAAACTTCTCAATAAAGATCGGAAAGTGGATAATCAAAGTATTTCCGAAGTTTAAAAATAATTTTTGACTGCTAAAAGTCAACAATAACTGGTGACGCTAGAAAATACTATAAGCCATGGCATTAGCTTCATAGTTCTTCGCTGTATTCGATGAAAGGATTATGTAGTGACTTATGAAACAAACTTTTTACTGCAGTCTTCTGCATAATTTCGAAAAGATTCTCCGTTCACCAAACACGTCCGAGGGGCACATCCCAAAGACGAAACCTCAAGACTCACATATCTGCACTGGATTCACTCCGGTGTGGACTTCTAAGCTGACCAGCCTGCACTGGCCGCTTATTGGCAGAGCCAGTGCAACGTACACATGCCAACCTTGGCTTAGAAGCTACGTCCGGACCCGATGGCATAATACCTGACTGCGGTCGCTCGATGCTCATACAATCTAATTAAGCAGAGAGCAGCCCTACGTTGATTCACAGAACACTCTGTGGCCGTCGGCTCCTCTCTCTCTGTCTCTCTCTCTCTGTCTCTCTCTCTGTCTCTCTCTCTCTCTCTCTCTCTCTCTCTCTCTCTCTCTCTCTCCCTCTCTGCGATGCTTACTGATTCCTACTGCAGCCTTAGATTCCACCCTTTTCGCTTCTCACTGCCACGCACTTTCGCCGCATTCTTCTCTCCCTCCGTCACTCTTTGCTTTGCACTGTGGCCCCAGGCTCCAATCTCTGCATTCCTAGCTGATTCGTAGCTCATTACGCTAAGCACTAGGACGGAGTTGCAGAGACCGGCTCGAGTAGAGACTGATAAAGCTAGCGGAGCCCAGTATCAGCCAAGGATCAAGCATCTGAGGCGTCGTCGACGAGTGATGAGTAGGTACATGAGCATCTGCCCACCCGTTGCTGACGGGCGAAGACTGAGACTGGGGCTGTACGACGGCCTGGCTTTGCTTTTCACATCAGCGCATCATATGCCGCGAGTAGTCGAACCTAAGGAAAAGCTTCGCGTTAATTCTTTGTGAAATCGATCGCCTCGCGATGCTCAAGCGACTAACGTGACTAACGATAACGCATACAGTGCAGCTGCTTTTCAGGCCGCACCAAATAATCCGAGGCAAACTCAACTCATACGCATAGTAAATATATTCGCAGGCGTGATAATTATGCAGGAATATTATGCAGGGAATACCGATATACAATATATATCGCTATCGCTATTTCTTGTAGCTCGAACCTTCTCAATGGGAGCCTGCTGTGAGGTGCTTGGACTCTTTCCGGAAATTAAAAAAATTCTCAAAGGACCGCTTCCCTTGGACGAGATATCGTTTCGGCGTTGAAGCATCAAAATAGCCAAGGGTTTTCCGGAGACATCTTTCATCTCCGCGTCTTGTTCGGAAGCTCTTTTTTTATTGCCCTGGTTTGCTGCCGTAAGATCAGAAGGGAAAAGCCGTGACTGTGATTCGAAACACAACGCAAAGTTCTTCAGAATAGGGCTGACACCGTCTTAGCCAACAGTAAGCAGTTTCGTTTAGGTGAGACGGCGTCTTCGGTTCCATAGCCATTCCATTCGAACTGAACTCTTGAATTTTCTTGGCCACCGCTGCTTTCTCTCTCAGGGCTGCTCGGGGCTGCTAGACCACTCTGAGCCGGTTGAGTAAGCTGCAGCTCTCTGATCAGATGCAATTTAGCTAGAGGCTCTCAACCCGTTTCTACGCGCCCCCCCCCCCGAATGAGCTGGGTGAGATAAGTATGAGTATGGAGAACGTGCATTGCCATGGGATGATCGCACGCCTAGCCCGCGAACACACAGCAGCCGAAAAGCCCTCGGCTGAGATGGACGGCTGACGACGATTCAAGCACAGAAATTCCAGGCGCATTCCTTACACTTACTCTACAGACACTAGTGCAGCTAAAACCTGAGGAATAACAGAAAAAGGATATGCGGTTTTTTGTTAAGGGTCGTGGCTAGGATTTTTGGCATTTGGCTAATTACCGACCTTGAGAGGCATTGCACCAGATCCGGGTTTTCACTTCTGAAAATCTGGAAGTCATTATTTAAAATTGTATACAAACTTTTAGTTTAATCCTTTGAGCATTTTGGTTGAGCTTGAAGCTTTATAGCAAAAGCGCACCGCCAGGAGAGTCTTTTCACTAACGAATGTGTTACTCCATTTTCGAAACCCGAGGCTGAGCTTCCGTAGCAGGCCGCTCTTTAGTTCACCTTAAAACTATTTAAAAGAGGCATTCGCATTAGAAAATCTTAAAGTATGACTGATCCCTGAAAAAAGAGCTCTTCCTCTGGAAACTAAAACTACAAGTACTCAAGGAGTATAAAATAAGTACAGATACATGATGGCTTTAGAGGCTTGTCAGTGCTGCAAACAGTTGGCGTCGCTTCAGCGCAGGGAACACATTTATTTACAATGGAATGGCCGAAACGACTTCCGGTACACAGGTTTAGTGTCGAATTCCATAGGGGCTATATGTGTCGACTTAAGTAGGCCATATTTTCAATGTTGGCAGTTGGGCACTTTTTAGACAAGTTTTTGAGAGGCTAGTGAGTGACACTGCTTCGGTTGGGAGCAAAAGGCTGTAAACGGTTTTAAAAGGTAATGTAGCAGCTACATCAGGGTTGAAATTGCAACACGAATTCAAATAATGAGTGTTTGGAGAGGCTAAAGAGTTCGTCAGAGCGTATTTCGAAGAGATGTCCCTGACCTTTTGCCACGCCTCCAAAGATCGGGTTTTCGCTCTACCGTGCGAACACTGAGCTATACCCATCGCTCAAAACTTCTGATGGGGCTTTTTTAGATTATAACTTTACTCTGCCAAAGAATCCTAATTGGCAGAGGATTCCAATAAACGTGCTGTCATTAGTGAACGACCCTGATATAGCACGGGAGGTTTTTAAGGCCATCTGAATCCTCTTAAGCCTAGTTGAGACGGCGTGTCTTGCTTCCTACCTACTCGAGTAATACTACGTATTCCGTTTGTAGGAGGTTTAGACGGCAGTCTTACTCCAAGTCTGGCTTTTTACTAGCTTCGCCCACTGAGCGTTCACGCGATAGCAATGGCATTTCTCTACGAGTCACCTCGACCTAGGCGGCATCGGCTGAATAGCTTAGCAGGAATCGCTGGATCAATCTACTAGTGCACCAGCATTACCTCGAGCTGAAGTTGGTGCCGCAAGCTGGAGTTGGTGAGAATAGTTGATGTCAATGCCGCAAGCTTACTTATTCACTGCCCTTCTTAGAGCAGCCCGTCGCAAAGGAAGGCAAATGTTGGCACGAGAGCCTCACGTTGTGCTTACGCTTTGGCAATATGTCTGAGGCCTTATTTAGTAAAATACACAAGTAGGACAATAGCTCTGGTTGGGCACTGCAGACAACTATATTGAAGATGTCCGTGTTCAGTGTTCAATGTCTAAATATATCACTAAAAGCGAAAGCCCTTTCCCGGAACCGCCAGCCTCAGTATATTACGGGCTACGCTCGAAGCTTGATCAAAATCGTGTCTGTTCACCGAAATCGTTCGTTGAATGAATGAACTAATATTTTATATATTATTTCCATATATGATGGATTATGTTACATTATATTATAATAATATTTGGATTATAAACTAATTCATAACTAACAATTAATATCAATATTTTACCACAATCGTTCGTTGAATCATCGAGGCAGAGGCAAGCTGCAGTTTGCGTGTGTGTGCCGGCGTGCTCTGTTAGCTGAAGGACGAGCCATGACGCGATGGCCCAGCGTGGTAAGCAGAGACGAATCGTTACTTTACAGGCATTAACAAGCAAGGTGGTCAGGTTTAGTAAAAAAAAAATGTGCCAAGTGCCGTTTCGCCGTAATGACTCTAGTACTAACTGGGCCGACTGTTCGTCAGTCAAATCCTCGCTTGGCCGCCAGTTTGATAGTTTATTGCAGGCCGCTCTGGGACTTGTCAACTTTAACTTTCGACAGTTCACGCTTGCACGCTATTTATGTGCGCTTCATAAGAGGCGAGCGTGCGAACTGGTCTCATTCTCGGGAACGAACTGCAAGTCCGCATCGAACGCTAACATCCGGCGAAACAGCCGCCCGGCCTCTTCTTCGTCGTTGACATGGCAGCGTTGACCGGTGTTTAAATGCAAGAAGCTCGGCCACGTGACTTCTTTGCTAAAAGAGAAGCGATGGCCTCAGAGTTGATCAGCGGATGCAGAGTTAATCAGTGCTTTGAAGCAAGCAACCGGCAGAGGCCGGGCTCCTCCACGACTTCCTCCTCCCCTCGCTAGAGAGCGGCCTCGGGCGTCTCTGGGCGGAGTGGACATTTCCCTAACTTCTTCGTTCCCCTAACCATGTTATTCATTTTCTTTGCTTATCAAGCATGATATTACTCACCATTCAATTGCATTTCCCTTTGCGGCAAATGTAAAGGGCCTAGAGAGAGAGAGATTGAGGTCCCTGAGGGCGCTTTATCAAGTGCATTATTATTGTTATTATTATTCGTAATACCTTCGGGTATTTCGCTAGTATCGTCACTGTGCCTGTGCACGAGCTGTCCTCGGATGTGCTACTCAAAGTAGGACCTGCTTGGCATAAGGTGTGATTTCACCATTAGCTCACATCTACTTGCGGGTCTTTTTCCGCTGCTGTCCAATAGAGCTTGGTTCGCGATTTAATACTCTTTCCGGTAATGACTCGTTCGCCGAGGCTCAGGGTGCAGTTAAAAGTAGGCTACCCGCTTTGCGTTACTGAGGTTCCCGGCACCTCGGCGTGCCCTCACTGTCCCCGCCTGCCTATGCTGCCTATGCTGCTTAGGCTTGCAGGTCTCTTAATCCTCGCCTCGCGAAGCTACGCTTCCGTTGCAGGCAATAGACCGCCAGTAGATACACCGTCTACGTTTGACCCGCAGTCACAGTCGGCCGACAATTTCTAACCATGCTCCCCGCAGCCCAAATCCTTCCCACCTGCCTCCCGGAGGCAGATGGGGTGGCCTCTTGAACTCCACCTGCTAACTGTCCGCTCACGAAAAACCAAGGGCAACGCACCTGCGACCGGAACTTCCGGGAGAAGAAGCACGACGCTTTTCTATTGGCCGAGACGTGGCCGTGATGTCCTACTCTGGCGGCTCCCTGTACGTATATGAGTGAACTACTCGCGGATTCTCATTCTTTCAGATCTCGTAGACTGACAAGGTGGGTGGCGGAGTTGCTGTTGTTGCTCTTGAATTACCTGGCTATGAGGCCTACAGTTTTTCAGTCGGGCCATTGCTTGAATTAGTTGCTATCAAGTTCCTATCAAAGACTTCGCACAGTTGTGACAGCGGTCCTGAGCTGTTACTTCCATGCTACTCACTACCTCAACTGCTCTCCTGACTCAACTATGCTTCCCACTTTCTCTTTGTTGCGTGAGACGAAGTCTGTTGGGTACCGAATGCGTACCGAAAGCCGCTTAGGCTGCGAGTGCGCTATACAAAACTCTCCTGCGTAACCCCCACTTAGTCTTTACGACTTTGTGGAGTTACAGACGGAGATACATTACATTACATTACATCTACCAACCACCTTCTGGATGTCTAATCTTGCTTATGGAAGATTTTTCGAAGCATCTTACCAAAATATACGTGTGAGACAAGCCGTTATCGCTTGCTAAATAATATTCACAATGACAAACATAGAATCGGCCAAGTCCTCTCATTTCTTAAATGTCTGGAAAACTTCGGCTTAGTCAAACAATTTAATCAGGGAAATCACATTGGCTAAGCCAGGGGTGTCCAACCTTTTTGCGTTGGGGGCCACATTTAAAAAATTTAAAAGGTGGGGAGGCCACATGTAAATTGGCGTAGTTGACCGCATCAGAAAATAAGATCGTAATTTAGTATGATTATTACTATTATACTTAATAAATAAACCGCAATACAACAGTATTTTTTGGCATAGCTATAATTTAAAATAATAAAGAATGCAAATTTAATCATGTGTCCTGGAAAATAATTCGATAGATGTTATGGCCAATCTTTTCCTTTTGGATTTTTATTTTAATAAAACTAAGATAGAAACTTATAAAACTTACAAAATTACATGACAAGGACTCACATAATATTATTGTCTTCGGATTAATTAAATGCCACAGGTATTCAATGTCTTCTGCACTGCAGGCATCAATGAGATTTTTGGCATTGTTTCTGTTTGCATAAAAAGTCAACATCTGCTGCAACAGTTGATGTGGCAATTCTAAGGATTCCTGATAAATGTCCATCTGTGAGAACGGATCGAGTCTTTGTTTCACATTTTTTAGTCTGGAAAAAAGCTGTTTACAGCAATATGTGCTGCCAAAAAGTAAAATATACCTGCGAGCATGTTTGGCTAGGTTAGGAAAAGACTCTGATGAAACATACTGCTTGTAAAAGGTAACAAGGTCATGCTGATCATAAGCAGTTTTTAAATTGCTGTCATTATGAATGTCGATTAGTTCGAGTTGAAATTCATCAGGTGCATCAGAGGGATCGATATTAAATGGATTACTAATCATGTTCATGTCATCCGCATGTTGTTGGAAATCCTGAAACCTCTCTTTGAATTCATCAACAAGTTTGCTAACAAGAGTGGAGTACTTCATATGAGCCAGCGTTTCAGGCGATCTCGTTGCTAGTGTTGTGAAATGTAACAGCTTCTTCTGATCTAAGTGTTTCCGGAAAAGTTTCAGCTTTTGCACAAACGCGACAACACACTCGTACATCTTATGGACCAGTTGATCCGTACCTTGCAGTTTGACATTAAGATTTGCAAGATGTTTGGTCATGTCCACCAAAAAAGCCAAATCATTCAACCACTGCTGGTCATCGAGGAAGCCAGCATCTTTTCCCTTTTCTGTCATAAATGTTTTTATTTCGTCCCGAAGTGACCAAAACCAGGCTAGCGTGTTTGCCCTACTTAGCCAACGGACTTGGAAGAAATAAATAACATCGCAATGATCTGATCCCAACTCTTCAAGGAAAGCCTGAAATTGTCCGTGGTTTAGCGAACGAGACCTTATCACATTGACTGTTGAAACTACATTGTCCATTACATGTTGCATACTCAGGACCTTTGCACATAGCTGTTCTTGGTGGATGATGCAGTGATGACTGAAAATTTTGTGAGGTACTAATTTTACCATTAAAGATACAAATCCGTTGTGTCTACCTGTCATTGAAGGGGCTCCGTCTGTGGTTAAACCAATCAATTTAGTTTCAGGAAGATTAAATTTTGTGAGGACCCTCTTGACCTGATCCAAAATGTCCCTCCCCGTTGTAGTGCCTTTCATTGAACATATATCCAACAGTTCTTCAATAATGACAAACTTTCCTGTTACTCCGTGTACAAACACCGACAGTTGAGCCGTATCGCTATTGTCCGTGCTTTCGTCGAGCGCAAGAGAATAAAATTCGCATTCAGCAAGTCTTTTAGTGAGATTTTCTTCTATGTTGGATGCGAGCTCGTCAACTCTTCTCGCAACCGTTTGATGAGAAAGACTGACTTTCTCTGCTTCTGACTTCTTTTCTGGACAGACCACATCAGTAAACAGCCTAAGGCATTCCTTAACAAATTCACCATCGGAAAATGCTTTCCCCCTTAGCTATAGCTTCAGCTATTAAAAAACTTACTTTGGTTGAAGCCTCAGACTTGTTGCTGACTGCTGTAAACAATGACTGCTGTCCGATGACGCTCTGTTTCAACGAGTTCACGCAATCAATTCGAAGTTGACCAGTCAGGCTGTTGTACCTGTCGCCATGCTTTGTTGAAAAACGTCGCTTAACATTGTACTCCTTTGCAACGGCAATTGTTTCTTGGCGTATTAGGCACATAATCCTACCGAAGCGTTCCATTACAAAATAGTCTACAGTCCAAGATGCTTTGAAAGTCTTCCTTCTGCGTCAATTTTTCGTTGTTTTGCTAGTATTCACATTCGCCGCCATTTTTCTCTGTGAAATACAAAAACAGATCAGTTACGAATTGATTAATTTATATTTTATCACAGCAATATCTTAGTATTAGTAAGTAAGTTGAGCAATACGCGTTTTTTGAAAAACCTACCTGACTGATTCCAGTTCGTGCAGCAGCAGCTGAGAAACGGCTCTTTTTTCTATCCACAGTGTGAAACAGTTAATTCCGCTTGCGGAAGCGTTATAAATGTGACCGTAATTGCGCCGCTGTAGCACAAATATATTTCCCCTTCACGCCAAAATGTTCACATGAAGGCTAGCAAAATAAATCGATTTTTTACCTTCACGAGAAAATAGCCATTCGGAAACCTTCACGCTTCACGAGAGCGTGAAGTACATCACAGCGCCTTATATTGCCGTTTGTAATGATTAAAAATTAACTAAAAACATGGAGTAACAAATATTGTTGGTATAACGTTTCGGGCCGCATAGAAGACCTCGGCGGGCCAGATTGTGGCCCGCGGGCTACGTGTTGGACACCCCTGGGCTAAGCCATGACCCGGATCTCGCGATCGCAGAGGATTTCTGCCCCACTGACTATGTTTCGATCCCACTGACTATTGAGGATCATTGTTCAATGCCATTTTCTGTCCATGTTACATCAAATATTCCCAGCAGTATGGAGTCTGTCTAGCGACAAAACTTAAAATGCATCGATGCTAAGAAATCCTTGAAATCTTTTTGTGGTGCAAGTCTTCTTCATCTGCAAGCAGAATCTGCCGTCAGCCTCAGCCTCCTCCGTGCTGGTGCATCATACTCATGTCTCAAGAGCGCTCTCGAAGAGCATTTTCTCCCGCACTATGTCCATACATGGGGTCGCAGATATTCTTTTCTATTTATTAAAAAGCTTCATACGATTCGCCGTATAATCTGTACGTTTTATTCGCCGCTTTAAGAAGTCTAGGTCTGCATCCGACCTAGGCAGTTTCAAAGATTTCCTCAGTATCTGCAACCATAAGCTTAGAATGACATTTTGGCTTGAATGGCTTTTTGCCCTCGAAAGCTGAAGTGCGGCTAGTCAGACCGAATGCAGATGTATAAGACAGCGAATCTCTTGTTTTCGAACTCTGAGAGGTTTCATTATCCGTATCTTAACTGTTCAACCGATAATTGCGTCGCCTCTTTCGCTGGATTAATTGCAAGAACTCATGACTCCGTGAAGCAACCAGCTGAAGAAAGTTTTTGAGATGCAATTTGTGGTCTCCCTTCACAATCCAAGTCGTAAGTTAGATTCCTGCTGTGGGCGACCATTTATTGCCCACTGCAAGCAGTGCTGAGAGCCATTAAGGCTCTCATGCAACTATATAAATGCGGCAGCTGAATCAGCTAAGATTTTGTTATTTCTCAATTATTTTTCAAGGTTTCTTTCTAAAAAACCGTACCTTTATTAAGTTTTGTAAAAAGGTTACGAGCGAAAAAACTTATTTTAGCCACATCTCTTTTTTAATGCCTCTCTAAATAAAGGGAATTCGCCGAAGTCTCTTAAATTGGCCATCGTTCAATCAAAATAATCGGTATTTGATTAAAAGGTTGTAGCAAAGTATCATCAAATTTATTTCTTCTTTATATCAAAGATTTGCGAAAAGATTTTGTTAAGAAGCTTACAGAGCCTATATTAGAAAGAATTATCAAAAAATTGTTTTAGTCGAGACTTAAGTGACAGTAATCAAAAAATTGTTTTAGTCGAGACTTAAGTGACAGTACTGCACTGAAAGTGCCCTCCTCCGTGTGACCAACATCTTTAAAAGCAACGATGAAGTATTTGTTAGTGCTTTGGCAATGCTTGATCTACGAGCGGCCTATGAAACTATTCATTAAGATATTCTAATTGAACGACTACGAACAATTATTGTTTAGGAAGACACATTAGCATGTTTCAAATCACACTCGTCCAACCTTGCTCAATCCGCGTAGTGCATGGTCAGACTCATCCAGCAGACCATTCATCTGTAAAGTTCCTTAAGGACCAGTTACCTTTCCTTTGCTGTTCTAGATGCGTAGCGAGTATCTGAGAAATGTGATTTTAGCCCGTTGGGTCGGGAATCACTTCTAAAATGTAATGCAATGCATCTTCATCTGTGACTCAGCAACGCCATAAAGACTAAGTGGGGGTTACGCAGGAGAGTTTTTTTTATAGCACACTCACAGCCTAAGCGGCTTTCGGTACGCATTCGGTGGCCAACCGACTTTATCTCACGCAACAAAAAGAAAGTGGAAAGCATTGCAGAGTCAGGAGAGCAGTTGAGGTAGTGAGTAGCATGGAAGTAGCAGATCAGAACCGCTGAAAAGGATGAGCCATAGTCGGCAGTAGGAGAGTAGTTGTAGTTGCGTAAGAATTGTGGAAGCGAGTTCCACACTCCAGGTCCTGCAAAGCTAAAGCTTCTGTCGCCAACGGTCTTGAAGCGGAAGAAGGGAGCAGCTAATTTATTGTCCATACAGGACCTAAGGGCACGAACAGGCTGAAGCTTGTGCAGCAGTTTAGCTAGCTATGGAGCCAAGCCGTGGCGGGCCTTGTGGGTCAGCATAAGAACTTTGCTCTGGATCCGTTGATCAACCGGCAGCCATCCTAGCTTTTTAGCAAAGGAGACACGTGTTCAAACCTCTGGGACCTGAAACTAGCCTTGCAGCCATATTCATAGCCTGCTGCAGTGGCCTAGTTGCTTTTTTTGGTAGCCCAGCCAAAAGGGAATTAAAATAATCAAGCCGAGACAGAACTAAGGAGTTAGTTAAATTTTCTACAAGCCACTGTAGAAGACAGGTCCTAATCTTACATAGGGGTCGGGTGTGATGGTTAGCTGTAGAAGCAGTCTTCTGAATGAAGCTTTTAAAATTGAGGTAGCTGTCGAAGATGACACCTACATTTTGAGCACTGGTGATGGTCGCACAACAGTATCACCTATTAGAAGAACAAAGCCTTTTGATATAGCCACACACTTAGGGTGTCCTATGAACAGTAGTTCTGTTTTATCGTCATTTAGTTTCAAGAAGTTTTTCGACATCCAAAATCTAATTTCGGCAAGGCAAGTATTCAGTGTATCAGTTGCTGCCGCAGATTACGACGCTTTGAACGACAAATATAATTCAAAAAATATAATTCATTTCTATAGCGCCCCAAGAGAGATTAATCTCTATTCAGGCGCTTCACACATGCCTCGGGGCTCGAGCCCACGACCTCAGCCAGAATTTGGTCAGGGCGAGCACCTTAACCGCTTGACCTAACCAAATACAGCTGAGTATCGTCAGCATAAAAGTGATATCCTATTCCATGGGCCTTAATCACTTTTCCTAGAAGTTGAGTATAAATGGAGAACAGCAAGGGACCGAGGATGGACCCTTGAGGGACTCCACAGGTGACTCGTCTCGTGTGTGAGACCTGACCCCCATACGATACGGATTGAACCCGATCAGACTGACGATAACCGGCTGTATTTGTCATCTCAACCGTCGGAATCTGCTGCAGTCACTGATAGACTGAATGCTTGAATTGCAGTATTTCGATGCTAGTCTACTAATTTCCTTAAACTTCACAAAAATAAAATCGAACTCTTAGTCACCGGACATCCCAAGTATGCTGCTACACGTGCTACGAATTTGCTCTTCTAGTAGATGATGCTATTGTGCGAACGCCACCATGCGTCCGGAATTTAATTGTCATCTTATTTAACTTCTTAAATTGCAGAAATTTTACTAGAAAGACTGTGTCCGCTGCTAGCCATTGTGTTCGATTTCTGTCTTAGATGAGAGATTTCTAACTCAGTGGCTTGCTAACAAGACTAGCTAACTCTCTGCTTCTGTCTAGGCTGGAATGCAGCAATTCAGTTTTGAATGTGGTACCGAAAAGCTATTAGGTTTCTACAGCTAGTGATGAATATGGCTGCACGTGGGTTAGAAATTCCAATAGGTGGTGCGGCCACGCGTCTCCTTGGCTGAAGGTGGCTGCGATGGCTCATGGCTGATCAATGAGAGAGCAGAGCAGAGCACAGATCTTACTCAGACCAACGAGGCCAGCTATAGCTTGGCTCCTTACCACATCATACCTGAAATGATGCACTGGTGTCAGAAAAGCTATGGAGAATAAATTTCGCAGTTCTACTCCTTGGCTTAAAGGCCTTTGGCGACAGAAGCTTAAGCTCTGCAGTTCGTAGAATGCGGAACTGAAATCCACAATTCATATGCTATGATATCTTGTCTCCTGGAGCCGACTGCTTCACATTCTTTCCAGCCCTTCCGAGCTGCTACTTTCACGCTACTTACTCCCTCGACTTTCCTGACCTAGCAACGGTTCTCGTTTATACTTTCTCATAGTTGTGTGAGATGAAGTCTATTAGCTATGGCATGCAGACCGCGTTAGCCGCTTAGCTTTTGAGTGGCCTACAAAAATTGTGCGGCGCAGCATCCACTTAGTTGTGACTAATTGAAGTACGGAGATGCTAGTGCACATGCAGGGGCGAAGCCAGGATTTTCAGGTTGAAGGCAAAGGTTGAGGTTTGGGGGCAAGGGTCTCTTGTCCTCTCGAGGCCTATGAAAATTGGCCCCAGAATATATATAGCATTTCTAAATGCCGACCACACTTCAAAAATGAATTAGAACCACATGCTCACGCAGGGGTAGAGCTACCAATGCCAATTAGCTCAAGACTTCAGGCCCAGAGTAAGGTACTCACTCTTCATGATCCAAGTCGTGTATTCGAGTCGTCATACAGCGGGCGATCTTTATTTCCCGCTGCTGGCGGTGGCAATAGCCGCTAAAGCTTTTCAGCCGCTTGTTAAATGTCCTGCTTTGTTGTCTGCCTAATCAGCTCACCTTTAACTTAACTTCCGAGCGCAGCTACGACTCTTAGCAGCCTCGTCAATGCACCCAATGACTTTGGCGTTAGCAGAGCACGGCATCTAGCAAGAGTGCTCGTAGTGTAAAATGTTCGAAAGAATGGGAGAAAACTTCAATTTTTTGGAAGCGTACCTTTTAAAAGACAACTAAGTTGCAAATGCAAGTCTATGCTTGGGCGATTGAAATGTGACCGGAAGTGCAGTTGTACACACAATTATTCCGTAAGCCATGTCCACACCCTCGAGCTTCCTTCTACGAGCTTCGCTGATTTATGGAGCGGCGTTTCTCCGGCGAAGTTTTAAAAAGCAGCTCCGCTATAAAAGGTCACTGGACTATCACTTGAAGCTATACAAATTGCATAGATTTTTCCAAGTAATGACAGGCCTCGAGGTCAAATATCCGACTGATAGTTATAACAATCCAAAAGCATAAACCAAAGCCTGCGAAGCTGGGCTCCGGCCCCTAGGGGCAAAGGGTCCAGTTTGGACGAATGCTATCCAAGCTATTCATGCTTTATTTCCTTGCCATGCGTATGTTTCCACGTACCGCGATACGTCCCTTCCAGCTTGGCTCACAGGGACGATATCAACAAGATTCACTCCAGCCAGGGCCACCATAACTAAGGAGTCTGTTATCGCCACGCCTATTTGGTCCCGGGGCCGCTGATCTGATTCCTGGGGCAGCCATTTCGCCAAGAGAGAACGCAGCCGAAGTCGTCGGCCCCCTTACTGTCTGCCCGAGCCCCCCTGTACTGTACTGGATCGGACCAGCCCATCGTTCACTGGGAATCATAGTTCGCTAAAGATCAGAACAAAGCTTTTCGTCAGTTTGCTTAGCTTTTGTTGAAGACTGCTTCAAAAGGTGTATAAGTTCCGGAGGAACTTTTTCCGATTCCAAAATTTCGCAGCACAGGCAGCTATTTCAGATTTCCAGCATCAAAGATCTCAGCCAGTACGTAACCAGTCAGTGACTGCAGAAGTCATCTTTCAGGTTCAATGTCCACCAATATAATCACAAGCAAGGAGACTAGTACAAGACGACGGCTAAGGGTACTTAGCCATTATCAACCACTTCCTGAAGCAAAGTCCTTAGCAACGGCATGATCTTTATGACTGCCATGTCAATGACTCAGAAGGGTTCTGACAGCATCGTAAATTGAGTAGGAAACGGGTTCCTTTAGGTTCCTGTTTTTTCCTTACAATGAAATTCCTGTTGCACTTTATAGTAATCTCCTCAACGCTGTCTTGTGCTGCTCGATTGACGCGCGTGACCAGTAATTCCTTGCTTGCTGCGAGCGAAGATATGGCCATGTATGATAGCCGGCAGAACGAGACAGACAGAAAGGTAGGATTCCTCTGCTTCCTCAGCTGCCAGTGTGTCGAGCTGAGACTTTGGTTTCTGTCCGTTTCTCCCTCTCTGTTTAGATGCTGCCGTCGTAACGTCGGCCCATTCCAAGTCAATTGATGCTGCTGTGTGAGATAGCTAGAAAAAGCTGATCCTGAAAGCAAACGGCTGGCCTAGACACGCTGGCCAGACACGCCTACGACTATGCTTGACGCTAGCGATGGATAACGGAAAGGCAGCGTGAGAGCAGTGTGAGCAGCATGGCGCCGATTCTAGCATGGCGCCGATTCCCAGCTCCAATCGGCCATCCAGAAGAAGACGTGTGGAAGTCACAAGCTCAATTAAAATG
This sequence comes from Cristatella mucedo, assembly GCA_009760855.2. Taxonomy (NCBI): domain Eukaryota; kingdom Metazoa; phylum Bryozoa; class Phylactolaemata; family Cristatellidae; genus Cristatella; species Cristatella mucedo. Next base: position 5,094,976 of record WPIO01000011.1, on the reverse strand, counting down.
GTCAAAGGCGCTTTACTACTTGCATGCTGACCCTGTGCATGTCACATCCATCCATGTTATTCTTGCTGTTTATTGAGCATGCTACCACTAACCATTCGACCGTGCTTCCTTTGCAGTAAATGTAAAGTGCCGATAAAGAGATTAAGTTATCTGAGGGTGCCACAAGAAATGCTTTATTATTATTATCATTATTATTAGACTGCTAAGAGGCTATAGGTCGCAAAATGTCCCTGGAAGGACTTTAATTTCAAAGTAGGGGCTAGTGCAATACCTGCGATATGAGCTTCGAGGTTGGCCGCTGATTTTGAACTGACAATTACTTCTGAAATCACCGGTATAAACGGAGGCTCGCATACCGCGCTTCGCAGGGCTGTGCGTTTCTACGTATGCAATGGCAATGTGATTAATGCACGACTTAGGGATGCGCCAGCATATAATTGGTAAGACTGGCCAAAGTTGCTCTCTTTAAGCGACGGTTTGCTGATTGGTTAGTCATACCAATTTGCCTACTTTGCACAATTAATGTCGCAGCCGTTGCGTGCACGGGGCCTTCTTTTCGATTCGATCTGGTCAGCTGCCTGCTGCTTCTGTCCAGAGCAAGCAGAAGCTGCGTGTCGCGTGCCGCGAGGCAGCAGTCCAGCGATGCCGATAGTTAGAGCCAGGCATGACCGTGTCCTGCCTGAAACACTTGGTGGCATCGCTGCCGCATCGCCTGTGACAGCCGGTGACAATTGACAGGCATGCTGAGGCTAGCGATAACCACAACGGCCTGACTTATCTGTTGACGACGGGACCCCAGCTATCGTCATAGAAGTCGCAATTCTGGTCGACAACAACGAGGGTGCCCAGGACGCGAGGGCAAAATACAGCAGCCATTGCATCTTTCGTTGCGAAACCTTCGTTTCGTTCCATCTTTTCGGTCATGGTACCCGGCGAATGAAGCCTGTGATCTCGATGCTCGTTAAGTGCCACATCAAAGCTCTCGGAGGCGCCACCGGAAACTCTGCATAAGTGACGCGACTGTGAACAGCGCAGCATCTTGGCAAAAGTTCTCCTCGAGTGAAGGAGACCATGCCATCGTTCGACAAGCCACCATTGAGCCTGAGGATGAGGGCGACCCATCGGTCGCGACTTTGTCAGCACTAAATGTAGCCTTTATGAAATTACGAAACTGGGCGAAATAGCCGCTACAAGTTTGTTAACGATTCTCTGAGGCAAGCTGCCTGCCGTACCAGCTATGCAATGCAGGCAAGTTTTTCGCTTTCACTTATTCGATATTGCTTTTGAGCCGCTCGTGTGATTTTGAGCACTGTGTCGTCGAAGTCTGGTGCTGTGCGAATGTCAGGTACACTGCATGCGCTTTACCCCATACCCTAACAAGCAAGGGCCACGCGAGTACATACCACAAGAACATACAAGTGAGCTGATTCACGCCACATATCCAGTGACTTTTGATCCCGCCCACTCAAGGACGAAGCCTAGCCTCTCCCTGAAATTCTTTGCTACGGTCCTGACACTGCCGTTTGTTCCTCGCCGAGAACGCTGACTTTCGCGCTGGCCTTAGTTTCTCGCTGGCCTTAATTTTGGCGCGAACAAGAACTGCTTGGAGAGCAAGAACTCCTTTGTCCTGGAGCAGTGAACCAGAGAGGAGCACCAGTGTGGTGAGAGAGCAAGAGCGTAAGAGCGAGCCGGGAAGCTCTGGGACCAGCTGTGGCAATTCGGCATTTAAGATTGGTCGGCTTATCGTGGGAGCGGCTGACTGATGATGGCTAGCCTGTCAACCTCGGCCACAACTCTGTCCAAAAAGAATCGTCTGGAACCTTTTCGGCATTCAAGCTTGACTGAGTTGCCCATCCGCTGGCCGTGGGAAGGTATTAATTCCTTACCGTAATCGCGCACGGTGCCAGGCCCGTTGCAACTAAGCTCTTGTCCTATTGTCTCAGCTAGGTATTTAAGAGTCGAGCGACGTTCGCTCCGGTTTTTTGTTCGGCTCTTGCTCTCTCTCTCTCTCTCTCTCTCTCTCTCTCTCTCTCTCTCTCTTCGGCTTTGCTTCGACGCAGTCGGACTCGTTTACCTGAAAGTGAGGGAGAAGGGCGGGCGGCGGGCTGTTTGCCAGCGGTTGACGGGACTGGACGAGACAGCGTCAGGATTCGGTGGACGCCACCGAATATGGTCGTATCGCACCCGAGCTAGCATTTTGTGTTTTGTGTGTGCACGCTCGCACGTGTTCTCGGCATAAGAATTTGCGGGTGCGAACAAGACGTAGTTGGTGTCGTGTGGGAAAAATTCCGTTTCTTCGGGGTCCTCCATCTGTTTGGGTCATTCCCCCCTATAGACGTAAGTAGCAGTGACGTATTTCCCCCCGCAAAAGTGCTTGAGGTGGTGTGTGAGGTATTCCTGTCGTTAAGGTGGAAGCGGAGCCCTAGTTATTCGGTCAGGGTCTAGGCTCCGGTTCGGGCTCCGTTTATTTTTGGGTCATTCCCCCACCAAAGACGTAAGTGGCCTCAGTGCGAGGACGCATTTCCGCCGCAAGAGTGCTTGAAGTAGCGTGTGAGGTATTTCTGTCGTTAAGGTGGAAGCGGAGCCCTAGCTCTCCAGTCAGGGTATAAGATCCGGTTCGGGCTCATCGTCTTATTTGGGTCGTTCCCCACAATAGACGTAGGTAGCCTCAGTGTGAGGACGTATTTCCGCTGCAAGAGTGCTTGTGCTGTTGAGAGCGAGTGAGGAGTGTAGATATAAAATTGAGCTAGACGCGCAACGACTTTGTTCGCTTGCGAATAAAGCTCAGTAAAATCCCCAATTTGTGTGTCTCGCTTTCCAATTCACGCCGCGGACAAACGACCCCTTGAGTAACGGTAAGTTGGTCAGCACGAGAAACGCTCGTTTCATGGGGCCTGTTTATTGCGCGTAGACGCGCACCGAACAGCGTTAGGCGGGAGGTTGCAACGCTCGGCAAGCGGTAGGTTACGACTACTCCGCCAAGCCTTCAGCGTTGCACAAGGACAGCTATGACGTAGGCACTCGCAAATCTTCAACAGACGTTTATGTTAGAGCCAAATGAAGTTAAAGGTTGACAAATACAACAGCCAATTACATGTCAGGCTTTTTTTATGATCCCGCTTAGGACAGCCTTAATTTTAAGGAAATGGCGGTGAGAAGTGTGCACGCCAAGGCTGTTAAACTTTGACGGTGCTTGAAATTTGACGTGGTTTCGGAGTTAAATAGTTAGCAACTATTTGCGTCCTAATCCATGGTTTGTAGGGGATAGAAAAGCCCGATTACAGTGGTAGGACTCTACTATTTGGACATCAAGCTGTTTGGGAATTTTGCTACGGCTGGTGCTGTGAAAATGTAGCCTCCGTGGCTTCCAATAGGCTGCTCTACGTTAGTACTGCAACGTAGACTTTTCTTCGTTACCAATTGGTGCTATTAATTGGTGCCGTGTTCTGGTACCATCTGCAAAGCTGCCTGTACCAGTGCAGCAGCTTAGACCTGATCATGCTTCGAGATGCCAGCTTGGCCAGTATTTGTCACGCGTCTGCAACGACCAGCACCTGCTACGAGATTGTCATATTTGTCACAAACAACTTGAGTTCGGGAGCCGCAACAGCACGCTCGATACACTACTTTTGTTCCATTTCTTTGCCATTCACTAATTACTAATTCTAATAGCAATAGTTCTGGTCAGATTTTTACCCTGCGTTGTTTCGTAAGTCGTTTCTCGGTAAAGTACATATCTCGTTGTCTAGAATGGCGTTAATAGTCATGCCTAACCTTTTCCTGTAGCCTAATTCGTTTCTTTCGTGTGCAATTTTATCCTCCGAGTGTACGCGACTATGCATTCTGGTGAGACCATGCCTGACATGGTTGTTATTACAATGGTTGATGACCAATCTTGACGGTATTGTGTTCACCAATATCGTCGAGGGCCATTCCTCAATTATTGAGGTCTACATAAATTCCGAGTGACGCAGATCGAGCTAGTAGAGTGCCTTGAAATGAAATGAATCAGTAACCTTCGTGATCTGATTCGACGAAGATCGACCGGGTAGCCTCGCAGCGGCTCATTCGTTATAGTGGCAATCGAAGGTACTCCCTACTTCGAGCTAGGAAGTACAGTATTTCGACGGAGTAGCTCCGAGGAGTGCAGTCCAGAGGCAGCTCAACCTTGGCTGCACGTGATTAGATAAATCTTTTGTTAGAAAGCAGCAATGCCTGATAAGACGTAGCCTGCCGGAAAAGCCAATGTTTCTATTCGCGACATCGCGTCTCGAAATATCTACACACGATGGAAAGATTCGACTGTGCGTCACTTGGCTAGTGAATTGAAACGGGACCATCGATGTTACCTTTGAAGGGCTTCGGCGACAATGGACTCTAATCGCATAGCTCGTTGCGTGTGGATGTACCTGGCCAGGCATGTGCCATCATCCGCCGAGAGGGCTAGCTGACTCATGCCTCGCAGCATCACGCGAGAGTCCTCCGTAGCTATCGCGAGGTGTATACTCGAGGCAGGTAACCAGGTTCGGCAAGCTCCTCGGAGCCCCGATGCTCTCCCGAGTGACTCACTACTTAAGCAAACCAGAGTGCTCTTTGAACCACTACTGCCGCAATAATTGCCACCACATTCTGTCTATCTCAATCGAGGAGTAATTAGCTCCAAGAGCTCGCACGAAGCTGAAAAATAGTGCACGGCAACTGTGACTCATCTCCTGGGTTTCGCGCTAAGCTGAAATTACGCTGCGGCCAGTGTAAACCGCACGGCTCTCTCTATGAGGATTGCGATGCATTTTAGAGATCTGCTCCGACAACAATCACATCAAGCAACTACGCACACTAAAGTGAGCGATGGAGGCTCAGCGAAGTGGTCAACACTTCAGTAGACTTAAGTAACAAGCGGCCGAGCAATGCCTTCATCTTGAGAAGTGCATTTTTTTCGAAAGCAGCGCCGTTTCTGCTCTTCAATACTAGTCCAACGTCAGCTCCTTGAGGAGCGTAGGATTTCTTTATTTCCGCCGGTAATGGATCTCAAAAGCAGCTTAGCCAGTGGGCCATGGCCAAGTATTGCTCCGATTGGAGTCAGCTGTTCGCACAAGACCATGCACTGTACTGTTGTGCCAGCTGTCTTGTGCTCGAGTTGCTAGGATGGTGCAATGCCGGTCTGTGCTTGCCTCCGAGTCTGTCCAAATTGTCCGGCCACGAATGACTAAGGCATTAGTCGGCATTGATGGCTCCCGAAGCCGCCCATGCGGTCGCCACAGCTGAGAGTTTCGTGGACACTGCTGCTGCAACAACAAGATGCCGCTGCCAACGAAATCGCTGCCCTGCGGACATTGGCTGACGGGCAAAGGTGGAGCCAAGGGGGCAGGTGCCTATGAAATAGTCTGCAAAAGAGCCGCTCTCAAGTACAGCCACGATTTCGGCCCTTGCCTCAATTCTTTTTAACTAAGGCACCTGGGAGCTACCCGAGGTGCGAATCTAGCCAGGAAGATCCGCTGGCATCCATCAGTTACGTCCGAGCGAGCGAGCGATCGGGTTGATCCTATTGTGTATAGACAAAGTCGGTGGCTGAAAAAAATACGGTGCTCAATGCTACCACGTGGACAGACAGAAGGTCTGCGGATTAGGCCTGCAAATGCGCCGCATCAATCGAGATACTAGGTTGGTAGGCAAGAGCAAGAATCCATCAGCATCCAAGGGTTTCAAGCGAAAAAAAAGAGATGGATGAACCGAATAATGGCCATCGAGAGTTCGGTCCGAGGGAATAACTGCTACGTCGTAGCTTGAAATTTCCGACCGAAGAGTAAACAGGCGTGAGACCGCTGGTGGATTTGGGAAGCAGCTTGCGGTGCTCAAGCGAGAGAGGATGCACCGAGAGAACGGGATTGCATACCTTCGGCGACTAAACGCGAAGTAGCTTGGACTTCGTCGCTGCGTTCCTTTCGTTATTCCGCTATTTGCTCATCTGCTGCTGTGCTGTTGCAGTCTGCCTTCGGTGTCGGGACCGCCACTAGCAATCGCAAGCATACTATCACAGTATTTCGGCGATTTATTTAGTGTCAACTAGTGTAGAATCGGTTCGTGCAGCTCCAAGTCAGCATTCGTGCCTGCCCGTAACTCACTGCTAACTAGAACGTAATAAACCGTGGCATTCGTTGCCCAGTTATGTTCGGGGGTATTGGACAGAAAATCAGTGCTGCATTTCATTGGTCTCCATGAACAGCACCTTCGGTCGGGCAATGCTCCGGTGCGAAACCAGTCGGGTCATCAGGCACCCCGGGTCCAATCATCGGCGATTTGCTAACACCGCCGGGGGGGGGGGACAGCAAGAAATGGCCGACGCCCGCTGTTTGTCCCCGTCTGCGACTCGGTGGAGATCTCAAAGCAGCGGTCATGGAATGACGGCTGCAGTAGCCACAACCAGCTTTATTTGTAGGAATGCAAACGATCCTTTCGAGACTTTAGCTTCACACATTTCGCAGAGAAGAAGATTCTGACTGGCCACTAGATAACGTTGGGACGTTTCCTGATCAGGCAGTAATGCTGACAGAAACCAGTCACACTGAGGCTGGTTATGACCTACTTGTTAAAGATAGTGTGACCTATTCTGACACTGCTACTGTCAACCATCAAGGCCGCACTTCGCGCAGCATATCAAAACCTAACATGACACTCCTTCGAACGACAACGGAACCCTGGAACGGGGACTACCTTATTGACGCCTTGTTTCTGTATGTGACCGTCATCCAAGGAGCCATTAATGTACTCCAAGGGTCACAAAGTATACTTTGTCTGTCTACCTGTCTGTCTGTCTGTCTGTCTCTCTCTCTTTCTCTCTATCACGCGGATGCGATCGCTAAGCGACGAGCCTTGAGCTATTCTCAAAATCCATTGGAGACCAACTCTTTAGTTCATATGCTCCCAATCCTAGATCTCACTTACGCCTGACGTCAAAGCATCTTACTTGACAGAATTAAAAAAAGAAGCTAAAGACACACTGTTCATCTCAGAATTCAATCGGTCCGTAGAGTTTCTCCTTTGTGTGCTTAGGCGAGCTAACGCTGATCCGTTATCACTTACTTTATGAAAATGCTTCCTTTACAGCATATGCAAAGTACCTAACAAGGGGTTTAGTTTTCTGAGGGAGCAATGCGAAATTATTATTATCATTTTTATTGCTATTGTTATTACTCCAACAAAGGCGTGCAGTGGTCAGTCCTTGAGTAAGCATGGTAAATATCATAGCCGTTTGATAATCTAATGTTAGCATGAAAATTGGCAGGCTATTGTGCTGCAAGTCCCAGGGCAGAAAGGGGGAGATAGCTGTACAGCGTAGCAGTACAGCTGTAGAAATAACTTAAAATGCGTCGCCACTCTTCAGGCACCGTTAAGTCATATTGCTGAGCAATTTTTTGTAAAAGACATGGGTGTGAAATGTTCGAGTATTTGTCACGAATATATGGCACGAGTAAGAAGCCGTTAAATGCTCAACTGTTGCTCACATCAATACTAGCGATGCATTTAGCTAACTGCTTTTTGCAGACACAGATAGCGTTCCTGCTCCTGGCTTATTTGTTAATAGGTAACTGACTGCCGTTATGCAAGCCATTTGCAGAGAAATCCATCATGTGCACCAGGATGAGAGGTGGTGTAGGCTATTTGTGCGATTCATCTGACTGTGACTGTCACTCTGTGGTGGCTCCGCCGGGTAGTATAGAAATAGCAGAGTTTTATGGAGCTGCTACCTCGTCGTAGGAAAGCTACGTTTCCTGCAACGAATTCGTCACAAATGAGACGGCTCACCAGGCGTGCTCGGCACGGCTGCAGTCAGTCGCCAGTAGCTCGCTGCTATGCTCTTTCAGTGCCAATGACGTCAGATCCACTGTCGTTGCAGCGCCAGCTGGCTGTCAAAAAGCCTCGACTTCTGCCGCTCTCCGACGCTAAAAGCACAGCGATTATAGGGGTGGGCGCGAAGAGCCAAGCTGCAAGGCTGCTTTCCCTGAAGACTGACGGCTCTTGCTGATTGCTTTCTTGGCCAGACTTTGAAGTAGCTAAGTAAAAAAATAAGACTGGGCAAACCGCCAGCCATATATTTCATAAGTCTAGGGCCTCGCTTTCAATCCACATTTCCTCGGCGACGTCGGGAGACGCGTAAAAGTTAAATGAACGTGGTGGCTGACTTAAAAGTCTCATTTATGTAGCGCTAAAAAAGCCTTATCGGCCATCGAACCTCATTCAGAGCATAATAAAGGATTGCCATCAGCCGGACTCAAACGCACGAGCCGAGTTGTGAAGAGTGATGACCTCAACCTTAGGCTGCGACCTATCGGAAGTATACACTATTCGCTGAGAATATAGACAGAATTAATTTGAGGCGGATCTTGCTCGAGGCAGCGCAATTTTTAGGTTGGCTGTAGGTGCGTGCACGAGAGAAAGCCACCTGGTACGTCCTTTCTGGTTCACTCTTCGAGGAGGAGGAGGCAGGAGGGGAGAGAGAGAGAGAGAGGAAGTGAAGCTGAAAGTGAAGGCCTGAACGACACGAGGTAAATACAGTTCCGTTGAAATCCATCGAGAAATCCGGACCGTTGTCTTGTCTCGAAGCCTGCTAGTGCAGCGACCTCCGTCCGGCACCGCTGTTCTTCGGCTGCTGCATCTGTCGGAAAGGATTCTTCTCTTCAATTCAATTCGAAATGTACGATCTCTCCTATACTGCAAAGGAGTTACAGCCGCGCTCGGAAGCCGACCGATAGCTAGCACTCCGAAGGCGAGTCACTCTGAGTTCCCCCCCCCGCCCCCCCCCACCCCGGAAGGAGAGTGAAGGGGCGGGGTGAGCTTGAGCAAGAAGTCTCTGCCGCACGTCTCCGGCGGGCGGGACGCTCGCGAGCTTCCGGATCACTAGATTCTGCGGAGCGAGAGGTCCGATTAGCCAGCCCGGGCGCACGAGTCTGGGCCAGCCGTTTGTCTGTGCAGCCAAGTGTGCGCTAAACCAGTCGCCCTTCTAGGCATCGTGTTCGTGTCTCTGACCTTTACTCCGAAAAACAAGAGACACTTTTCTCAGCGGACATTGCACGATGCCAGGGGAGTTTTCCCGTAGTTTACACTCGAAACCCGCCGGGATAGAATTCGTTTGCATAATAGGAACTTTCGGCTTGCAAACGGAGGCCAACAGAAAAAAGGAGGTGAGAAGAACAGGTTAGGTACAGGGAAATTCAAGGAAACTTGTAGCTTTAAAATGCCAGCGAAAGGCGGTTGGAAAGGATTTGAGAGATTTTGCATAGAGAGAGAGAGAGAGAGAGATATCATTTCGCAAGCACTGCCTACGCAGGTTCCAAAGTCCTGGATCCGCAGAGTGAAAGGTTATCTTGCTTACGGCCATCGAGTGATAATTAAAGAAGAGCTAATTAATTATCGTGAAAACACCTGCGGTTACGGGCTAGCTGAGAATGTGACAGTAGTTCAGCTAGATATGGAGAAGCCACTGGTCTTGAAGGTTGGGCGTTACGACCTTTGCATTCGGTCATTACTGAATCACCTTGCTGCAGAATCAAAGGCCAGCTTAAAGGGAAATATCTTCCTACCCCAGAACAATATCTGCTCAAACCAGCGTTTGAAATGAAAAACTCATCACCCTGAACAAAACTTCCTTAGGCCTGTGCGTCAAACGATAGGTTCCTCAGCATACAGTAAGTAATACTACACAATCGCAAAGGAAGACAATCAAGACATAATTGGACCAATCAGTTATAGTAAACAGAAGCAAAACGTTGGAAATTCTCTCGCTCGAAACCGATTCTCGTGGATGACATCAAATCGTGTCTGGGAAAGTCGCATCGAAGCCTGTCGCTGCACACGCAGCACCTCGCTCTTTTGGCGCAATCCGTTTGAGTAGCGGCACGGCTCTTGATGAGAACGGGCACACGGCCATCAAACTAGCCAATCAGTTTACTACGCCAAAATCGTTGTCCCAAGATCGCCG
>WPIO01000011.1:5032500-5077500 GCA_009760855.2 Cristatella mucedo | reverse complement strand
AGCGAGAGGTCATTCAAACAGACGAGACTGATGCACGCGTGTTCGCACCCTCTATTATCCAGATACACCAGTGTCTGCCGAAGAGTCCACCGTGATCTCGCATGGGTGCATGTCCTCCTGCAGTACTTACCTAACTGCTGCATCTGCCTGCAAAGCGATAATGTGGCACGCCTTCTCTGAGACTGGGCTTTGGTACGGCGTGAAGGTGTGTGGTGCTGCGTAAGCCATTTCGGGTGGAATTTGGATGCCATAAAGTATAGCAGACAAAATGGACCTCAGACTTCCGGGTGATGCTAAAATAATTGTAATGGAAAAGTTACTATTATTAGAACACCAAATGTACATCGACAGTACATTTCTTGACAGATCATGCAAAGTATGTGTTGATGCATTTGACTCCAATTTATAGTTGCTACACTCAATCGGAATACCGAAAGCGTAGATGGTAACGAAACTAGAATGATCTCTAAGGTGCTATACAAATGTGTTATTTTCATCATTTTTATTATTATAGACCGACATTGCTACGAAAATCCTGCTGAATTAGAGCAAGATTTTTCGATGCTAATTTTTAAAGTAGACATATTTGAGTATTTATTATAATAATGATGATAAAAATAATACTTTGTGGAGCGCCATCAGAGAACTTTTTCTCTTGCTAAGCACTTTACACGAGCTATAAAGGAGGCATGATCGAGCGGCTAGTAGTAAAATGCACACTGCCAACTAGAAAAACAAGGGTAAGGAGACATACGAAGTCACCTCATGCAAATGGGGTTAGCAAGCACAGTGACAACACGCATAAGCAAATAAAAAACAAATCACAATGACCTTCCAAATACTGTCGAAAATAGGCGAGTTTTAGCTTCTTTTTAAAGTCGTCAAGTGGGCGATGTCGTGACGTCAGTCGGAAGTGAGCTCGGGGCTTTGGGAGCATGCAAACTAAAGGCGCGCTCTTCAAAGGATTTGAGGTTCATACGAGGTGAACCTAAACGATTTGATTCAGAAAAACAGGTGGCACGATGCCTAGCCTGGTGGGTAGAAGGTGTGATAGGTAGGCTGGAGCCAAAGAAAGAAGGGACCTACAAGTAAGTGACAGAACCTTAAAGTCGATGTACTGCTTTACTGGGAGGTAGTGCAGGTCAGCAAGAAGTGATGCGATGTGGCAACTGCGATACTCGCGACAGACATGCCTAGCTTAAGAATTGTGCACCAACTGTAAGCATCTGATTGCACAGACTGGTAGACCAACAAGCAATGAGCTGCAGAAGTCTATGCGGGATGTTCCAAATGCATGGAACAATTTAATGTCTAAGCAAGCCTAATGTTGACGATGTTATGTAGGTGAAAATAGGCAGACTTTACTGTAGAGCTAATGTGTTCGTATAGTGCAAGATCACTTTGAATCAGGTTACCTAGATTTTATGCAGATGCAAAAGGAGATATTCTGGCAGAGCCAATTTTGTGCATTAAGCTTTATAATTTCAGAGTCACACTTAGTTCACCAATAGCTAGTAATTTAATTTGCTTCTAACCATTTGCAGATGTAAAATATAGCTATGAATGCAGCAAGGCAGCTGAGAGAGTTCATTGTGCTCGAGGTATGAGAGGGATCAAAGCAAAGGTACAACTGAGTGTCGCCTGCATACAAGTGAAAGCCTAGATTGTGCTTGGTGGTCATCGGCAAGAGGGAGAGTATAAACCATGAAGAGAAGCAGACCAAGCAGAGACCCCTTAGTTTTCCAGTACTTCAGTGGTTCCTTAGATGATCTATTTGCCCGTTCACTTTAGCATCGTATCTGATACGGTCGCCCAGCGATGGTCCATTTTGGAGCAGGACATCCAGATTCCGAGCAGAGGTAACAGTGGACACGCTTGCCGAGACAATTCTGAAGGTTTGGCTTTTCAATTTTTCAGTTACACTATATTTTCTCATCAATAACTAGGTGGTTTCATCGCTGTTCCGTTTGAGCAAGCTTGCTGGGATTCAAGTGTGAATTTCATCAATACAAGAGGCAGATAAGCTGCACGAGAGTATAGAGAGCTAGAGGTGATCGATGGCGGGGAGGGATCGACGCACTGGCTCTGCACTGTGTGCATTCTGGGTAGGTACGAAGAAAGCTCGGATTGAGCTTGGCGATGTCGCCGACACAGGAAGAGCAAGTATTTTAAGAAAGAATGAGATATTGAACAGACATCTGGGGTATCACATACTTCAAAGGCCCTCCCAGTAACCGAAAGCTATTGACATCTATATAGTGATATATCCCACGATCCTAGGTCCTTATTGTCTGCTATTCAAAGCCAGCGATACCCAGGCGAGACAATGAGAGCTCCAGAAGAATTTTATAATCAGTGACATGCTTCAAGCACCTCACAGGAATCCAGCAGAGCTAACAGAAATTCTCTTGCCTACATTTTAAAAGTACCAGGAGCTTGCAATATCAAGAGGCAGCAATGGCTGACGACGAGTAGTTCGAGGACAGTACGAATTGGTCTCTTCCTTCATTAAGGATCTTTTGTGCGTTCGGTTGTCAGTATATACTCGTCGGATATTGGTGGAGTCAAGCAGAGCCATGGCTAAGAGAGGGCTCGATTGACTAAGAACAAGCTGTGACGAGGGCACAGGCTGCCAGCACTGGCTAGTTGGTATGATGTGGAGAAACGAGGCTAAGCGAGGAGCATTATGCTCTTAGCAACGTCGTTCTACGTTCCCGGACACGGACTGGAACGTGCATCACGTCACTGTAACCCCAGAATCCAAGAACCACCTAAGTCGAACGTCTGATTAAATACTTATAAGATGCGACTACACCACAGCTTCAACTTCTGCAGCCACTATAGCTACTTCTGCTTCTGCTGTTGCTGCTTCGGCTGCTGTTTGCATCTCTACTTTTGCAACTGGTACTTGTTCAGCAGCAGCAGCAGCAGTAGGTGCCACTGCAGCAGCTGCAGTAATCTTGAGATCCCTCATCAGTGGCCTTCAAGAAGGGGTCCTTGGCAGTCAGGCAGTCGGCAGGCTTTCGCTGGTTCAGTCGGCAGCCGACGTCCCAGAGGCTCTCTTTGTGGCCGACGATCGCCCGGCTGCTTGCTGCCGCTGCTTGCAAGCAGCCCTTGAGAGCTACTGCTGTAGCCCTGGCTGCAGTGCAGGCTGCTCGGCCCGAGTGGCCTGCGGCTGCCAGCACCTCCGATAAATGGCACCGATGTAAACAGCCAGGTCTGGCTTCGAGTGCATGTCAGCTGCTCGGGCAACTGCTAGCATAATAGCATTATCCAGATCGATAAAGCCAGGCTAGCTGGGAGAGAACCTGGTGGTATAGCTTTCGATGTGTAAACAAAAACAGCTGCTGCCGGCATCGCCTGGTTGAACTTGCAGAACTTCTACTGCAGTCTGAAGGTGTGCAGGCAAGAGGGCCTCGGAAGTGGCTACGAGGGCAGCATAGCATTGTCACGTGGCTACGAGGTCATCTCCTGGTCAGTTCTCGGTGGCTCCTCTTCATAGCTTGACCTTTCATAGTGGTCGGACGTCGGGGTCGGACTCTCCGACGACAGGCTGGGAGGGATTTCCATCGACCTTAGCCTAACAGGGCCATCTCATTGGCTAGCCGAGGGTCGCCTTCTTCCGACGGTCGCCCTCGTCCTTTAGGCAGGCTCCTGTACAGTTTATAGCAGTGGCTCGGCTTTGTGACCGCTCTGTCCAGCCATCGTGGCAAATTCGACCTGATGATCGACCGGCAGGGAGCAAGCAGCCCAGTCGGCTCCTGTTTACACAGCTCAAGCTCCTGCCCCGACTGCTGCTGGGCAGCAGTCGGGGCAGTGCCAGAGCTCGCAGACCTCGAGTGCGAACACCCTCGACTACCTACTTGGAGAAAACACTCGGCAGAAGATGCCCAGGTCGCCCGAGGGCTCTATCGATTCGGATGCAGCTGCTGCTACTGCTGCTGCTGCAGCAGCAGTTGCTGCTTGTCGGGCTTCTAGGCAGTTTGCATTTTAATGGTTCTTCCCGGTGCACAGAAAACGACCCGCGTCCGTCTACCCAAGCTGAAGCAGCTGGGACAGCTGCCGTTGGGTAAAGCACTCGGTGCCACAAACTTATTACTCACCTCCTGGCTGGCTGTCTAAGCCCAGGGAACTGTAGGGATAAGGCAGAGAGAGAGAGAGAGAGAGAGAGAGAGAGAGAGAGAGAGAGAGAGAGAGAGAGAGAGAGAGAGAGAGAGAGAGAGAGAGAGAGATAGACAGACAGACAGACAGACAGACAGACAGACAGACATACAGACAGAGACAGAGAGAGACAGAGAGAGACAGAGAGAGAGAGACAGAGACAGACAGACAGAGACAGACAGAGAGACAGAGAGACAGAGAGAGGGGGAGGCTTCAGGCATGCCATGCTAAAGTCAGGGCCGTCAGGTAGAGATGATGAGGAGTAGGCCCGGCACATGCCTGGCTGCCCGTTACTTGCCCTGCATAGATCTTTCCCGGACTACGAAGCTACTGCCACCAGATGTCAGCAGAGTTCGAAGCATGAGACTGGCCTGCATAACCCTCTCTTCTTCAGGTGTATATTCATCACCAAACCTCTCTGCTCGTGAATCGCATCGACGAGTCGGCGACCTAAATACTGATTACAGGTAGCTTCCTGGTTCGTCTCGCCAATCGCCAGTGCTTTTCAGCATACCGGTCGCAGATGCTTCTGCCATGCAGAGCTGACTCCGAGATTGCTATTTAACAACGCATGTCGACTTAGTGAGTTTATATTTTTATATATTTTGTTATATTTTGTTTATATATATATATATATATACATGTATGTATGTATATACATACACGTGTGTATGTGGGTGTGTGCATGCGTGTGTGCATGTGTGTGTGTGTGTGTGTGTGTGTGTGTGTGTGTGTGCGTGCGCGTGTGTGTGTGTGAGTGCACTAGCTTATGCCCGCAAGAAAGAAACGCAGGAAATTTCAGTGATGCATTACAATGCCGGCCTGAGGGTCCACTGACCAAGTGGTAAGCTTATCACAGTTGATGAACCCAGCCTACTACCAGGCTAGGACCCTATAAACATGACCTGGGTCATGAAGTACTCGAATCTAGCCTCCAGTCAATATCTGCTTTTGACGTAGTCAGACGTGATGCGTTCGCTGAGCTCTGACAGCAAGAAGTTCCATCCACCGAAGCTCCATCTCTGCCTGCTGCTGTAGATTGTGTCGCCTGCGACGTTTCTGCTGAGTTTCAGCAGCGCGAGCACCGAGTGGCTTCCTTGGTTGCGAGATTGTTTTAATCTTCGGGAAATTAGTCTGCACCTTTACAAAATCACGGAAAAATTGAACTTGATTTTGGAAGGAGGGCCTGCATTTCCACTTACCTAGCTGGTGAGCCAACCCAGCTGACAGCCAAAACGTATATCAAAATAATATTTAGTAATTTTCTTCCAGAATGAACATAAGTCTAATGCTGCAAAATCTTTTCGTCGGGCGTTGAGTAGCGACTCAGTATCAAGGTTCGCGTAGGGAATGTACAGACATGCTGTCCATCTTATAATTTATATTTCCAAAGGATACCGGCTTGCACGCATGAAAAATCTCGGACACTACCTCTTTGCTTTGGAAGGCAGGTCATGAATGTCCGGGGATCTTGCTGTTGAGCCTGCTCCACTGACTGCCAAGCTAAGTAAAAACTCTAGGTTATCGCAAGGGTTGATATGGTAAGCTCTCCATGAATAATAATTATGGGCAGATATAATCTATACACGTCGATTGCTTGTCGAAGGCAGGGGCAGCACAACTTCCCGTCGGTTCCACTCACTCGGGCAGCTTTCCAATAACCAAACTCAGGTGGTCCAAGCTGAGGCTGTGACGACGTCACTTCGGGCTACAGCAAAGCGTGTCGTGGTGCAGAGCCCAAGCTGCTGGAATGTCATGGCCACCCTTTAAACAACCCTTTAAGTTTATAGCCCTTTATAAGCCAATAAAGGACATTAGGGCGTTTGTAGCCCAATGACAATGTAACGTGTATGACAATGTAACGACTTTAGCTACTGACTTACTAACTAAGAGACTCACCAAAAACCCAGCTTATTATAGAGATAAATTGTCAGCCTCCCGCCCCCCGTATAAAATCATATGCAGATTCAGTTTACCCATGTCCGTCGCTTACCAAAGGCAGGCGCAGCGACGCATGTCCAATTTCCAATGCGAGAGTGTAGGCATGCGAATTAACAAACTATCTGACCCTGTTTGACATTTTGAAGTGTCACTAATTACTATCGTGTTATTATATATACATATATATATATACATATATATCGAACAAAGAGCACATTACGAGTGTGATCTCAATGGCTGGATAGATTCGTTAGCTAACCTTTCAGCCAATAGGGCTTGATAGCTCTCCCTCTTCCTTGGTTTTGTCTCTCTCCCCTCTTTCTCTCTCTCTCTCTCTCTCTCTCTCTCTCTCTCTCTCTCTCTCTCTCTCTCTCTCTCTCTCTCTCTCTCTCTCTCTCTCTCTCTCTTGCTGTCACTTTCTCTCCGAGTCTCTGTCTGTCTCGGTTTCTGTCTCAGTTTATGTCTTGATTTTTGTCTCTGTTTCTGTCTCTGGTTCTGTCCCTGTCCCTGTCTCTTTCAATGTCTCTGTCTCTATCTCCGCCTCCGCCTCCGCCTCCGCCTCCGCCTCCGCCTCCGCCTCCGCCTCCGCCTCCGCCTCCGCCTCCGCCTCCGCCTCCGCCTCCGCCTCCGTCTTCTTCGTCTCCGTCTTCTCCGTCTCCGTCTTCTTCGTCTCCGTCTTCTCCGTCTCCGTCTTTTCCGTCTCCGTCTCTGTCCCTGTCCCTGTCTTTGTCTCTGTATCTGTCCTGTTTCTGTCTCTGTATCTGTCCTGTCTCTGTCTCTTTCTCTCTCTGTCTCTCTCTGTCTTACTCCCCCTGTGTCTCTTTCCTTACCTCTACCTCTATCTTTACCTCTCTCTCAGTAGGTGCAGTGGAAGAAAGTGTCGTACGAAAAAGGTTTGGCCCAGTATTAAAGGTGCTATAGCCGACTGAGTTCGAGGTGAATGTGTTTTTGCGACCGAGAAATGGCCGAGGTCATCCCGACTAAATTCTGCACGCGGTTGCGTACTTGAGCCCCACGGCATACGTGAAGCGCCTTAATAGAGAGCAAGTTTTCTTAGTGTTATTCAAGTGAATTATATCATTATTTATATTAAAGAAGAGGGGCAGTCACCGGAGCAGGTCAGTATGCCCTAGTTCAACTCGACTGTGAGGGAAACGGATTATCTCAAGAAAAAGCTGTGCCAGCATATCTCTTGTTGAATCTGGACTAAATCGAGGTGACGTTTTCCAAAGTGACCTTTCGTTAGAGGACCGCATCAGCTCCACAGTCATTTTTACCTACTTTCAGCTGTATAACATTGCTAGAATTCGGGCTTCTTTTAGGCAGGGATACCACATCTAAATTGGTCCATGCATTTATGAAACCCCGATTTGACTTCTGTAACTCACTGCTTGCTGCTCTACCAGCCTGTGCAATCAGGTGCTTAGAGTTGATGCAAAACTCTGCAGCCAGGCTTGTCTGTCAGGAGCTTCCAAGCTGCCATCACACTGCTTCTCACCGACCTGCTCTGGCTCCCAGTTAAGCAACGCATCGACTTGAAGGTTTTGTCGCTCACTTTTAGGTCCCTTCATTCCTTGGATCCAGCCTACCTATCAGATCTACTCCCCCACCAGGCTAAACATCGCACCACTCACTTTTCGGGATCAGATTTTATACCTATACCTCGTAAAAACCTCAAATCTTATCGGGACCGTCCTATTACTTCGTATGCTCCTAAAGGCTGGAACTCACTCCCGACTTGCGTCACGACATCTCCTGACTTGTCCACATTTAAAAATAAATTAAAAACGCATCTATTTATCAGAACATTTACTGGGACCCTGCTTTGCTTACGCGTGCTGGCAGTGTGCATACTGACACTGTGCATGCTGCCACTAACCATACTTGCATGCCGACCCTGTGCATGTCACCCCTAACCATATATATATATATATATATATATATATATATATATATATATATATATATATATATATATATATATATATATATATATATATATATATATATATATATATATATATATAATACGACTAAAACTTACTTGCTCAGACGGATTCATCGCTATAAGACTTTCTCCAGTCTGTTACTTTTCGCTCCGCCTACAGTCTTTGATGGCAACTTCCCTGCGATGAGGCGGAATTTTCTTAAGTTCTCTCGGTCTAATGCTGACATCTCTATCAATGACCTCTTAGAAAAGCACGTTGAGAAGATGCAGGGGTGATATCTGATACTATTTGCGCATGTATTTTGGGTTAGGACTCCTAAGCCTAGATCAGGGGTTTCAAGCCAATGACGCGAGTAAGCTGCGGATCCGTATAACTTTTCCAGGACTCCAGGACTCCTTGAATGCTCTTAGGAGACAGATCTCCTAGATGCGCGACATTGCTGCTCCACCTTGCTGTCTCAGTCATAGTCTGTACTGCACCGTGGTGAAACAGGGCCTTACCCTGGGAAGGGTGGGGTGAGGTGGGCTCCTCACTCTAGTCCTGCAGCGGGCTACCTTCGTTGCCCACTGCATTCGGTCGCGATTGTCATGAAGGCTTTTCTGCCGATTCGCAAATCAGCTAGCCTTTTCTCAGCTAGCATTTAGACAGCTAGCCTTTAGTCAGCTAGCCTTTAATGAGCCAGCCTTTCAGCAAACTTTTTAAAACTGGAAACAGCTCCAGCAGCCAAGAAACTTGATACTCCAGCTCCGACTATGCAGATGCGATAGAGATTTGAATTTGTCCGCCTCTGGCTGATCGTTCCTGGGAGGTCAGCGGCAGGGTCAACCAACAAGTGCAGGTTCGGTCTAGAAGCGGAAGTACTCTTGTTGGTGGCAGGATATGATATCAGGAAGGTCGGGCGAAACCAGCCGGTCCGTCGGTCTGAAGCGCTGTAGCCGTAGTGGTCGTCGAATAGATTCACGGTGATGCTGTTGCAAGCAGACGGGCCTGCCTCATGCGTCTGCCCTATTGGGCGATGGTCTTCGTCATGTGACAGCTGTGACTGAGCGGTGGCTGGCGTGGAATGTTCCGAAGAACAAGACGCGAGCACGCTAGATCATCGGGTAATGGAGGGATATGTCAGGGTAACATGTGGCTAAACGACGCTCGTTGATCTAAGCCTCCGAGAAATCTTTTTCTCGACGTCATTTTAGTGGACATTGTCCTAATTTGAAAATGCACTACATATCTATTCCGGAGCATAAGCCTCCTTGGCAGTGCACACCAAAGTAAGCAGAGTAAAGTACTCACTCCGATGCCCTGGTTCTGATTTCATTCAATAACTTTGTCTCCCACTTTGCGAGAGTAGTGAAACCATTTGGCAGACCAAAGAGCCGTGGTATGTGACTCTTAACCTGCTATAAATTTACCGATTGCTGAGCGGAACCTTGTATCAAAGGATTTGTATTTATTTGTGGGTTACAGGATTCGTTCGACTCTCCTGTGCAGCTCATCTAAACTGGCTAGCTCTCTTTGGCCCGTGCGGGCAGCCCAGCTGTTTTCTTCCGTCCTCAGTCCTTCTCCCGGCTCTCACCCAATTCAAGTCTCATTTAAGTTTCCAAGTTCAGCTATCTGTATTTCGCTTAGTATTATACATCGTCATGTTTAGCAATGCGTTTGGGAGGGTGGATGACTTAGACTAAGCATTTCACTTGATTCGACCTTTATGTGCTTATGCTCGCTGTGCATCCGGCCAACAGCCGAACTTGCATACTGACCCCGTGCATGTCAGTAGCGCCTACGGGCAGCACTCGAACTTGCAGTCTCCATTCGAATCCCTGGAAAGTATTCAAGACCGTCCGAAGGCCCCGGCTTTTTCGTAGAAGACTAGTGAGCGACAAGGCCTTCTCCTCGAGCATCCAGCCATGCTAGCTGAAGCTTAAAATCGTGGTACACTTGAGATCCCCTTCCGCAATCGAATCACCTGCCGAAGGCTCGCACCGACTATGGCGGTAGCGAATTTACACGATAGGCACCACGATCGTCGGATGCAGAAGGCAATTGAATTGAAGGCCAGTGAAGCTTAGTCTCGCATTCGACTTTCTTCCAAGCAACACTAGCCTACACTAACTTTCACGTAAGAAGGAAGGGCCTCGGCTCTCTCGGAAGCATTCGTGCACGAATATTAACCTTGGCTTGACAGCTCGCCTACCCGATCCTCTGGACCAGTATACGCTGAGTGGCTGCAAACATCCATGCGCTCAGCTGCACCCGGCACACTCCTACAATAGGAACAGGAGCAGCAGATAGCAGTGAAGTCGAGGCTCTGTGGCGTTCTGCAGCAGCTGTTTGCCTGCTGCGGCAGTCACTGCAGAGACTAGCTTCCTCTAATGACCAAGGACCTCTGTATCATCTAATTATCGTTTTGATTAGGCTGTCTATTTGACATTTCCCAAGGGCTAATGGCAATTATCTCCACGCATCGTATGTCACTTATTACGCTGCCTGAAAAGGCATACCATGCCTCGCCACCATAAGGAGCATTCGACGGCTTGCAGGCCTGCTTTGTGGGCGAAGATTGGCTAAGCGGCCTGTTTATTGAATAGATCCCATCTAAAGACGCCACACAACGCACCAGGCGTTCACTCACTCAGCTCTGCCATTACCTCTACATGCAGCACGGAGGAAAGTGTGCCTCCCTCACGCAATAGCCTAGCAGCTCATTGCAACATCCTTGTAAAGCCTTGTGCTTCCTGGCTTGGCCCGGAAGTAAAGGTGCTATAATAAAATAATATGATTAATTTATATAGCACTCTAAGAGAACTTAATCTCTACTCAAGCGCTTCAGATACACCACAGGGCTCAAGCCCACGACCTCAGCCAAACCTTGGTCGGGGCAAGCACCTTAACCAATGGGCCAAACCAGCTCGGCGATAGTCTTTGACGACGTATGCTCCGGACTCAAGCCCTCCGGTGTACATAAAGCGCCCGGATAGTTATTGAGTTATCTTAAGGCACTAAGTAAATGTACTATATATATATATATATATATATATATATATATATATATATATATACATAAGCATTCCTGAACGATCAGCTGGATTTTAATAGGCTATTCCGCCATACTTGATATCTAACCACTTCTAAGTAACAAGAATATGCCAGGTCGTCCTTGCGAGTAGAATACGAGACTTCTGTAACTACAGACCAACATCCTACTGGCTTACTTATTGCGAGGGACAACAGCTCATGTTAAGCATTTAAATTTCTACCCACTGACTCTCGTCTTTAATGGAAGGACGACACCCTTTGAGATGGTAGTGATCAGGCATTTGGAAGGCCGTGACATAATGCAGAAGCGTAGGAATAATAACATGTTTATTTCCAGAGTTAAAAAAACGGAGTCACTTTAAGTTGGTTGTCTTTTATAATTCTATACTAGGGCTGTTGCTCAAGGTAAATTTCCACAAGAAAAAAAGGTTATGAAGAAATTCCATTATTTCTAATCTTTCGCTAAACGATAACGTGTGACAATTCATGTCTTAGCGAAACGCGAGTCTCTTCAAAGCGCCAGATAGACCTCCATATCAATCATTCTCAATGCATTCACTCCACGATTAGGAGCATGTACTCGTGTACACGGAACCTTGAATGAAAAACTAACCTTAGGACATGGACCCAACTTCTACTCGTAGGATCTGAGCGGCTTCTGGCACCCAGTGTCGAAGTCGATTTATTTGTGAACAATTACGTAATAATGCAGTGACCTCAGCAAGCGATACAAATGAATAATGGTAGGGAACACCACATTATAATAGTGACATTGGATACTGTGTTGGCATTTTATTTCTTGGTGTGATAACAGTTCGGAAGCCACATTGGTTTCCTTGCATGATTTTCTGTTCTGTAAATCTTCAATGAGACACTGAACAAACCATACTCCCAGAATATATTTCACACAGTAATTAATTTCTGCATTCGCGTTTTATCCCTATCTTATCAGTAAAGAATACAGTTTCTACAGAAATTTTGCACTCGATCCGACCTAGTTATGGCATGAAGATTTTAATCTAATGAAAATAAATTTGTGTCTGTGGTGTATACACCGCTTTTATTTATGTACACGTGTTTGTGTTATTATTGAAACTATGCACACGTATTGTCTTCATAAGGAATGTTAGGATGGCATTCAAAAGAACTAGCTAGGCGAAAGTTTACTTAGAAGCTCTGCAACCAGGCTTACTAACAAAAAGGTCGTCATCTACTAAAATGTGCATTAATTGATAAGGCCAATTACTTGCTTGACCTCTAGCACGAGGCATCGAGGTGATTTTAATAGCTTATCCTTCTGCAAGGCAGCTTTTTGACGCTCGGAATCGAACGGAAATGCATTACGATTGCCTTGGCGAGTACGCCGGTCGGACCATGGCCTGTGCTTTGAGATTTGTCGGCAGGAAAATTCCGCATCGCCATTGATAGCTGCTTCAATCTTCACGATGACCGAAGGGGAGTGCTTAGCAATCATTTCTGAATACCATCAGTAAAGTAGAGTGCTAGCTAGTAGGCTGTCCGCAAGCATTTGAAGAATAAACGGCTCCAATAGAACCGCACAATGGTATACTTAGCTATCTAGTCAGTTGTTTGTGAAAGAATTAGCGGCTCCACTTGAACTCGCCGCCATGGATGCGGCCAGTTAACAATTGAAGGCGATCAGTAGTTGTAGCCCACTCTGCGACTCTGCAGAGCCTGACCGAGCAGCTCGAACCTCTCACTCGGAGCAGCGAATGCCTTCACTTGGCAGCTGTCGCACGGTTTCGGACACGAACGACACAACAAGAACGACGCCTACGGCCTGGCCGCACGTGCACTAGTTCGCGCATCTAACACAAGTACCTCGAGATGGGTCCTCACTAAGCGTTCGCTTAGCCGTACATGCGCCCCAGTCATTCGGCGCCGGTTTGCACGGCATCCGAATCGGGCTGTTGAAGATCGGGCAGGTGATCGATCGGACAACTGGCAATAGCTGAAACAGTTCACTCATGTTGCAGGTGCGTGATATACGAGTAACTTGGTGGTTTGCTGTCCTGCAGGGGGTCGTTTGGAATCGCGGCAAGCCGTGCATAGGAAGAAGGTCTGGAAATAGTTTGCAACCGCTACTGACTTGGATTGCACGAGAATGACGTCACGTGACACCCTTTAGCGAGCTAATTGTTCAGTGCCAATTTTTCACTGAGAAGGCGTGTAACGCGAATGCTCGGTGTGCCCACATGGGGATGTGAGGAAATGTGCCCAGATTAACTCGAACGGTCACTTGCTACTCGTGCTACAGTCACTGAAAGACTTTCTTGGGTCAAAAGCTATTGGTACGACTGCTCATGGAACGGCTTTGGCGATAGACAACGGTCTGATTTGTCAAAAATGCGGGCCATAGCCGCCAGATGACGTTTCCAACTTGATTGGACGTTCGATACTCTCCATCGATTCCCTGACGTCTTGAACCAGAGCGGTCGCAGCCATCAATGGCCCTGGTAACTCAGTTAACGTGGCTTGAGGTCGGGACTAATGCAAGTGATCCCACTTTTGATTACACAGTGCTAATACTAGGCTCTACCATTGTTGGCATCCAGGCTGCCGTCAGTAAGCACGAAGGAATATGCTTTCTTAGCATGTCGCGCGATTTGCTTTGCAATCTACGGTTATCTTTCAGGCATCCCTTCCAGCTTCACTTTTCTCTCTCTCTTCTTCTTGTCTCCCAATCTCACTCCATCTCATCTTATTCCTCCTCATGCTTTCACTTTTTCCGTCTAGCCCCTTCTCTTTTTATCCCCTCTCTCTCCTCCCAGCCTATCTGGGTCTAGTTCTCTCTCTCTCTCTCTCTCTCTCTCTCTCTCTCTCTCTCTCTCTCTCTCTCTCTCTCTCTCTCCCTCTCTGTATCTCTCCCCCTCTCTCTCTCCCTCTGTCCTTTCTTCCCATCTCTCTCGCTCTCTCCCTGTCTTTGCTCTTTCTCAACAGCTATTTTGTCTCTCTCATTTATCTCACTCTCCTATTTGTTTTCTTGCGCAGCAACTCAATTTTCTGCTATCAGATGAATGCACCTTTCTTGTTTAAAACCAAATCCTGAAGCTTTAACAGTAGAAAAACAGTTTGTATTTAGTTCTATCAAGATAGCAAAGCCCTATTGGAAAATGTATCTAGAAGTTTGGTTTTGGAGTCAGCGGTTGATATGCTTTCCCCTTACCAAGCATAACTTTGACCTCTAAACTTATCATTTAAAGCTTCGTTCAAAATTCTCACAATCAGCAGCGATTTGAACTTGATTTTTTCTGGACATGGTTTTGAATGTACTCACGGTTGAGTCTGCTGGTTTACTGCTTTTGAAGGTGCCGCATCATCTCATGACCATTGCTTCTAACACGAATGCATTGAGCGCCCGAACGCTCATTCTACTATGGTTTTTCTTGAAGCACCCTCGATCTCCAATGTTTTCTACACAAATAAAGCAGAGGGGGCACGTGTGGGCTGGTGCGACCCCTGGACTAGTCAAACCGTCGGGGGCCAGCTGGTACCGATAATCACCCTGCTAAAAACATGGTTGTCAGCATAGAAAAGGCCAACGTCCACTTGTTTTTTTCCTGGTCTGGCAAGCTTGTATCCCGAGCCTGCATTTTCTGGCTCGCTCATGAGCCAAGTCATGTTTAGTGAACCACACACGACCGAGAAGCTAATAAGAATGGTTTAAGAATCTTATCTTTGGTCAATGCATAGAAGGCTGCTTAGGAGTCTAATTTGCATTTTATTAGTGACCTTCACTTTGCGAAAGTCCATGTAGATTCCACAGCTTATTCTTCTAAGTAAGCATTCACAAGCGCCAATCTTAATAATAACCAATTCATATATCGCTGTTGGTAAGTCCTGTTCGTTCTGTCCCACCTCTTTGCCAAACCGGCTCTGCAAGCCTCCGCCCCACTCTAAGCCACTCCTCCTCAGCCCTGTCGTGTCCCGTACCGTCTCATCTTGCTCGCGGTCACTCTGTCCGGCGTCGTCATGCCCCGTCCATTGCCCACCAGTCTCATTTCGAAAACCCCCTGCTCGAATCCCGCCATTCCCGTTCCAGCTTATCCGGAAGCATCCTTCCCGAAAAATCCTGTCCTATCATGTCCCTTCCAGCCCAGTCCCGTGTCTTCCTTGTCCCGTCCCGTGTCCACCAGTCCCGTCTTGAACCCACCTACCCGAACCGTTCACTCTTTCATTCCCCGTCCCGAGCCATTCCGTCATGAACCGTCCCGAACCATCCTATCCCGAAACAACAAGTTTCAAGTCATTCCGTTCAGGCCGTGCCGAACCATTCGTTCCGGTCTCGTTCTTAAGTATCCCTGCCCGAAAGGTTCGGCTGCTCCCGTTCTGCGGCGTTCTGTCCCATCATGTGCCCACTTATCCCGACCCGAACCATCCCGAAAAGTACCATGTCGAGCCGTCTAATGCTGAGCCGTGCCGTCCAGAAAACTCCCACCCCGAGCCGTCCGTCCCACCTCGGTCATTCTCGAACCGTAACGTCCCTCCGATTGCTTCCATACCTGCGATAGCTTCCGTTCCTTCTGGCCCGTGTCTTCCTGTTGTTATGACTGCTGCGGTCCTGTACCTTCGTGCGATCGGCTCACCTTCGTGCATTGGTGCAGCACCTAAAGTAGCCAGCCGTGCTACAAGGTCCAGGCGTTGCCAGCATTTATCGGGGGGGGGGCGGCTGAGACTAGAACCATTACGAGCGCTGTGTTTGCCGACTAGTTCTCCAAGGACGTTGAAGCCGCACACCACGTTTGTAACACTGTGTAAGTTCCCGTGCCCATCCGTCCCATCCCTGAACCGTCCAGTCAGGTCCCGAACCATCTCGCTGCATCCGTTTTGTAAGCACTCTACTTTTTCCCGTGAACTTAAAAAGGCTAGTAGTAAGCACGTGGTCGCGGGGCACCAAAGTATTGTCTACTTCAAGATTGCACTATTTGGACTAGTGGGGGAACAAATTAAACAGCTGGCTAAGGTAGCTTCGCTGGTCGACGCTTTCAGATGTGCCTTACCAAGGATTCCTACTAAATGTTATCTCTCTGCGACCGTTCTCTGGTGTGTAGGTTTGCGGGTTTTCTCCGCTTCTAGTGAATTTTTTACCGTATAAACTTGAACCACGTAACTCCGTTCCTTGAAACGGAGTGACAGCGACAGGACTGCTTCTTGGTTTAAGATAGTTGCTCTGAAAAACCGGTTCAGCGATTAGTCGCTTAATCAGGCTAGTTACCAAGAAGAATAACGGGGGATGGTGAACTTGAATTTTCTACTCAGACGAGCGACTGATAGGTGTGGGTGGGGAGAAGTTCTAATGCAATCTTCCTACCGTCATTCTTGACGGGTGAAAGGCTTGTCATTTCTAAAAGCTAGAGTATCTATTAGGCCTATTTCTAAAGCTAGAGAGGGTTTTCGAAAGGGTCTTAAATACAAATACTATCTTAGAGCTATATACAATTCTTAACATAAGATTATTCAATAACGAAAGTGACTGCGGTTGTTTGGAGGCGACCGAGGTTGGTGCACGGGTCGGGTTACTTCCAAGCTCTACGGAAAGGAGAGTAAGGGAGCAGGGAGTAAGAGATTCTCTAGAAGAGCGAGAATTGCTTACGATCCATCGTAGATAGTTGTCACTCCCACAGCTGTTACTGATAAATGTCCTTTATACGAAGCGCTTCGGCAGCTACATCCTTAGCTGGGTGTACCAGCAAAGACACGAGTGAATCACGTTCAAAGTTCTTACCACTAAGCAGCTCATATCCACCGGGTCCAGAAATGGCACACTAGTGACTAGATAGACTAAATAAGCTCTATAAAGGAGCACCAAAAGTCATGATTGTAGTAATCGCGATAAAAAATGCTTTAGCTTAGCGCCCGCAGAGAACTTAATTTACTTCTAGGCGCTTTACATATGCTGCAAAGGAAGTATGATTGAATGGTTTGTGACAGCATACTCAAGGTCAACAAGCATAACAAGGTTAAAGGTTACATGCATAGGGTTACAAAGCATGTATGATTAGTAGCAGCAATCGCAGTGTCAACATGCAGAAGCACATAAAGGACGAATCATATAGGCCCAGTAAATGTTGCGATCACTGGATGCGTTTTAACTTCTTTTTAAATGTCGTCAAGTCAAGGGATGTCGTGACGCCAGTCAGGACTGAGTTCCAGACTTTGGAAGCATACGAACTAAAGGCACGGTCTTCAAAGTATATGATGTTCGTACGTGGTGTAGCTGCACGATTGGATTAAGAAAAGGGGGTGGTACGACTTTTAGCCTGGTGGGAGATCGGAGTAAAGTATTGATCGAGTAGGTTCAAATAATAACAATAATAATAAAAATGCACTTGATAAAGCGCCCTCAGAGAACTTAATCTCTCTCTAGGTGCTCTACGTTTGCTTGCCTTCTACGTGCATACACATGCATTTACCGTCTAGTACTTCTTCAAAAAGTTTGGGTGTCGCCACAGTTCTTCCTCTAGGCGGGCTCTGATCGTTTGATGCACGCCAACTTTCAAATACTGGTAGGAAATATAAAATAAACGAATTCACTTCAAGCTTGTGTCTGCGTGTTTGTGTATGTGTTAGTGTGTGTTCCGGAGTGTGTGTTTTGATGTGTCTTGATGTGCGTGTGTTATGTGTGTGAGTTGGTGTGTTTTGGTGTGTCTTTTTTGTGTGCGTTTTGGTGTGTGTGTTGTGCGTGCGTGCGATCGTTTTATGGGTTTGGGCATGTTTGTGTGATAGCAATCGAGAGACATGTAGATAAAACGATATAGCGACAGAGAGGAGTGACACTGAGAAAAAGAGGAGGGAGAGGAGGAAGAGAAAGGAAAGAGAGGGGTGCCCTAAGATCGAAAGCAAGAAAAGTGTGGTCAGTACGGGACGCTATAGTACAGAAGGTAAGGTGCTCACTCTTCACGACCGAGGTCGTGGGTTCGAGTTCTGCAGTGTGCGATCTTTTTTGCCAACCGCTAGCGGCGGTGAAAGCCATTAGCTATCTTTTATCGCTATAAAAAGAGGCTGCTAATTCAGACAATAAAATTAATATCAATATTAGAGCATTTCTTATATTATCAGTCTCTGCTGGTATGAAGCCTGCGATTCGTATAACGTTTGAGCCTAATCCTTGCTCAGGCATAGCTCCGTCTATCGTGAGAAAACGGGAAAGAGAAAGACGCGGGCGATGGAGAGAGAAAGACGCGGGCGAGAAAGAGTGGGAACAGGAATAGAGAGAGAGACAGACAGACAGACAGACAGACATTGGTGACGGAGGGAGAAAGAGAGAGGCTGACGTGAGAGTCACAGTTCGAGAAGAGAAATTATATTAAGAGCCAACTTCGATACATTTTCTTGAGTTTTGAATAGCGAACATGAGTACTACGAGCATTTGCGTCCTGCCAAGTACGTCGATTCTGTGAGGTGCCAAAGTTTGGGCTACACTAAGAGCCGGAGAATTGACCGAAATAAGGAGAAGGAGGGATGCAGGCTGAATACGGTAAGGTTCTACTCGGGCAGGTGCTTCAATGCGAAAGGGTAGAAGACTATCACTGGTGGGTTAGTCGTTCTTATTGATCTCTATGAGGGTTCTACTCGTGATGGGATTATTCCAACCTAATTAACAGTTCCTGCTCTCTTCAAAGCAAAGCGTCCGGCTCAGCGTCTTGAGCCCAATGAAGCGGAGGCCATTACTCACGGCTGGGCTGCGGTTGCTAAACACAATCACTCTGCTATCGCCATAAATAAACGTACCCGACGGATTCTTAGCAGCACCTAATCAAGCCTTTATTGACCCGTGAGTGAGTTGAGGATGGTCTACCCCAGGGGCCTTCAATTTGTGCAAAACTCTACAGCCAGGCTTGTCCATGGTGAGCCACGTCACACGACTTTTCACCTATCTGTACTGGCTCCCTAAAAAAGCAATGCACCAGCAGTTCACGGTTTTTCACTCATTTTTTCACGCCCCTTTATTTTCTTGCTTCAGCCCCGCTGTCCGGGCTACTCCCAAATCAGGCTAGGCATCTTATCAACCGCTCATCTTACTCAAGTCATTTAGCTGTGCCTCGAATCAAGCTCAAATCCTCTGGAGACACGTGCCTTTCGTTCGCATACCCCAAAATCTTGGAACTCACTCCCGACTGACGTCATGACACCACTTGACTAAATGACACTTAAAAAGCAGCTGAAAAACGCACTTTCTCCTCACAACATTAGCTAATGAAGGTCCTTATGAAGTGTCCTTGGTGTGTTCATGCGCGCTTACACCATACTTGTTATCACTAGCAATATTTTCAAGCTTCCTATATGCCACATGTAAAGTGCCTAGAAAGGAATAAAGCTCTCTGAGGGCGCTATACGAATACAATTATTATCGCTCTTACCCTCAATTATTAGGGCTCACGGCCTGGGTCGGTGAGAAACGTGGCCAGCGGCTGGGGCTCCCACCGAGGGCAGGCTTAGCCGTTGCACTAATTGTTACTCGTTGCGTTGCTAATCGACTTGACGAACTCCAGAACGAGTGTGGGCGTAGTTCTTCTGCTTATACGAAGCGTTGCCGGCCTCAGGCGCAGCTAGGAATCCGTATCGTTGCTTCCGGCGTGCCTCCGTCACTATGCTTCCCTTTGCCGTTTTTTCGAGTAACCGTGGCTCAGCGGCCTGAATAGGGCGAGCGTCGTATGGCTAGCTGTGCGATTGACTAACGCGAGGAACGAGAGAGCTCGCTGCAGCATGCCGCTGTGGCGAAGCAAGGATTCGCAGGAATTACTGAGTCCTTTCGCATGCCCAAGGTCCGAAAAAAGCTGCTCGCTGTGAAAAAACTGCCCGCTGTAAACGCTGCCGTGCAATGAGGAGTAAAAATTAAGCTCTTTATTAAGAAAGAAATAATCAGTACCCTTGACAGCTATCAAAAAAGGATGCAATAGAACTGTCCACCAGCGAACTCCGGTGTCAAAGAGCGCGAGTGTGCACTCAGCCACGACACTGTTCGAGGCCTGCGATACGGCGTCGTTGACGCCGTCTTCACCGGCGGCTAACCGCCCGGCCCGCCTGGCCAGCAAACTCCGAGGCAAGGTCGTGGGCGCGAAAAACCACCACCGGCGGCCTGCAGCGACCGTAAAACTGGCCACGCCAAACGTCAGCCACACCGGCCAGGGAGCTGTGCTGAAGCGCCCAGAGGGCAGGTGGACCGGCACTTTTGTACATGGGGCACGTGCAGCATGCCAGCTGCTCCACGCACGCGTGCATTCAAGTGCGGCGAGTTTGGGACCGCTCTCTCTCTCTCTCTCTCTCTCTCTCTCTCTCTCTCTCTCTCTCTCTCTCTCTCTCTCTCTCTCTCTCTCTCTCTCTCTCTCTCTCTCTCTCTCTCTCTCTCTCTCTCATCTACCGGCTCTACATTAGCGCTGATCCAGCATAGGCAAAGGTTCTGCCGGCCCGGCCTCAGTTTTCATGTGCTAATGGCGACCTGTTGCTGTCATGCATGGTCTACACGTCCATCTGCATGCACTTCTCCGGTGAGCTCTTGCTAATCAGCTTGCCCAGGAAACTTTTTATGGACTTCTTGAAGTCCTTGGCCTTGCTCGCTACCTCCGGCTCGGCGGCTTTTTCGGCCTGGCGTCTGATCTGACTCAGAATGCCAACCAGTAAGTTGTCAACCTTGTGGTTTAGCATAGTCGACGTTTCGATGAACTCGGCATCAAACGTTGCAGCCATTCGCTGACCATCTACAGAAAAGCACGCGTTCGCTGTAGCCAGCCAGCCGGCCGGCAGGAGGAAACCATTGTGCTGCTGCCAACTATCGGGCAGCAGCACGCCAGCCGAAACACTCGGCGGTTTTCTCGTACAGCCGCATCCTCAGAGCTAGACAGGCAATCGGTTTCTAACAAGCATTTTCACCGAGCATCGCTTCGCATGCTTTTGGCCTCGGGTGTCTGATAAAGGAAGCAGCCACACGAACGAAAGGAAGCAGCCAGACAAACAGCAGATAGCATGAGCCGGCCACGGTTTGGGCCAGAGAGGCCAGGCGCTCCCTGTACCCCCCACCCACCACGTGTACCTCGCTCTTTTCGAAGCCTCGGCTCTTCGCTCCCTTCGCTACGGGTCGCTTAGCGCTGCCCTGGACAAGACGTGTAGCATCGACGATAACAAGCATGGCTGAGCTGAGCTACCGCCCCTATCTGCAGGCCCAGCAGTTTCACGGGATAATTGCGAAGGAGGAGTCCAACTTCAGCAGCGAGGAGTTATCGGGTACGTTAAGCCGGAAATTGTTGGATGGCTGGATTCGCTGGCGAATGTAAACGCCTCGAGCCTCGAGTCGGCTCATCGAGATCAGGCCACTCAGGGCACCGCGGCAATTCGGCCAACCACTCGACTGGTCTTCTCGGCGAGTGCTCGAGGCATTTAGATGCCGCGCGAAGCTGTTGTCAATCAGGCACTTAATGAGAAATGGTCGGTTCGCTAGGGCCGTGTCGAACCCGATACGAAGTCACGTGTTCGAGGGAGCATGGCCGCTCCTAATGGCAAGACGTGCGTCTCGGTCCACGGGCGCTTACCCTCAGTGGAGACATGCCGCTTTCGAGCCAGGTCTACTTTGTTTCCCACGAGAATGATGGCCTTATCCTTCTCGAAGTGGCGCAGATTCTTGAGCAGGCCTTTGGCCTCGGAAGCCGAAGCCTTGTCCGTCACAGCGTAGACCACGATGTATGCATTAGCAGAGCTCGGATCGTAGTTGTTTTTGTCGTAATCCTGCAATCGGCGATCTAAATGAAGCCCGTACAGTTTATCGCTATCTACGGGATCTTGCAAAAACGAGACGCACATCACCGTCGGTCTAGTGGTCAAGCGGCCTTATAACTCCTGGTACCGCCGTAAGGCATCGGGCCACTGTGTTTCGGCATCACAGCCCATGGGAAGTAAGGGCTTGACTGCATATTGAATTTAGCAGCTGCTAGACTCGAACTGCTCTAGCGATGATAATAAGACTCGTCGGACAATGGACAAAGCATGGACGTTAAGAGTAAGCAGCCGTTTGCGCAGAATCGTGGCAGCTGATACCTTGAAGTGCTTTGATCAGCATCAAGCACTCCCCCCCCCCAGTGGATCTCGCTGGATAGTATCAAAAAGGACAGTGCTTTGGGCAGATGAGGAGGCAGACGATTTAGCTCGTTCAAAACCTCGCGTTACCAAAACCATTGAGGCGTATCGCAGGGCGAACGGCTGGGTGCTCCTGGACGACAGACAGCGAGCGGCAGCAAAAACTGCCGGGCGAAAGCTTCGTCGAGGCGCCACTGCAATTCTTCGAAGGCCGGTCGGCCAGGCTGCTGGAAAGGCTTTCACCAGCACGTTTCAAAGCCTTGCGACGGCTTGAGTGAGGTTGGTGGACAGGACGAGAATGCCGTGCACCGCATGCTTACCGAATCCATAAAGATGAGCACTGACTCTTCTCCGTCCAATAGCACAGAGACAGACTTCTCTTTCCCGTCGTCTGCAGTAAAAAAGCGGGCTCTCTCGTAAGCACGTCTGGCATACGGAAAAGAACAAAGCATAGAGCCCGTTGAATTGTCAGGCCGCACTGGCATTGCCTTACCAAGGCCCAACGGACTGGTCACAAATTTACTTGAGATCGGCCTCTGTTTCCCCTTTCACTTCTCATTGCCTATCTCTCTGATCGAGTCCTCTCTTCCTCTCATCTCTCATCTCAACCTCTCATCTCACAGCCCCGTGGCCTATCTCTCTCATCCTTCTGTTTACCTTTTGCATTTCTCTCTCTTTCATCTCAAGCTATTACTTTTTCCGTCCGTTTTCACTCTCCCTCTCTCCCCCTCTCTCTCTCTCTCTCTCTCTCTCTCTCTCCCTATCTCTGTCTCCGTCTCTCTCTCTCTCTCTGCCTCTGTCTCTGTCTCTCTCGTTTTCTCTCTAACTCTCCCATATCTGTCTCTCTCTCTCCCTTCTCTGTCTGTGTGTCTCTCTCCCTCTCTGTCCCTGTCTCTACCGTTCTCGCTCTGGCTCTCGCTCTCTCTCTCTCTCTCTCGCTCTCTCTCTCTCTCTCTCTCTCTCTCTCTCTCTCTCTCTCTCTTGCTCTGTCTCTCTCTCTCGCTTTCTCTCCTTCGCCCTCATATAACACGGTTGCCCCCTCTACCCATATCAAAGTCGACGGGCGCTTTTGTGGGCCGCTGTAAACCAGCCCCGCCCTCGAGGCGTACCTACCATTGATCTCCTCTTCGTTCACATCGTCCGATGTGAGGAATTGCTGCGTCAGCGACGTCTTGCCGACGCCGCTGCCGCCGAGTATCAGGACCCTGTACGCTGTCGGCCTCCTGTCCGAGCCGTACGACCGCTCGCTGCCTCCCGACGCTTTCGGCGACAGCGGCGCGTGCGCCTGCGCGGACACCTCGTCCGTGCTGCTCGCGCCCGACGCCGAGCCGTTGATGCTGTTCGTGCTCCGCGTGGCCTTCAGCGAGTCGCCCTTGTTTCGGATGCTCTTGCCCGACGTCTGGAAGCGGCGCACTCGCAGGTAATCGGCAGGATCCATCTCAGCGGCGGCGGCGGCGGCGCCGGCAGCGGCGGGGCACGGCACAGCGAGCTTGTTGTGGCTGCTTGCGACACCCATGCCGCCGCCGGCCTCCTCTGCCTTCTGCTTGCTCGGCATGCTGTTGGTTCGCGGCCGAGGCGCGGCTTCCTCTTCCGGGTCGCGGTTCTCGTTCTTCGGCACGCGGTGCCTCACCGACATGGCTCGCCGCTGCTTCGTGCTGCCAGCCAGCGATGGGCTGCCGGCCGGCGGCGATGATGGGGTGCTGCCGCCGCCGCGGCCGATCTTGCTGAAGTACTCGAACTCGTCGCCCATCGTCTCCCTCTCCCAGCAGTCGGTTTCTGAAAGCGAGTCCGCCGTCAGCGGCGCACGCCTGCGCAGCGGTGTGCGACGGCGGCCGACGACGGTCGCGCACCCGCCGACAGGCCGTGGCCAGCTTGCACCGCCGCCGCCGCTTCGGTGGCACCGGGAGCGTGAGGCCGGCGCTGCAGAGCGGAGCTCTTACCGGCGTCCGCGCGACGCCGCCGATGCCGCTGCGGTAGCGGTCGAGGCCGCGCCGGAAGCGGAGGCGGCGGCAGCGCCGCCGCCGCAAGGGAGTAGGGAGAGGGTCGGTCGCGGTGAGAGGCAGCGGCGTCCTGGGGCCCGACGCGCCTATAGCCGTACCTGCTGGGTACATCCGGCAGTCGGTTCTGCGGGGGGGGGGCTCAGCCTTTGCACGCGATACTGTAGCGCCGTACGCTAACGCTCGCGAGTGTTAAGTCCTCGGCGTCTACCCGACGGCTCTTTCCGGCGTCGCTGCCGGCGCGTTGCTTATAAATACCGCCCGGCGGCGCTGCGCTCGAGGGGCGCGACCTGGTTCGCTGCGTCACCAGGGGGGGGGGGTTGAGCTCGTAAATAGGGCTTGTCAACACTACACGCGGCGGAAAAACAAGGCACGCGCACAGGTCAAAGCAGCAGCAGCAGCACACGCCCCTGCGCTCGGAATCGACCGCCAGGTACGAACCTGGAGGGCCTCGAGGCGCGAGCGGCGACAGCGCTGCGGTCGCTCTCGCACCGCCGCCGCCGCCGCCGCCGCCGCCGCCGCCCATCTCACTACATTATTCAAAGGCGCCGCACGACGCGGGTTCGGCGCACAGGCAGCGGCGGCGGCGGCGGCTGCCGCCAATCGGCAGCACTCGCGGCGAACTCTGTTGACGATCGGGTGAGCGAGCGCCGTCGATGCCGGGATTCTCTGCGGCAGGAGCGCTCGCTCCGCCGCTCGCTATTCGAAGCCGGCGCCGCTCAAGCGGCATTGCCAGCGTCAATAACGGGCGTTCAGCTCGCGCCTGAGGCAGGTGCTGGCTGCGGACGTGGCTGCCTCTCCTCCGCCCCCGCGCTGCGCCAGGCGCGTGGCCCCAGGCGGCGGCGCGCGGCGCCGCGTGCCTGGCGCCGTCCGTCGCCGCGATGGAGCGCGCACGCGGCGGCGGAGCGAAGAGGCGGTTGAGCGAGCCGCGTGAGAACGAGGAGGCGCAGGAGGACGCACGGACGCACGGACGGAAGCACGGACGACAAGCGGAACGGCTAGCCTACCTCTCTCGCCCGCCCTCTGTCTCTCTTGCAGGCTGAGCCGCGCTGCTCCTGGACTCTGGACGAATCATCCGCGCCAGACAAAGCGCCGGCGCATACCGGATAGAGGAGCATTAAGCGATCGTTAGACAGCGAACGCTTAGGCGAAACGTGGTACAGGTGCGCGACCGCTGAGCGCGCGGATCAATAACGGCGAGGTATACAGTGTATCGCGCCGCCGGCAGTGGCGGCAGCAGCAGCAGGGCGGCGGCGGCGGCGGATGCGCCGGCAGTCGTATCCAGGCTGCCGCCTCACCTGCTCCGTGTCTTCTCAACCGTCACGTCATCTGTCGCCGCCGCAACCGCTAGAGCTCGCGCGCGTGGCGCGGCAAGTGCGGGCCGCGGGTAAGGCTCACTCAGCCCCTACCGGGCGGTGCACGTTCGGTCTTCTGCAGACAGCCGACGGAGCTGACGCCGACGGCTGCGTCGCCGGTGGCCTCGACGCCTGACGGGGCGGTCAATGGCTCGAAGTAGCGGGTCGGCGTGAACGCTGCGGTGCTCCGCGGTTGACGGCGTCGCCGCCGGCCTTGGCGGTCGCGCGAGCAGCTCGCGTGCGATTGCTCGGGCGCCGCCGACGCGCAGCATTCCTGCGTTGAGCGGCCCGCTCCGGCCTGTCAGCGCCCGGTTTAATGGCGCCGCACTGTCGCACCGAGCGACGCGGCCGGCAGTGCGCAGCATCATTGCCGTGCATCGCAGCCGGTTCCGACAGTTAGAAGGACCCGCTAGCAGCGGCAATCGGGGATTAGCTGGCCGGTTTGCGCCCGCAGCAGAAGGCACGAGCTTCCTCGTTCGCCGATGCCGACACTGATTCCGTCGGACGCTCTGCCCGCGACGCGTGAACTTTGCGAACTACTCTGGCGATGTTGAGCAGACGGCGGTGGCCGCGGTACTGCCGCCGCAGCGGCTGTCTGGCGGGGACGCTTCACGCGGACCGAGACGCGCTACTCGCGCCAGTCGAGCGCCGCCCGCGGCTCTGGGCAACGCGTCCGGTGATGGCGCCGCAGATGCGGATTGGCAAACAGAGCTTTTGCTTAAGCTCACTGGCAAATCGATGGACGGCGTCGGCGGCTGCGCCAGCCAGGATGCCGAATACTTCCGGCTTGAGCCCAGGAACTTGCTCTCCTTCTCGACCCCTCCGATGCATACAAATAAACACTCTGAATAACTATATGTCTCCATGCAATACGTGCATACATTGCATATATATATATATATATATATATATATATATACATTTATATATATATATATATATATATATATATATATACATTTAAATTAATTCAGTCAGCCCCGGCTTACGATGGTTCGACTTACGAAAATTCGGAGATGCGAACTCGGCCACTGTCACGCAAGAAAAATTGAAAATTGAAAAGCATTGGAGAAAGCATTCAAAATTCCCATGCGGTCAGCAGATTTTTAAGGCCACAAACAGTAGTGAGGAAACGATGTCTGACAGCTATGAATTGTCAGTACTGAGCACTCTCTCTCTCTCTTTCACTCTCTCTCTCTCTCTCTCTCTCTCTCTCTCTCTCTCTCTCTCTCTCTCTCTCTCTCTCTCTCTTACTTGCATGACTTGCTAGAGGTAAGATGTGTTCAGAGTGATGCGTGGACCCAAGCTATCCTCTAGCAAAGTAGCTGATTTACCTCAGCTATACACGTAGTCACGAGGCTTTAGAGAAAAGAAAATTGACGATCCTCCAGCAAGATCTAACAACTCCTCATCCTCCTCCAAATAGCAATCAATGTGCAGCACCACAGCCACCAGCGTCTGCATGCCTAAAAATACTCCACATTATGTTACGTAAATATATCCTTTACTTTTTCTTATTTATTTCTTATTTTCTATTTATTTTTACAAAACATTAAACTCATTTATCTCTCTATGTCTTCGTCAGTTAGTCACAGTAGAACGTATCATATGCCATTCTCGACTAACAAAACTTCGACTTACCACAGGTTTTTCGGTCCATATCTATTACGTAAGTTGGGGCTGACTTAACTTTATAAATACATATGCTCTAATTGAATATAGGCTTAAATGAATGTAAAACGCTGAAAGCGATGCCGCATTAAAAATTTAGCTGCAGAACTATCTAACTAAATCATGAGTAAGAATAACTTACCATTGTATGTTCTGGCGATATAGCTGAAAATGACCGATTTTGCGATATTTCTGAACTTGAAACAAGCATATTTTGTTGAATGTGAAGCAACGCCTGCATAGTGAGGACGCCCGGCTAGCAGATATTAATAATGGCAATGATAGTAATACTGTTGCATCGTGCCCGAAAAGAACGGGATCTCTATTTATTGAAATCCTAGTAGCTAGTCGATGTCGTGATCTAGCGAATGTTAACTTTTTAACCTGATACCAAGGCTCCTCCTTACAGAGGCAGCTGGATATATGCTGGCCGAGCCCATTTTTAGGGTCAGTCTTTTTTGTTGCCGGGTGACACTAGATTTCAGTCTATAACTAGGAAGTTGATTTCATCGTCATTCAATTTCAGACAGTTATGTACGTAAGCTGCAAGGGAGTTGAGAGAACCTGAGGT
This sequence comes from Cristatella mucedo, assembly GCA_009760855.2. Lineage (NCBI taxonomy): Eukaryota > Metazoa > Bryozoa > Phylactolaemata > Cristatellidae > Cristatella > Cristatella mucedo. The sequence goes on along the minus strand of WPIO01000011.1, from coordinate 5,049,734 downwards.
ACTATCTGAAAAGCCGGTAAGGGTCGGAGCGCAGGTGTCTCAGCACGGACGAGTCAGTGCATTTAAATTAAAGCGAACATTTTCCTTCGCGATTACGAAAAGAAGAGGACGCAGAATTGACTTGATTGCATCGATTGTAACCCGCGCGTCAAAAGCTCGCCAAGTGACAGCCGACAGTGGAAATATGTATGTCTTAAAATCTTCTTCAACGTCAGAACCAAAACTACTGACGCGCTGCGCCGCCTGAGGCCCTGGCGAGACGATAGGTGCTCATGACGAACTTGCTGTGACTGCTATCAAATGCCGCTGCGAGATCAGGCGAAACCTGCTTACGCTCAGCTGTTATTTCTGTGACGTTCGTACCTCTCTATTTGCGCTTAGGACAATTTGGTGCCCTTTTATTTGGGCGTTTAATGTCCCCGTGCGGCCGAGCCTCTCAATTAAGGCGTTTGATGTCCTCTTACGGCCTGACCTTTAATTAGCATTTATGACCGAGCCCTTTGATGGGAGTAAATTAAGGGGCCGACGCAGCAGGGAGTTCAGAGAACTCCAAGCCGCCCCACAGCGTGCGGTTCTACTAGTTTTGGTCGCTGTCGCAGCTGGGCGCAAAATATATGACCGCGATATCGTCCCGTGAATGCGCCCATCTGGCCAGAGCGGTACGGCGTGCACATTAGTGTTTTAGAATCAGCAGAGGCTGTGCAAATCAATATTACTGCCAGCGTCTTTACAGGCACTACTGCTTACTAACTGCGTGGGGTAGTATTCTTTAAATAACCGCCTACAATTTACTTGCGAGGCATGGTATTAGTAATATATAGACGCTTAAATCCTTTGCCGTTACCTTGCCGCTACAAGCCTTGTCTATCAAATACACTCACTGCTGTATCAATAGAGAAAGCATAAAGGAGACTTGGAGAAAGTTCTCTTTATCTAGAGCTGAGACTTCAAAGAGGTTAGCGACAGCACCCAGTTTGAGTTGTATAGCGACGCAACCTAAAAGTGGACATCGGAAAGTCACTGCGTCTCAGATAGAAGACTGTGGGTTTCGGGGGCCAACAGAACTAGCTGTCTTCTTTGACTACAAAATTAATGTGGAGATAGAATCGGCAGTGCTTGAGGACGGACAGGGAGATTTGAGATAGGAAATGAAGCGAAGACGTAGGGAGACGACTTGGATTCTTCCGCTTCCGCAGTTTTCAGAGCAAATCGACTGACGCCGGTGAGCTGCCGGTCTGCTAGTCGGCTTTGCCGCACGCGCACCACAAACCAGCCGTTTTAGAGGGAATATACTGCCGGCACGCGACTTCGTCGCAGCTCGACGGTCGCGCGCGCGGTAGGCGTGCTTTGGAACGTCTGTTTGCGCGCGACCACGCGTCGGTGTCGGCCAGCACGTATCAGCCAGCTGCGCGTCGCTCGTCCGCGGGTGCCGCCGCTAGCGAGACATCTTCCAGAGAAATGCACCCGTGAATTGGATGCTGCGTTTACGATTAGCTGTACAAGATCGTCGGTTTTTTGCGCATTAAAAAGAGGCAGTCAGTTTTGACATTTACGGTAGCGACCGTGCTTGTTCGGTGTCCCTTTGGTGCGCATGCGTGAACGTCTGCTGCGTTTTCGCTGCAAACATCGTTCGTCTGACCTTAATATCGGGGAAACAAGTGTGACAGAAGTGACCGGTTGACTGCGCCTGCGCCCTAAGCGAAACCTCGGTGAGCCGTTGTAATGGTACACTAGAGAACAACGATCGGTCTGGCAGACGAACATTGGCGTGGTTTAAATCGTACTTGTCTGATCCGAGTTCAATCCGTGTCGTGTGGGGTTCAGGTCTCACAAACGAGAAAGGTCACATGTGGAGTCCCTCAAGGGTCCGTACTCGGCCCCTTGCTGTTCCCCATTTATAGTCTCCATTTTTCCAGCCTCTAGGAAAAGTCATTAAGGCCCATGGAATAGGATATCCCTTCTATGCTGATGATACTCAGTTGTATTTGTCATTCAAACCGTCGAAATCAGCTGCAGCAACTGAGAAACGGAATGCTTGCCTTGCCTATATTCGATCCTGGATTTCAGAAAACTTCCTGAAATTAAGTGATGATAAAACCGAACTGCTGCTTATGGGACACCCTAAGCATGTGGCTGGATTAAAAGGCTTTGCTCTTCTAATAGGTGAAGCTATTGTGCGACCATCACCACGTGCTCGAAATTTAGGTGTCGTTTTTGACAACTGCCTCAATGATAAATGCTTCATTCAGAAGACTGCTTCTACAGCTAGCCATCACGTCCGATCCCTGTCCAAGATTAGGAGCTGTTTCCCACAGTTGCTTGTACAAAATTTAATTACCTCCTTAGTTCTGTCTCGGATTGATTATTGCAATTCCTTGTTGGCTGGGCTGCCAAAGAAAGCTATTAGGCCACTGCAGCAGACTATGAATATGGCTGCGAAGCTAGTCTTCAAGTCCCAGCGGTTTAAGCATGCGTCTCCTTTGCTAAAAGAGCTAGGATGGATGCCAGTTGAGCAACGGATCCAGAGCAAAGTTCTTACGCTGACCCAGAAGGCCCGCCACGGCTTGGCTCCTTTGTACCTAGCGGAACTGCTGCACCAGTTTCAGCCTGTTCGCGCCCTCAGGCTGAGGACAATAAATTAGCTGTTCCATTCCTCCGCTTAAAGACCGTTGGCAACAGAAGCTTTAGCTCTGCAGGTCCTAGACTGTGGTACTCGCTTCCACAATTCTTGCGCAAGGACAACTACTCTCCTACTGCCGACTATGGCTCATCCTTTTCAGTGGTCCTGAGCTGCTACTTCCATGCTACGTGCTACTTCAACTGCTCTCCTGACTCTGCTATGCTTTCCACTTTCTCTATGCTGCGTGAGACGAAGTCTGTTGGCTACCGAATGCGTACCGAAAGCTGCTTAGGCTGTGAGTGCGCTATACAAAACTCTCCTGCGTAACACCCACCTGGTCTTTATGACTTTGTGGAGTTACAGACGGAGATACATTACATTACAAGGCGGTTGCTTTCACGGCCTCGGTACTGAGGTCGTGAGTTCGATTCCTGCGTTGGGCGATCCTTTATCGCCACTGCAAGCAGTGGTGATAGCCGTAAAGGCTCTTCTGTCGCTATACAAAAAGAGGCTGTTTAATCAGCTATTATTTATATATATTTTATTTAAGAAAGGCAAAGGCAGCGATACATAATACGTCAAATAGAAGCAATGCGAAATAGCAAGAGCGAGGCGTAGAGGTGAAAAGGTCGGGAGAAAACAAAAACAGTTAGTCGAAGAGAGAGAGAGAGAGAGAGAGAGAGAGAGAGAGAGAGAGAGAGAGAGAGAGAGAGAGAGAGACGCACACAGATGGGAACGAGATTAGGAGAGAGGTTGCCACAGAGAGACAAGCGGCTGAAGAGGAGACTACGCTTTATCATTGATAATAATAATAATAATAACATATTTGGATAGTACCCTCTGAGAACTTGAGCTCTTTATAGGGAGCTTACATATTCTGTATAGAAACAGCACGATACGCACTGGTTTAGCCCAGCACCAGTCGTAGGTGTTCGCCCTAACCGACGTCAAAGTGAGTGTATATGTCGGCCGAGGTCGTGGGCTTGAACTCCGTGGCATTTATGAAGCACCTGAATGGATATAAATTTCTCTTAGGGCGCTATGCAAATTAATTTTATATTTTTGACATCAAATGATTAGTGGTAACAAGCACTATAACTTTGCGGAGTTACAGATGAAGATATATTAAATGACATTACTTCCTTGTCATTGACTTCCTCGACAGCCCTCGTGACTCAGCTATGCTCCCCGCATTCTCCTATTTGCGTGAGATTGAGTCTTTGGCTATTATGTGCAAACCTAAAGCCTATAAGTCTTTGAATACGCTATTGAACTTTTCAGCACTAAACCCACTTGATCGGTGTGAAATTGATGTGCTACCGACAGATACATGCATACGCACACTTGTACATTACAGCTTATTGGTGGCCACTGGTCCTGCTGCGTCGGACCATATGCTCGTTCGGAATGCGAACTAACGCAGCCTGTCACGACAGCCTTCCTTGGGAGCTGTTTCTGCCCTGGCTCCGTCGGATGCCGGCGCTTAGCCCAGATGGCGATCCGTGGGCTCGGACGCGTTCGCTCGGCCTCCGAGAGCGCTCGCCTGGTGTCAAGCCTGGCGTCAAAGCCTGCGGTTAAAGCCAGGGGTCAAAGTCTGGGGTCAAAGTATGGGGGTTAAAGCCTGGGGTCAAAGTCTGGGGTCAAAGCCTGGTGTCAAAGCCTGGGGTCAAAGCCTGGGGGTCAAAGCCTGGGGGGGTCAAAGCCTGGGATCAAAGCCTGGGGTCAAATCTCGGCAGCTTTCGACCGACCGTCGAGCGAGCCAACAGCAGCTGCCGCTAGCAAAAGTAGTAGCCGAAGCCCTCCCGATTAAATCACAAGGGCTCGAGCCTAGCTATTGCTCTCTAGGTGGCATAGTGTCGTCAGAGCATCTTGCAAGCGTCTGGGCTGCTACGCTTGACTCAAACCTTCCGCAGACGGCACGCAGCAGATCTAAGTCACTGCTGTGAAGGCACTCTCTGTGGGCGAAGCCCAACCGCGAGGGTCCCCACACACTTAGCTGCAGCCTTTGTCGCTGGCGAACGGCCCTGAGTCAACGAAGGAGTCACGGACGAGCAGCAAGGATTACTAATTTTAGGAGCGTTGGGCATCATTTAGTTGCATACTTCGATGCTGAGGCGTAATTTCAGCGAAGGTCTACGCTCAATCTTCACTTTGCTCGGGAGCTTATCCGTAATAAGTAATTCAGTTAATCTTAAAGGTATCCTTCGGAGTAGTGGACGTCGGTAAGACGACGAATGGTGCCAGCCATTTATCCAGCCAGCATATACGAAGAGTGCAGGTGTACGACAGAGTGAGAGACGAGAGAGGGAGAGGGAGAGAGCGAGAGGGAGATGAAGGAAGAGAGGGCAGAGAGAGAGAGAGAGAGATGAAGAGAGGGCAGAGAGAGAGAGAGAGGGGAAGCTATAGGACAATACGAAGATAGAGATGAAGAGAGAGACACAGAGAGAGGAGAGAGAGATGGAGCGACAGAGAATAAAAGGAATTTGGATGGAGAAAGAGGGAGTGATATGGATGTGTAAAGAGAGAAATACAGAGGGTCAGAGATGGAGAGACAAAGAGAGTAGAGAGGATCACAGAAGAAAAGAGAGAATGAGAGAGAAGGAGAGAGCGAGACGGGAGGGATGGAGGGGCGAGAGGGAGGAAGAGAATGAAACTCTGACGGAGTGACCACAGTGGAACCCTTGCAATGATTTCTGAAAGCTTCGAGCCGATACAAAGCCATGAGTGTCGCTCGCTGAGCGACATCGAATGAGATGGGCAGTATTGACGATAGTTAAATATGTAATCACGTAATCGTGCTCAAAGGCAGGAGCAGCGTGAATTTTCCCCGACGGAAAGGGCAACAGCTGGAATTTCGAACTAGATTATGTAATGTTGCATGACAGCAAATTGAGCTCCATTGCGGGTGATTAAAAGATCTCTCGCATTACGCAACGATCAGCAACTATCTCACCTGGAGATATATAATTCACTAAAAGATTTGAAGGCTCCGGTCACTTTGGAAAGTCCTTTGAATTAACCCACAAACTGACGCATCAGACGCCGTATGTGTTACGTCTTTTTTGATAAACTAGTTATTGCTGCCATAGCGGGTGCCTAGAGAAAAACGCAAGCATTAGCCTTATTTAACCACTGCTCTGAAGAGTGGACGCTTAAAATCTCTGAACTGTCTGAGGCTGAGGGTAGCAGCGAGCTAGTGCGAAGCGAAGCTAGCCAGGCTGATTGGGCTCAGTGGTTAAGGTGCTCTCCTCGACCAATTTCTGGCCGAGGTCGTGGGCTCGAGCCCCGAGGCACATTTCAAGCGCCTGTTAAGAGATCAAGTTCTCTTAGGGCGCTATACAAACGAATTACATACGTTTGTGTTTATCCAGACCGGAAGCGGAGCGTAAAGGCCGCTGAGCGCTCGGAAATGGTGCGACTGGTCTCATCGGGCTGACGGTGCAGTTAGTTATAAGGAAAAATGAAGGAGGCTCCCAATTTGCTGCAGGGTTTGATCTCGCTGCTGGTGCTAAATAAAGTAAATGCTGTGCAGTTTTAAATCAGTCAGACATTTTAGACCCTTGCGCACTAAGCATACAAATATACGACTACATTTACGAACCTGGCCTAGAGCTGGGTGACTGAGACTGTTAAGTCAGTAAGCGAGTTCGCACTTTATTACCGCTAGTGCTACGCCCGGAGAGAGCGAATGAGAGAGTGGGAGTGAATGAAGTGGAACCTTTCTTGAAGAGCTTCCCCAAATGCTTTCCTTGCTCCCACTCCTGCCCTTTTCCCCCTACTTTTAATGGAATAAGTGTGTTGCCCTACACCTTCCTCTCCCCTCAGCAGCCACCAGCGTCTCCGCATGTCTAGGAAGATTGAATGATCTCTTGTAAGCCTTTGGAAAATCTTTACCATTGCGTAATAGTAGTTTTGACTATTAAAAACACAGTTTCACCTTCAATCCGGATACTGCGAGAATTTGAGATATTTTAAAGATTTTCGCACACTTTGAAACGGTAATATGACGTATTGATTGACCTAAACTGATTTTTACATTGGATTATTGAGGGTTAGATAGGCTGCTTATTCAGTGTTTGCAGAGCTTTATATATGACCACTAACTCCGAAAGTGCATGGTAATCCAGACTACAGGAAACTACGATACATATAAAAAGGTCCTTGCAAGGTAAATCCTAAGTGCCAACGGATGATGGCACTGAATATGAGGTGCTGGTGGGAGGAGCAAGGATTGACACTGACTATCCTACTAAATGGAGACAGGGCAGAGCCAGGGGGTGGGATCAGGGGGCTAACACGGAGTGTAATAACACACACACAGAGACACACACACACACACACAAACACACACACACACACACACACACACACATATATATATATATATGTATATATATGTACGTAAAAATAAACTGTGCGTGGCTTTTTCGAGTGCACTTTTGTATATTTATGCTTTCAATGCATGCCAAAATCATTCCCGTGCATGTGCATGCACGCACATAACAGTGCATGAGCCATGATGGATGAGGGAAGCCACCTTTCCCTCGTTTCTCGCCATAGAACAATTTTAGGACGTGAAGACCATGACCTTTAGACTCTGGCTGTTACTCATTTACCATTCTTTGACCGAGTGCCTCTAGTAAGGTCAAGGTCTAGAACGCTTTTTGGCCGTTTCCTAGCTAAGCCACTGACAGCAGCAAGAACACGAGCGTGCGCAGGCAAGGCTATGACCTTGAGTTGTCTGTGCGAGAACACCGAACGTTCGGTCTTCGTGGCCGGAGAAGCTCGAAGTACATCCGGCGCTCCAAGAACGCACAGGCGTGCGATCTGTGCGAGCTGGTCCTGACGGCTGCGACCGACAGCCGAGGGTAGCCATATTTAAGATGACTCGCAGCTGTTCAAATAGATTAAGCCCGCCGCCGAGTAGGCTGGCTGGCGGAGTGGGAGGATGCGTAGGCGGCCAGGCCGCTGGGCACTTCTCTGGAAGACGCACTGGGCAGTCTGTACACAGAAGAGCGATGGATCGTGGGTAAATTCGGTACACGAATAGCTATAGCATACGTACTGCTAGCAGGCTCGAACCCAGGCCAAATCGACATTTGACGAGCACTCTGGACTGTAATGCCGAGCGAGGCCATTATTGCTGGCCGAAATCGAACAGGTCTTCTGACGGCAACAAGACATTCGATAGTATTCATAGCTGCTGTCACCAGTGCCTGCAATAGGCATCCTTGCCGATTGACGTCTTTATTCTTGATTTATAAAATTCTGAGCCTCTCTAAAGTTAGGCAACTTACCCAATGAGGAACGAAGACCGAGCTGGTCACTCTGCTAGTAGTTAGCAAGATTAAATTATGCAATTCGCTAGTTTCAGGCCATCCTGCGGTAATTCGTGAGCCACTCCAACTATGAGTCAGTCTGACAGTGGAAGCGATCAGAGATCTGAACGTGCCTCCATCAAAGGCAGATGTCTTGCACATACTAGAGATGGCTAATTACTTATCCAGGTTTTGCTCTATATTAGCTGACTAACGCTCCTCTACTTGGCTTTTAGGGCTTAACATCGCCCACAACGCTGTGTGTTAGATGCTTCTCAACACATTCTTAGGGCAGTAATGTTGCAAAACCAGCGATCTGTCGCCTATGCATTTCAAGAATTGATTCCACCTCAGCAGCGATATGCTCAAATAGAAATGGAGTCAATGGCGAACCGGCGGTCATTCCTGTCATTTCGCCAACAGGCTTTGCAGCTCATTGATAAAGGGCAATTTTAAAACTGTCATACTTTTCAAAGCTTTGGTCTACTTGCATGAATACGTTAACGAGATCAAGGAGATTGTAGTCGCTTGCAGCAAATGAAAACATTACTGACGCACTAACCCACCCAAGACCTCTATATTGCATGCTGTCCTGACAATACCCTACCGGAAGCTGGCAGCTGACCTGTTCCACCTCGATGGAAATGATTACATGCTGATTGTGTATTGCTGCATCAAATGGGTCATCGTAGAATAACTCTCTGCACTGCGCACAGAGGACGTTATGCAAATCTTCGATTCATTGCTCGCAAACTTCAGGATGCCGGAGGTACTAGTGGGTGACACTGGCCCAAGTACGCTAGTACCGAGTTTCGAGACTTTTTGTGCCTCGTTTGGGTGTTCGTATTATAACCTCTAGCACGAGCTATTCTCAAAGCGACGGGATCTTACGCCGCTTACTTTACTGCATGGTCACCCTTTGAGGACCCTCGGTGAGCAATCATTAGTGCATTGCTTGGCAGCACTATCAGTGGCTCGCCACTACTTACTGCCGGGCAGGGTGGCAGTGACGGCTCACGAAGAGACTACTCAGTACTAATTTCTGGCGAAAAGGTAGGCGTCCGCATGGCCATGAAATGAATCTCACCTGAAGTCTTTGACCACCACAACTCACTAGGATCTTACCTTCTGAGATTAGCAAACGGTCACATAATCAGACGAAATCGGATGGTCATCAACTAGGCTGCTAAAATCTGGATTTCGCAATTTTCCAGCCCAAGGCTGTATGCAACGACCAAAAGCTCAGTTCCCTACACCTCCGATGTCCGTTATTTGTCCGGTCACTACAGGCAACCTAGTCCTGTCCCCTTCACCGAAGGGCTGGCAGGCAGATAGACGGGCTAGATGAAGCTACGTTGCTAGTGACTCTAGCAGTCCCCCTTCTCCAGGTTGATCCGCCGGTTGACCCCATCGAGCCACAACCCGTTCACTCTTCATTGGCTTATTTTTCGTCGAATGATGCAACCGCAAGAAGCAGTCGGATCTCGAGACGGCCTCGCCCCCTAGAGAGTTGTATCGAGCAGGCTGTCGATTTACCCTGCATTCTTTATGTCGTTGCTGTGCATGCACACTGAATTTTCGCTCGGTACAAGCGAGGAAGCTGTAGTAAAACCAACTCATACTGCGAGCAGACATTGCTTACTTCGAAGGGACTCGTTGTAAATACACATGCGTTGCCGCAGCTTCCCTGTCGGCGTGCTGACTCCACACCAGAGCCCTCAATTGCCATTTGGGCTGGCACCCATGGTCAATCGGCACTGCCCACTGCGCCCAACCATGGCCAAGAAGTTCGGTCGCCGGACTACTCACATCCATACCCCCCACACAGACCGCCTGGCTCTTGCTAGAAACGTTGTCTCGAATCGCAGCAAATATAAAGTGACTAGAAAGAGATTGAGTTATCCGAGGGCGCTTTATCAAGAGTATTATTATTATTATTATGACGATGCGTCTCGCCATCAGGCGGCCTATTCTGCAGCTCACTCTCAATCGTGGGGGCGTCGATGTTCATCGTGATTCTGAGATATTTGGCAATTTTAATTTGAGCTTTGAAAGCCCTCATCCCGATCCCAATCTGACCCCAAATCTGGTGGACCCGGCCGAAACTCGGCCGAAAACTTAAAAACTCAGTCTTCGATTCCGCATGAACTGCGGGAGGTCCTGGGCGTTTGACCTCATAAAGGCGCTCTTAAGTGGGATCTTTATAAGGCAGGCCAATACCTACCCACGCCCACCCATAAGATCACCGACGCCACCCAAGCCCACCTAGTACCCATGGTATGGGTGGGTATGAGCGTGAGTATGGGGATATGGGCACCCAGTTGAGGGCTCTGCTCACGACCGTCCTATGTCGGCCCACCAAGCCCCATGGCTGCATCTTCTAGCCCGAGACTGGCAATGCATGGGGCACGAGGTTCGCAGGCTCCATCTTCCGGCTGCTCATCTGCTGACAACGCAGTCGCATGTCGCCGTCCGATTTGGCTTTCCGAAGCGGCGTTACGCACTGGGTGCAGCGGCTTCTCGCCAAAGTCACCAGGCCGCGAGCATAGCGCTCCTAATAGCGTCAGCGATTGCTGACGGATGGCATATATGAGCGACGCCCTGGGCCTCAGCAGCAGCAAGGCCGCAGTCTCTGTAGGTGCAGCCCACTTCACACAGATACGACAACCAAGGAAGAGGATTGCCGCGGCAGCAGGATGGCAAGCGCACAATCCTTATGACAGCGAGTCCTCATCCACAAAGCAGATAAGTCTATCGGACGGCTTCCTGCATGGCCGCGGGCATCAAGCATTCGTCGTACAGGCGCACAGTGACTCTCGCACGGTGCGTGCCTAGATGCACCACTAAACTGTCAAGCGGCACTAAGCTTGGTCGCTACCCCCCCCCCCCCCCCCCCCCCGCTGCGCATCGGCTAGAGCTCAGCTGACTACTTATTATATGACTTGAGCTGGTACACTGCCTCATCCTGTGTCATTACGCAACTGATACCTAGATGTGCTAGTTCAGGAATCACGAACGGCGTCTCGACCGCCCTGGTCTGGTCCATCGTCACGCCGACACTTCAGCATGCAAGTACGACAGCCTGGCATCTCGCGGCTGCTCTGATCGTGCCATCGATCGCTGGAACTACTCCAGAGGTCACGACGACGGATTACATTAGTCGAGTGAGAAATCAAATTGAGCGCCATCGTGGGCTAGTCATCCAGCGGCCTCAGGGACTCAGACGGAATCCCCTCGGCCGCGAAAAAGAACTGCAAACTGAGGCAATGCGATTAGGCCTTGACCGATGTCTTTGCAAGACTTGTCTTCTAAAGAATACTTCATAACTTCATCTTTAAACAAGGAGAGACCGGAACTTGATGTGCTAACCGCGCGAGGGAAGAGAGCGCTCAAGAAGCCGACAACGCGGATCTTAAAAGCACGACCAAGGTCGGTCAACAAATAGCTTACGATCGATAGCTGACAGCGAACCCAAAGGAAAATTAGTCTAATGAGAACCCGTTGCCGGAGCTGCAGTGATGCACCAATGAGCATGCCTTTCAGGTGAACCGACGATCGGGAAGGTCGGACTTTGCTGCCCAGTGCCGATCGAGGCGGCTCGTGGCCGCTCAGTGAAGATGCGGCACTTCAAAGCAAGGCTCGGCCCTGGTGCCAGTCCGCCAGCGAGGCAGACGCTCGAACGTCGATTGAGGGGCTTCGGCAGTCGATGCCTGTTCGTTGCTCATTTCGCATCGCTGCGCTGCCTGGCTGCAGCTACCGGTGGTCGGGCGGGCGTCAGGGCTGAGTGCTCAGAGACTAGGATGGCGACTGCGCGGCGGCTGCTAACCGTTGCTGGCTGGCTGGCTCGCCCAGTCAGATGCCCGAGGCGCCGGCTGGACAGGAAGACATTCTAGCCTTTCCTTGGGCAGAGGGGCGCGGCGAGATTGTGCTGGCCGCGCTGCAAGCGACCGACTCTAAACTCGGAGAGCTCTACGTGGACGCGCGCGAGCACGCGCTCTGCGGCGGCGGCGCAAAGCCTCCTTAGCTCCGCCCTTGGAGCGCGTACTCTGCCGCTCTCGCCTTGCAGCGGTCGCTCGTCCGGCCGCTGCAGCCGTCGCGCGTCAGCCGCGAGCGGTGTGCGAAAACCTTTCTTGGCGAACTCGATTTACCTTTCCCGAGCAAGGACGGTGGCGGGCGCGGCCAGTCTTTTTCGGACAACTATATATATATATATATATATATATATATATATATTTATTTATTTATTTATTTATTTGTTTATTTATTTATTTATTTATTTATATATTTATTTATATATTTATATATTTATATATACTTACATATATACTTATATATATATATATATATTTATATATACTTACATATATACTTATATATATATACTTATATATATATATATATATATATACTTATATATATATACACGACATAATATATACATATATATTATAATAAATATACGAAATAATATATTTATCCACCGCATTGGCAACGTTTCGACGGCCAGGATGCGCCAATCGACCGCTCGCTGTCGGAGACGCATTCTCGACGACGCGCCGCATTCGGTGACTGGCTGCGAAGGTTCGCTCGTCCATTCGGTCAGCTCTACGGCAAGTGAAGCTGCTGGACCCACCACTAGCCGCTCGCTTCGCTAGTGCGGCCACGCTACGCTCGCCGGCTTTCCTATCGTCGAAGAAGAATCTACCGAAGTCGGCCAACGGCTTTAGATGTGCGGCGTCCGGCGTCGTCGTGCGTCTCGCGACGGCTTGCCGCACTCTCTCTTGAGCCGGCTCAGCTTCGCCCCTCCTCGCGTGTCGCCTTGCAGGCCATGCGCGGCAGTAGGTCGAATGCTGTCGCAGCCTAAATGGTAACAAGTTAGACACTAAAGCTTGCGTTGCCAAATGCGCTTGGAACGTTCAGGCCAGCCTCGTCCGAGCGCCGAACGAGTCCGTCACCACAGAATTAACGACGCAGCACCGTCCGGGCGACATGCGGCGCTGGTATTGCAAATTCTAAATAAAGCCGCGACCGTGCCGGATCGCGAGCGTGTGCACGTGCGCGCGCAAAACCCGTCTGCGGTTTGGCGGAGGCATCGTCTGCTGACGCGTGGTCCTGATTGCGGCCATGCATTGTATCCGGACTCTGAAGGCGCTCCAACTGTTTCGGCTGGTTTGTCCAAGCGTCTGGCGCGAAACGCCTGCATTCGATGTAATCGCGCTCGCAACGCCAAGCTCCCGCTGTCGGTTGACGCTCGGCCGCCACGGCACGGCACTGGCCGCCTCAAGCTCCGTCGGCGATTCGAGCGCAATCCTCGCGAGTGCTTTCAAACGCCGATTTCAACCGCTCGGCCCGCTCCATCGCTCAAGAAAGAGGCTAACGGACGAGCTACAGCGAGCTCTTTTCTTTGCCCACCTTTCGCGGCCTCAGACGCCGCTCGGTGACGCTCGCGAGTCATTCGAGTCGCGCGCGCATTCGAGCACTGCGGCGGGCAATTCTGCGCTGCTCTTTCGAAGCTTTCTGCGGGTGCACATTTCGAAAGCAGCTAGACGCTTTGCTCGCTCTAGTCGTCCCGTCGCGAGGTCAGCAGGTCAGCGACCTCGAATCGTTTCGACGCTGTTCTTTCGCCTCCTCCCCAGATAGATCCAGTCTAGAATTCTCTTGGCGAGTGACGTTCCTTGACTTGGCGGCGCTTGCAGAGAAACCCAGAGCACTGACTCGCTCGTCTTCAAGCGCCATCATCAACCAGGACGGCTCTTCAATCGCGAATTCGTGCTGCTATTGCGCACGTCATGTTCACGTGCAGCCGCCTCTGTATGTAGGCTACGACTCGGGCACTCAGTCGTCATTTTCGGATGCCGAGCAACGCTGCAGCAGGCAGGCAGGGGGGGCTGAGTGCGAGGTTATCCGCGCCTGTCAGGACCTTCGCGCGAACCGCCGGATGTGACCTCAGCGGACGTAGCGACTGCAAATCGTCACTCGCGTGCCACTGAAAGCAGACGCACTCCTTCAGGCACTACCCGGAGGGCTTTACCGAGCACGGCGAATGGTCACTTAAAGCCCAAGCTCGATTAAAGCACTTTGCTGAGGGTACACAGAAGTGGTCTCTTAAGCGCTATTCTTAAATCAGCGACTCAGGAAACCAGCGATTGAGTGGTAGCTGTCCGACGTGGCAAAATCGTGTCACTGCTAGTACCAGACCGGACAGCTGTCGGTCGTGTGGTAGCGTGCATTTACCGACTAATAATGACTAAAAGTGTTACCTTTTCAGCCAATACTCAGTTGCACAAAAAAGAGTATTCCGTTCTCTTTCGTTGCAACAAAAGTGACTAATTTATATTAATCATGAGCTCGACGATGTACTACTCGAATATATTGTACGCTATCGATCGTTTAAGAACAGGGCGTGCTAAAACGTTGGAATGCTATATCGGCCAAACAATGAAAGCCTGAGAGATTATTAGCGATTCCTGTATTAAAGGCTGTAGTAACAGGATATGTTAGTCGCAATATTTAGTCAGTTGCACTACAGACTCGGAGCAAGAGCAAGGGAGTTTCACAAAATGGTTGGCGCTGCGAGCCTGTAGCCTCGCTGCAGCTCTGAAGTGTACCGTTCCACAAAAGGACATCGACTTTGTATAGCAACGAACAGCTTCATATGACGCAAGTGCGCCATCTTGCGGCGTGACGAAATTTCTTGCCTAAATTAGTGGAGATGACTGAGGATCTGGACTTGCCGTGAGAGGGCAAGGGTGCTTTCTGCGCTCTGCTGCAGTCGTCACGCTTGCATGCATCGCGGCACTTGAATTGTCTGTCACGAGTCGCTAGCCGCGCGCTTCGCTGAGCAAGCGTCACTTCTATTCGTCAGACGGAGTCACCGAGTGCGAGCACGATTGCGAGCGCCGCTATTGCCGCCTAAGGGCCGCCCTATTGCAGAAGCCGCACGAGTGTGTTCGCGACAGCGCGCGCCGGGGGTACGGTGCAACGACCACGCGGTACGGTGCTTTACTGCTCAACATTCGGACATTTATTCGGCATTCCAAACCTTTGATGAACCGCGGCGCTCTTTGCAGTGCAAGAGGAAAAGCGCTTCTGCGAGCAGTGGCGCGCTGCACGGCACATCACTGCAAATGGCATGCGATACAGCTACCAGATGCAGACCCCGCCTGGCTGACGATTCTGCCTCGTGCTTTTGCGAAACAGGAGCGAGCAGCAAGCATGTGCATTATCGACCATACCCAGCGGACCGACGGTTAAGGTGCTCGCATTTCACCAATCGGGTTGCTGTTGCAAGTCCCGTAGTTGGCAATTTTCTATTGCTGCCGGCAGCGAGAGGGAAAATTAGGAAGCCATTCACTCTGACTCTCCTGCTGCTTTGTGGGTTAAAACATTCTGACTCAGCTAATTCTTAATCTTTTTATCATCCGGTGATTAAAGACTGCATTGAGAGGCAACTACTAGCGGCGTCGGTAACCCGAGTTCAGCTCGCCGTGTTGAAATGCTACATTGCGCTTCGTTTTTAATAGCTCTGGAGGCAGTTATTCTCCTTGAGCAGGAGGTAAAAATGCTAAAGCTCAGTGCTGGGGTATTCGCGGAGAGCTCATAGCTCAGGAAACTGTCATTTTGAATAGACTCTGAATAGGTTAACTGAAAAATGTATCTCGCAGTTTCGTTTGAGGCTGTTCATTGACATATTGGCCGCACTGGTGAGATTTTGACTCGTGAATGAAAGTCGGCTGCTACAGCTTTAAGGAATAGGATTAGATTATTTCGTCACGCTTAGGAAAACGGGGAAGACTAGCGAGCCAGGCAATTGGCTAATAATAAGCTCATTTATATCTAGTTGAATTATGGGCATGCAATTGAAGCTTGGCGGTAGGGAACGAGAGACCCAATATAGCTGAACTAGTCCGTCCAAACATTGCCGAGCTGAGGCACACACTTCAGAGACAAACATCAATCTCGGAAAGTGTTAGCCTAAGGGCTTTAACTCGTTGGTCGACGAGATTCGGCGCCCGAGTGCCCTGTCAAGATGGGCGTGGATGCGAAGGCAGCAGCGGCTGCGTAATTGGGGCGAGTGCACTCTTGACTTTCTCGCTGCCTCGCGTGAGTGAATCGAATCAGATTTCTTGCTCGGCGTCTCATCAAATGCAGCTTGGGAAACGGATGCCCACGATGCATCGAGGCTGGCTAAGCGTGCATCGAGTAACTTTTACTTTCTTTGAGATGCAGCCGGTTAGGTACTGAGACAAAACGTCGGGACGACTAGAGGACCTAGAGGAGTAAATTCCCTCGATGAAATGCACGGAGATTCTCTCAATAGCACCTGCAGCTATCGCCCTTAGCTCACAGCATTCGAACTGCTTTTAGTCAAAACTTCCCTGTTTTTCCGTCGCTCTTGCAACAAAAATAGGCTTTCGTAGGCAGCTGCTATTAGGTCTATCTTAAAGGTCATCTTGAAGTGATGGCACCTTTTGTGAGCTAAACAGTAAATCGCTTGCAGCGACAAGACTGAATTTCTGCTTACTAGAAAATGCCCGTCGTCATCAGAAGCTGCTTGGTTTGTATTTAATAGTGAATTCTCTTCTGAGTGATGATTTTTAAGACTAAAAAATTGGGAAATTTGCTAGTCAAACACTGCATTCGTGATCGCTACTTTTCTTTAGCAGATGCAATATTTCCGTCTATTTTGTACGGGCTTATATGAAGGTAGACGCATTTTGTGTTTGCCTCTCATTTTTAATTATAGCATTCATTTGCGTAATATTTTTTTCCATTACTGAGAGTATAACTCTTTTTATTATTCTGTTTGATTCATTGCCCATCGCTTGCCGTTAATCATTTTACGTTTATTTGCTTTATCCTAGTGCAAGTACAAAGATAACAGAGTTGATAACAAGCAAGTTAAGCTGCTTACACAAGCATGCAGGAGCACGCATGCATGCTTTTACAAAAATGCAGTAAGCATAAAAAGAAACTCGGGGCTGCTTTTTATTAAGACTCTTGGTTAGTAACATTTACTGTAACTTAGGCAGGTATGCACGCAAAGCAATGGAAAACGAGACGGAAAATCTGAGTGCGAGGGCAATCGTCGTTGGCTGCGTCTTCAATGGTGCAAATTCAGCGCAAATAGTGACAACAGCCAGCGCGGAGTTGCAGAGTTCTCGAGATCCCGCCCGAGGCCATTCTTCCCACTATTATCCTGCTTGTAAAGGGAGCTAAAGGGATTAGATAAGAGTGCAGAATAGAACGACATTGGCGTACTAAAAAAGGATCGATCTGGTTTTTTCACGTCTTTT
>WPIO01000011.1:4972500-5027500 GCA_009760855.2 Cristatella mucedo | reverse complement strand
AAGGTGTGAGGTTTCGATATACGAGTTCAGCTGGTCTGCCACGACCCGTTCCAGTGTCTTTGATAGGAATGGTAGAAGGGAGACTGGGCGGTAGTTGCTTAAGTTCTCTTGGTCTAGTGTAGCTTTCTTGAGAAGTGGCCTGACTACAGCTTTTTTGAAAGGTGCTGGGACCTGACCTGAGGCTAATGACATATTAATGATGTTGGTTATGCATGGCAGCAGCAGATCAATGCAACGTAGGAGCAGGACAGTGGGAATAGGGTCCAGTGGACTTGTTGTCTTCTTTGATTGAGATACGAGCTTTAGGACTACGTCACTGGTGACCTGTTTAAATGCAGACATTGAGGCGCAGCCAGGAACCGAGGAACAGCATTCTAGTGGGAAGGTTGTCATCGCAGGGATGGATTCCCTGATTTTGTCTATCTTCTGCACAAAGAATCGAGAGAAGCGATCGGCTAGATCATCACAAGGATCATCAGGTAAGGAGCTAACCTGGGAACGGTTGAGGAGATGGTTTATTGTCGACATCAGCATTTTTGGATTGTGCATCTGTGATTGAACAATGTTTCTATAGAAGCTAGACTTAGCCTTTGCTAGGATCGATTGGTACGACCTACAGTAGTCTTCATATGCCTGTCGATGGACAGTTAGTCCGGATCTTTTGTATGCCTTTTCAAGCTTTCGTTTAGTAGACTTGGCTAGTTTAATGTCTGTGGTAAAACCATAGGCCCGTCTGGGCGGGGGCGCACAGTGCGCTTTGTCAAAGGTGCAAAACTCGTCGAGCGTGTCAGCTAGTGTCGTGTTGTAGCAATCTACCAGTGATGACAGATCGGAGGGAGGACTGAGCAGCAAAGGTGAAGCAGATATGCTCGCACGGACAGCATCGATATCAAGGGTCTTGAGGTTTCGCGATTCACAGGTTATTTTAGAGGAGAATGTGGGCACACACTGTAGATTGAATGAGATCTGCATGTGGTCAGATAAGCAGGATTTGGTGATAACTGGTGATGACAAGGTGCAGTTATATGAGAAAATTTGGTCGAGTGTGTGACCCTTGATGTGGGTAGGGCCATGCACATGAGCCACAAGAGATAATGAGTCTGTCAATGTACGAAATTCGGTCTTGTTATTTATTGAGCATGCGACCACTAACCATTCGATCGCACTTCCTTTGCAGCAAATGTAAAAAGCCTAGAAATAGATTGAGTTCTCTGAGAGCGCTTTATCAAATGCATTATTATTATTATTATTAACAAGTAGCTAAAAGTTATGCTCCCAATAGACATGTGCAAACTGTTGTTCGAATGGGTACTCTATCTAGTTATTATCTATAATGTATACAGGATACTGTTGAGGGCTCAAAAGAGCTGCATATACTTTTCATCTCATTTGCTTCATTTTTTCCGTTGTCACTTTGCATGTATCAGTAGCTCAAAGTGTATGAAAATTGTGCAAATAACAGTGGCAGACCACTTGAATAGAGCGCATGCTGCTGGGTATAACTGCTAGATACATTTAGGAGCAAAGGATGAACGAAGGAGTGGTTGCATAACTAAAAAAGTTCCACAAGCCTCAAAGAAGAAGGAACGAAGAAAAGTGACCCTGGCTCCAGTAATGAATGCCAGGTCAGGCCTGCTCTGCCAGGAGCGTGTGCTTATTTGCCAGACGCATTGCATGTGCTTCATTAGCTACTTCTATATCTATTGCTCGGTACTCCAAAGTAGTCCGCACTAAGCATTTCAGTATCAAGAGATCGCATACGTCTGCCACTGGCATGAGTTGACGACGGCTGAGTTTGAGTGTCAAATCTGGGATCAAAATGAAGCGGCGCATGCGGGGGGGGGGCAGAGGAAGTGCGGTCAGGATGGCCCACGTGACAGCGTCGGTCTGAGAGTCATTCAATCAGCCAGTGATCGCTATTCTTATGTGCCTCATTCGAGACTGGAGAACTGGTTTCTCTGAGTACTTGATCTAAATCAAGACTTGAAAGACGAGATTGGCAGTATCAGCAGATTGGAGGAAGAAAGTGCTCTGTGAAAGGGAGAGGGAGCGAGATTATGTGACAGCTGTTGCATCCGTTTATCGATTGATAGAAGCCGTCAAGCTTCGCTTCTTTTTTGAGCAACTTTTATTTTGAGCATTTTTCTTTTACAAATTAGCATGCATGCATGCATCATTTCAGGTTTTAGATCAAGTTACCATTTCCGGCAGAGCTTTAGTCTTTCTCGACAGCCGAGCTACGTAGTTTTTTAAGAGTATATGTGAAGTCATATCGACTCATCAAGCGTCATACTCTCCACCCTTGGTGTGCAAGTTAAAGTCACATTCGAATTCGGATCATCCACCGATTGATCATCATTGAACATCGGAGTAAACCTTAAACGTGTACCGTATACGTATAACGTATCCACCAAGGCGCCTTTTTGCCTCTATAAAAAGGAGACTGTGGATCAGCTGGCCTTTATCCTTTTAAATCGACGTCTAGGCAAAGGGTTATGAGTGATTGGCTGCTGTCTGCAACACCTGTACTACAACCAACAGCAACTGCAGAACGTTTTCCCAGACGGGCCTTCGATGCACTCATGCGAACTGGCCTTGGTGAGAGCACAATTCTCGCATGATCTGGCGCACCAGCAGCAAATACGTTTACGACCCAACTAGAGCCCTCGTGTGTAGCTGCGCAACTGCGTTGTGACAAGTATTCCTCTGACCGACGACTCTGATCGTGCTCGGTGACAGTGCCTTGACACGCTTTACCTGTACAACTGTGCGTGGCTTCCTAAACTGTAAGCTGACTATCTGACATAGTTGTGTTTGACGAGCATGCCAGACAAGGATAGAAAACCATCGGCGAGAGGCTCACGTGATCATGCATGATTACGTGATATTGCCGGGATCCTATATTTCCTGAGTCGTGACTTGGCTGCCGCGGTCGGGATGGTGGGTATGTTGACTGTGCGGCATGCGAAACCCAGCGGATCCAGTTTTATCTGACATTCGGCACGCTTCGGCACGAGCCGGTCGGCGGCGGCGAAGCCTCACAGCCTCACAGCCTCACTGCCTCACTGCTAGCTGCTAGCAGCGAGGCTTCGCCGCCTAGACAGCCAGACCAGCGGCTGCCGCCGCTTTTCCTGCCAACGGGTAGGGACGCAGGATCAACGCAGGGTCGACCTTCCATATACTGAGATGCTATATACTTAGATGCTCCAGCACAGCGTGCACATCCTTGCGCAATTCTTCATTGTGCATCCAGCATGGGGTTTCTCGTGATGTGGCTCAGGCTGCTAGCATGCCCTTCAGAACTCGGCTACGAACCCGCCGAATCGTATATAGATTTACCTACATTCGGCACTTCAGCGTCTGCATCCCGGCAACCGGCGGCTTGCGAAAGCTCCTTCTCGTGAGTCGCTAGCCATTCGTTAGCCCGCCTGCGCGCTAACGTGAAACGGAGAAGAAATTACGGCGTGTGGGAATAATCGGGGCTGGCCATCGATTGCACGGGGTACGAACAATGCGGATGTAATGGCAGCCATAGATAATGCAGCACGGCCTCGGAGCCTTCATTATTCGTTCATGGCTATTGGTTGACCGGCTATGGCTGGCCAATTCGTATGAGATTGATCAAGATATTGCAATTATATTGCTCGGACGTGACCGTAGGTGTCAGTATCCCTTACAATTAGTTTCGCAACGCTTTGGCGTGGAAATCGGCTGCTCAAGCTATTTACATCTAACTCCTAGTGGGGCACGCTGGTGATTTACAGCATCAAGTGGCCATGGAAATCAAAGAACTAACCTTGGCGCTTCATATATGAGTTGTAACTTGTCTGTCTGCACGAGCAAAAATTGGGAAAGCAGGAAGTGATATTCAGGGCAAGTACACCTTATATCAATCTCCTTATTTTCATGAGGTCAAAGCTCGGGAACTGCTCCACACATTTGCAGTACTATAAAAGCTATGGATTTTCTTATGATCGTGGTAATTTTTGAACGAAAAGGAGCAAGCCATTGAGGTCATTGAACACCTTTATCGTGAGAATAAGGCAGGCGTTAAAAGCGCTACTGCCGTGTCATTAAGAGCCAGGTTCAAATCAAAGTCTTTGCATAGCGAACCTGGACATGTAGCCAAGGCATTTAACTAAGTACTAAAATGCTTTATTTTTAGAAATCTGGAGCTATCGTGAGCTGACTCCGGTAACGTGCAATATGTAAACGATGCGGGTGTTTTCGATAGAGGCGAAAAACCATCAGATGACTTGCATCATAGCCCGGCACGACCAAAACCTAGCTTCGAATGGTCAGCTCCCGTGAAGCGAAAATTTGTTTTATGATTGCATATATCAAGAAACGAAAGTAAATTTTACCCAAATAAAATTTAATCTTAGCTCATTCATGAATTTTTCCAAATAAATAGACATTTTGTATCCGGTTGTTAGTGTTGCAGTATTAGTCGTCGTTATCATTTGTTTAGCTTAAATGGACCGATCGAGGCAAAGTCAAGCAAAATCAAACGACCACATGGATGAAAATTTTTGGCATAAGCATTGAGGTCAGGCTTACGGCAATAGGCATATAGTGAGTACCACCTGCTTTTTATTTGTCAGCTCGTCGATGAGAAATTAAGCAGGAAACTAAGAAGTAATTTAAAAGCAAAACTTTCGCTGTGCATTTAATGAAACTGGTTTGTGCTTTGCTCTAATATTCCACCCAAGCGATGCAAGGATCTTCAAGGCTAAGAAGACTTTAGTGTTTCATCTGCTTCAGACATCGAGTTTGAAACCCGACGGATGCATGTCTTCATCAATCACCGGACGTTATTTAACCATGATAAGTGCTCATACCCAGGTTTCTCCCTGGTGTCTTTACAAAAGCCACATGCCCAATAATGTTGATCCAATAAAAAAAAATCTCCAGACACTGATGCTACTGAGATTGCTGTGAAAAAAAGATAAAATAAAGTAGATATACCTATAATTCATTCGTAAAGTGCCCAAAGAGAGCTTAGTCGGTATTCAGGCGCTTCACATATGCCTCGAGGCTCGATACGTGCCCGACGAGGATTCATGTTCTTGCGATGTATAATGCACTGTGTCAAAATCCGAAGCTTCAGAATGGCAGGGAAGACTTCTTCTTTTAGTCTTGCGATTTCAGCGTCTTCCTCTTCGCGTTTTCTCTAACTTTGAGAAGCTTCTTTTTTTCGTGCGGTGACTTGTACTTGAAGTGCTCTATGTTCGTCATTGCAATTTCAACTTGGTGAATGCAATGCTGCGATCTTCAAACTCCTACGTGTCAAGCAACTACGTAGGAATACGATCGCGCTGTAATGTTTTCAATACGGCGTGTTGAAGATAAAATTGGCCGGGACTTCCTGTTCTGAATTGTAGTAACTTAATTATTCACTGCGTTTCGAAAGTCTGGAGTGAGTGTAAGATCAGCTTGCACGTCTGCTGCGTGTCGTCCATCATATCCAACAGACATCAACCTGGATGTAGTTAGTTAGGACTTGATTGGCTAAACCACGACAACTATGAACATGATAAGTCGCAATCACAATCACCCGAGCAGAGATGTGATGGGGTCGTTCCTCATCTCGTCGTGTGCACTGATCAGCCTCCTGTTACTTTGAGATCATTTCGGATATCTAAAGAGATGAAGCAGCAAGCGTGTGCCTGTCCCTCGCCAAACAAACTTGTCCTCGGAGTGATTTTAAAGTCCGGAAAGCCATGTGTT
This sequence comes from Cristatella mucedo, assembly GCA_009760855.2. Classification (NCBI taxonomy): domain Eukaryota; kingdom Metazoa; phylum Bryozoa; class Phylactolaemata; family Cristatellidae; genus Cristatella; species Cristatella mucedo. The sequence goes on along the minus strand of WPIO01000011.1, from coordinate 5,021,770 downwards.
CAGACGATGCGGCAATTCTGAACAATATCCTGTGACGAGCAGCAATTGGCGAATAGGATTATGAGTTGTCAGCCACAACTACTTAAAATTCTCGCTTTCCGACACCAATCACTACGTTTCTTGTTCGCAACAGAATTCTCATATGAAAACTGAAGTTGTGGCAAACATCGAATGCGAAAACTGATACAGCAAAGATCTGTTTGAAGCATATCTTTTTTTACCGTTGCGTGTGAGAAATTAATTTCCTAATGATATCTGAATAAATATCGCTTCAACCGCTTGTAATGCTGCCATGCGTAAGCACCGAGCCTATTAGGCACGACAATGCGTGTCTACTATCGTTTCATCTACTATTGTCGTGCAAATGCATTCGTTGTTGCAGCTACTGCTACCAGGGTTCGTGAATTGGGCATTTCGCATGAGAAATTTACTCAAAGCCAGCGCAGCGGTGGCGTAGAAAATAGCCGATAGCTTAGTATTCCCAGCATCGACTCACTCACACACTGCTGTGAGACGCTCTAACTTGGTGGTCATCCGGCCTGCTATAACCACAGTCTGTTAATTTGCCCTTACCGCTTTTGCTTAATGCGCAGCCAACCCCTAAAAATACATATGATTATTGTCGAAAATCTTGACTTGTTTTCTTTAACTGAGAACTGGATTAAATCGGCAACTTCCTGAACATAACTAATGCCATTCCGACAAGCTTCTATTTCTTCCTCAGCCATGGATCCATCAAAACACCCTTAAAAATGTTGCCAATAGTGAGAGTAATCTATCGATCCCCAGTTACCAAGTTCTCATTTATTTTGGTTTTTTTATCTCATTTTGATTCTGTAAGCAAGAAATCTATCTTTACTCGTTCTAGATGATTTTAGCATTCATTTTGACGATTCAACTGACGCCTCAAGTGCCAAATTTCGTGCTCTGGCTGACTTATTTTCTCTTGTGGCTCAAATGCACGATCCCTCTTATACCAAAGGTCACACACTCGATCAAATAGTCTCCCACAATTGAATGCTATCGTCGCCCCCAATAAGTACCACGATCTGAACGTCTGACCTCGTGCAGATCTCATTCAGTCTACACTGTGTACCCTCTTCCGCATCTAGAATCATAGGCGAATAGCGAAACCTTAAGACCTTTGACGTCGATGCTTTCCGCACGAAAATATCTTCGTCACCCCGGTTGCTCAATCCGCCTTCCGAGCTATCATCATTGGTAGAATGCTACCACGTGGCACAGGCCGACAGTCTTGACGAGCTCGCAGCTCCAACTTAGTGAACTATGCCCACTCACCCAGATGGCCTACGGTTTACCTCAGACATTAAACTGGCGAAGTCTACGGAGCGCAAGCTTGTGAAAGCATAACAAAGATCACGAGCGACGTTCCGTCGACAGACATACAAGGACTACTTTGAATCTAACCAATCTATCATAGCGAAGGCCAAGTCTAGCTTCTATGAAAATTTTTTCGAATCGCACCACCCACCCACTATCCAAGAACGCGGATGTCTACCATCAACCGTTTCCTTAACCATTGTTATGTCGGCTCCTTGACTAGCGATTCTCGTGGCGATCTAGCCGATCGCTTCTCTGGCTTTTTTCAGCGAGAAGGACAATATCAGAGAGTCGATCCCTTGGGTAGCAGCATCCCCAGACACTCCCGCCACTCATTAACAATCATGCATGCCTATTATGTACTGTAATGTATCTCCGTCTGTAACTCCACAAAGCCAAATAAGACTATGTGGATGTTACGCACGAGAGTTTTGTATAGGGCAATCACAGCGTAAGCAGCTATCGGTACGCATTCGGTAGCCAACAGACTTCCTCTCAAGCGACAAAGAGAAAGTGGGAAGCATTTGGAGAGTCAGGAGAGTGGTTGAGGTAGTGAGTAGCATGGAAGTAGCAGCTCAGGACCACTGGAAATGATGTGCCATAGTCCGCAGCAGGAGAGTAGTTGTCGTTTTTTAAAAATTGTGGAAGCGAGTTCCACAGTCTAGGACCTGCAGAGCTCAAGCTTCTGTCACCAACGGTCTTTAATCGTAGGGGTGGAACAGCTTAGTTATTGTCCATACATGACCTGAGGGCACGAGGAAGCTGAAACTGGTGCAACAGTTCAGCTAAATATAATTTAAAAAAATATAATTCATTCGTATAGCACCCCAAGAGAACTAAATCTCAATTCAGGCGCTTCACATATGCATCAGGGCTCGGTATGGAGGAGCCAAGTCGCGGTGGGCCTTGTGAATCACCGTAAGAACTTTGCTCTGTGTCCATTGATCAATCAGCAGCCATCCTAGCTCTTTCAGTAGCAAAGGAGACGCGTGGTCAAACCTCTGGGACTTGAAGACTAGCCTTTCAGCCATATTCATAGCCAGCTGCAGTGGCCTAGTCGCTTTGTTTTGGTAGTCCAGCCAAATGGGACTTACAATAATCCAGCCGAGACAGAACTCAGTCAAGCTAGTTGCATTTTTCACAAGCCACTGTGGAAGACAGTTCCTAATTTTAGATAGGGACTGGACGTGATGCTTAGCTGTAGAAGCAGTCTTCTGAATGAAGCTTTTAAAATTTATGCAGGTGTCAAAAGAGATACACAAATCTCGAGCACGTGGAGATGGTCGCGCAACAGCATCACATATTAAAGAGCAAAGCCTTTTAATCCAGCCACACGCTTAGTGTGTTCTCCCTCAATTCCGCGTAGAACCTCCATGTTTATATTTAAGGCGGCCACAACCGACCTCATCCAGATATTTGTCTTCGAGTCAATGACGACCTCTAGCCCTCTAGACCAATATCGCCACTATCTTACTTCTACGATTCATAGATCTGCTGTTGTCATGCCTAACTAACGTAGTCACTATGTCTTTAGCGTCAGATCTAGCCTCTATACCTTTGAAGGGGGCTTTAATTAGGCCATAAATTAAGAGAGCAACCCTAGACCAAATAAGCTTGTGCAACTTCCGCCTTGTCTCCTTTCCACCGTTCCTATCAACAGCACTGAAAGAGTTGTGGTACACCAGCTAATTTCTTATATTGAAACTGCAAACCTAGCAGCTATGTTCCAGTCTCTTTATAGAGCTTATCATTACACAGACTCAGCATTGCTTCGATTGTATTACGACCAACTTAATAATGCAGACTTAAATAGATTATCTCTGCTTGTTTTGCTTTATCTTTCGGCAGCGTTCGATTCTATTTATCACCAAGTCCGTTGGCACTGCTCTGCAACGGTTTAGGTCCTATCTCAGAAGGAAACTCGGCAGTATTTACATAAGGTGGTAATGAACATCCTAGAAACCCCTAATGTACGAGGTACCTCAGGGTTTCGTGCTTGATTACCTTTTATTCAAAGTTTATACTACCCCTCTTGCCAATGTGAGCACCATGCACAAGCTGGCTTTCAATTCTATGCAGATGACATGCAGCTGTACCTATGCTTTGAACCCTGCCTGCCCTCCAACACGGCAAATTCTCTTAACTCCCTTGCTGCATGTATTGCTGACATCCGCACTTGGATGGCAGGAAAATTTTTAAGTTTAATGACGGTAAAGCCAGCTTACTAGCTATAGGCCGACCAAGTGTGACTCAAAAACTGGAAAGATTATCGTTCATAAATTGGCTCCGTCGGCATGTCTCCCAATATCATGTGCATGAAATTTAAGTGTCTTGTTCCAAAGTGATATCTCACATGTCGACAACATCAGATCCGTGAAGTCTCCCTACTTTCAGCTAGGTAACATTGCTAAAATTATGGATTGCTTAGACAGTGACACTACATCAAAATTGGGCCATATATTTGTGACATCCCGTCTAGGCTAATGCAACTTGCTGCATGTTAGTCTACCGTCTTGTGTAATTAGGGGCATACAGTGGGTGCAAAACTCTACAGCTAGGCTTGTCTGCCCTGCGCACCTGCAGTTGTCACATCAGAGTACTTCTCACCGACCTGCACGGGCTTCCAATCGAGCAGCGTATCGACTTTAAAGTTGTGTCACTCATGCTCCTCAGGTCCTTTCATTCTCTGGCTCCAGCCTACCCATTACGATTTCTCCCCATCCAGCTAGACGTCATTCCACATGCTTTTCTAACTCGGATCATGAAGTTATGCACCATGTATTTGTGCATCACGTAGTCATGCATCGCATAGCTATGCATCGTGTAGCTGTGCATCGTGTAGCTGTGCATCGTGCAGCTGTGCATCGTGCAGCTGTGCATCGTTTAGCAGTGCTTCGTGTGGATGTGCATCGTGTAGCTGTGCATCGTGTAGCTATGCATCGTGTAGCTATGCATCGTGTAGCTATGCATCGAGCTCACCTCGAATCCTTTGGGGACCCTAGCCCTTGAGATTGTTTGCTCCCGAAGCCTGGAACACACTCCCAAATGACCAACACATCCCCTGACTTAACGACATTTAAAAAGGAGCTCAAACGCACCCACCTCTCATTAAATTTGATGGGACCTTGCGATTCGTCCTTTTTGTGTATAAGTTTAAAAACTGAGCATGATGTATTTATCCAAATAGCCATATTGATCTTTTGACACTGCCCATGACATATTATACTTGTTATTATGCGGATGTTACCACAAACCATTTGATCATGCTTCCTCTGCATCTTATATATGCAAATTTTCTAGAAAGAAATTAAGCTCTCTGAGGGCGTTATACATATTTATTGGTATTGCTTTTGTTGGTTTAAGTGTAGAAAACGCCTGAAAGTCTTTGCTAGAAATATATGTTTAAGTCTGATGATGTTGTGAAACCTAACGTTGATACGGAAGATAGATGGTTTTGTTAAAGTTTCTTCCAACTTTATGGCCAAGGATAGCCTGAATTTAACGAGCTGGAAATAATAATATTAATATACTTGATAAAGCACCCTCAGAGAACTCAATCTCTTTCTAGGCGCTTTACATTTGCTGCAAAGGAAACGCGATCGAATGGTTAGTGGTATCATGCTTGATAGACAACTTGAATAACATGGTTAGGGGTGACATGCACAGGGTCAGCTTGCAAGTGTGGTTATTGGCAGCATGCAAAGTGTCAGCACGCATAAGCACATAATGGGCGAATCACAGGGACCCACTGAATTCTGTCATAATTAGGTGCGTCTTTTATTTATTTTTAAATGTGGTCAAGTCATGGGACATCGTGACACAAGTCGGGAGTGAGTTCCAGGCTTTGGGAGCATATGAACTAAATGCACTGTCTCCAAAGGATTTGAGGTTTGTACGAGGTGTAGGTTAACAGTTAGTTTCCGAAAAGCGGATGGTACGATGCTCGGCCTGGTGATGGAGTAGATCTGATAGGCAGCCTGGAGCCAAAGAATAAAAGGACCTAAAAGTGAGCGACAAAACCTTGAAGTTGATCCGTTGCTTGAACGGTAGCCAGTGCAAGTCGGCGAGAAGTGGTGTGCTGTGGCAACTGTGACCCTCACGACAGACAAGGCTAGCTGCAGAGTTTTTCGCCAGCTGTAATCACCTGATTGCACATGCCGGTAGGCCAGCAAGCAGGGAGTTACAGAAGTTAAGACGGGATGTCACAAATGGATGGGCCAACTTAGATGTGGTATTCCTGCCTAAACAAGCCCAAATTTTAACAATGTAATGTAGCTGAAAGTAGGCAGACTTGATTTTAGAGATGATGTGGTGGTCTAATGAAAGGTCACTTTGAAACAAGGCACCTGGATTGCGTGCAGATTCGACAGGAGATAAGCTGGCAGAGCCGATTTTGAGCGTTAGCCGTTCCGATTTCTGAATCACACTTGGTAAGCCAATAACTAGTAAGTTAGTTTTATCATCATTTAATTCAAGAAAATTTGCTGCCATCCATGTGCGAATGTCATCAACACATGCAGCAAGGGAGTTGAGAGAATTCGACGTGCTCGAAGGCTGGGAGGGATCAAAGCAAAGGTACAACTGAGTGTCATCCGCATAGAAGTGAAAGATTAGATTTCGCTCGGCAATCACATCGGCAAGAGGGAAAGTAATCAGACCGTGCATTCTAAATTTTTTAGATTACGGCAGTGCTTGAGATTACTTGCGGCTACCGAGTTTGAAGCATTGGTAACTGTATACGGCGTAATCTATGAATCCGACCACTCGAGATCGTACGTGATAGTCAGCTAATTAAACTTTAGACTTCTAGTGAGTTGATGGTTTTTTGTGCATTGAACTAGTCAGTTGTCCTTTGGGCTTCGTACGAGTGAGGGAATAGGTTGTTCTAAATTACTTATGCGGACTTGGAATACTAAGATATTAAAAACACTCTTGATTGTTGCCCTACTCAGTTACCGTTGGCAATTTTATCGAAGAAGTTTTCAAGAACTCCACCGTTAGGTTCTGGGCCGTGATGGCCCAAGAGACAAGGTGCTCGCTCTTCGTCATCGAGGTCATGGGTTTGACCTGCATTGGGCGGTCCTTTGTTGCCAATTACAAGTGGTGGTGACAGCCGTTAGAGCTCTTCCGCCGATAGGCAAATAAGGCCGCTAAATCAGAAAAGCTATTTTCGATGCTTCGCTCACTTTCCGCCTTACGTAATTCTCCTTTCCCAGTTTTAGGTGAGCTGTATTACTGGCACACGCCTTTAGTTGAGGAACAGCTGCATCGAGTTACAAGCAATGGAGCAATGGCACCGGTGCATTTTTGGCAATAACTTCAGCTGCTTCAATTTGAAAAAATCAGCACTTCACACTTTTACGATACTGATGATGCTAAATCCGTAGCTCTAGTTTCGTAGCAACACTGAGGAAAGGATTTCGACGGTCAAAACCCAACGTGGACAAGGATGACTGAACAGCTTATACAGCTCTTACTTTATTAAGGTTTGGCTAATTCAACAGCTCCATTTAGATAAGGCTTATAGAAGCATACTAGTTATCATTCTGCTTGAAGTGACGATAAAAGATTGCCCGCGGAAAGACTTGAACCAGAGACCTTGGTTTCGAAGTGCGAGCAGCTGAGACACAGTGAATAAGATAAGAAGCAAATGTGAGCATCGTGCCAAGTTCTGGCTGTCGGGTCAAAGGACTCCCGTGTGACTCATTCAAGCATAGATATTTAGCTGCAAACAAAAACTAGTGGACTAGTGGACCATCACCTCAGTTGTGGTTCAAATAACGCGTCGATTTCAAGAAAAAGATTGAGCATTCTAATCCTAAATTATTCTTATTATACATTTTTTATAGCTCACTCAGAGAACTCAATCTCTTTCTATGCACTTGACATTTACTGCAAAGGAAGCACGATCGGCTGGTTAGTGGTAGCGTGCTTGATGACAACAAGCATAACATGGTTAGAGACGATACGCACAGGGTCACCATGCAAATATGGTTAATGGCATCATGCACAGTGTCAGCACGCATAAGTACACCAAGGATTATATGAAACCACTAAATGCTTTGATAAATATTGATACATTTTTACTTCTTTTTAAATATGTTCAAGCCAGGGGATGTAGCGACGACAGTCGGAAGTGAGCTCCAGGATTGTGTAGCATGCGAACTAAAGGCCCGATCTCCAAAGGATTCGAGGTTCGCACGAGGTATTGGTAAATGACTAAATTAAAAAAAGCGGGTGGTACGATGCTTAGCCTGGTGATGGTGTAGATCTGATAGGTAGACTGGAGCCAAAGAATGAAGGGACCTAAAAGTAAGTGACGAAACCTTCGTCTGTGCGTTCTTAGGTTCATCTGCTATCCTTGCAAATGTGAATTGCATTCCTTCTATCCAGATAGATTCAGAAGTATAATGAATTGTAAAGGGTTGCGTCCTGTAAGCGACTATCCACGTGCATCCAAGTAAATTACTTTTTCGGAAGAACTGGCATCTATTCGCGTCTTAAGTAAGTTGAAACGATCGCTGCCACCCTAGACCTTGCTTCGTGATACATACGGCGTTGAAATGCTTCTTTGGCCCTGTTGTGGCAGTGTGCCAGCGATGTGGTAGTGCTTCTAAAAATAAATCAGTCATGTAATGAAGGCAAAGAACGCCTCGAAGAAAACAGGTTAACTTCTCGTATCAAACGCAGCAAAGCATTAATCTACAGCCGTGCGAGTTATATCTACGTAGGATTTCGGCGACCATTTTACAGTCATCCCATTAGTTAGCCAGCTCCAGCAATATCATCTGTGATACCGTCAAAAATTGTCACCCCTTCGCAAAAGTAAAGCACAGCCAGTTGGCCACCCAGGAGCATTGATTTTGACGAGCAGTGAGAGAGACGAGGAGTTTACGATGCGAAACAAGACACGCGAAGAAAAAGTTAAGCCACAGTTAGCGACTGCTCAGGTCTGCACCACGTGAGTCATTGATGACCCTGCAGATCAGCGGTTCTCAACCTGTAGGTCGAGACCCGGCTGGGGTTCGAACGACCCTTACACGCGGGGTGGCCTAAGACCATCGGAAAACACGAATTTCCACATTTCGCGCACACTAATTTTACGGTTTGGGGTCGCCACAGCATGAGGTATTGTAATAAAGGGTCTCGGCATTAGAAATATTGACAGCCACACTGTTGCAGAGGCTCTACAGCTTTCCAACCTACGGGATAAAACTGAGAAAAAACGGCTTCCCCTCTAGCTGGACTATCCATTGGTATCTGCTTGAGTACGAGGCGGACTGCGACTCTTCATGTTAATTATGTAACCGGGTTCCAGGGGTCAGAGGCTAATTCCCGCCAAACCCCGCCATACTCCGGCCACGCTGCCGCTCGCCATGCCACCGAGCTAGGGTAAGACGAGCGGCCGTCAGGTTAAACATCTTTATAACGCATGCGCCAACAACAACAGGTGAACTAAACAAGTCTACAGGGAGGATCCTATACATTATACACTATGGAAGCGCAAGATGACGCAGCAAGCGCGAACAAACGTGTTAGTTGGGGTCAGTCGGCTTCCGCTGTCCTGTCGTTGTACCGACTCCGAGTTCAACAGTACGAGCGTACGCCGTCCAAAACCCGGCTGGCTGAGTAACTGCTGGCTAGTCCGAGTCGACAACTACTACAGTCGTAAGCTTCCACCGAAAGACGCCAACACACGGGGGGGGATCACGAACACGCTACACGGGGAACGCGGAATAAAAACAAGTCAACAACGAGCGAGCTATCCAGCTCCGCTCGGGCCTTGGGTACTCGTTCCCTTGCGTTCGTGACAGCATCGCCGGAGCCCGCATGCACGAATCCAGGTGCATAACTCGGCGAGACCGGGAGCCTCCAACACCACGACTTACTTGGCCAACTTCCCGTACCCAAGAGCCCCGGTGACCTCTCGTCACCACACATCCGGCAATGCATAGGTCTGACCCCAGCCTAGCCGGTGACCCTAACCCTCACTATAGCCGTCCGGTCCCAGCCAACCGAGCCCAGCCTGTGTACAATAATGTATACCCTAGTTAAACATCGATCGAAAGCGTCTAAAAGAAAATGCCTCTGAAGAGGAAGGATCCCACAGAATTCCTAGTTCCCACTCAAGGACTCTTGCTGACTTCGCTCTCCGTACAAACGTTACTAAGACGCACAAAACTGAGCCTGGCAATTGATTTATATTTTGCCTTGCATTTTAAAAGGTTACCATGAAGAATACTTTTGCAATATTATGTTTTTGGGCCAAGGCAAAAAGTCAAAGCCGGGAACTTAGCCACGACTTTACTCAGCATCCAGCAATCAAGTACACGCGAGCTCAGGATTGTTACATTTCCTCTGAATTGAATGTCATTACCTGGCAACTGCATTGTTGAATGAACTTCTTGTGCCGTAAATATAATAATAATAATGCACTTTATAAAGCGCAGTAAGATACCTCAATCTCTTTCTAGGCGCTTTACATTTACAGCAAAGAGAAACGCAATTGAATGGTGAGTAATATCATGCTTCATAAACCACATAAATAACATGGTTAGGGGTGACTCGCACAGAGTCAGCATGCAAATGTGGTTAGTGGCAGCATGCGCAGTGTTAGCACGCATAAGCACAGAAAGACGATGCCTTGAAATGCAGCAAACAAAGAAATCTTTTCAGAGATCTGCGAAATCCTTATTCATAACACACACCACGACGTTCAATGTATCGCAAATATTCATCTATGCAGCTACTTACCCTCATCAAAGTTTGTTCGATTTATCACTCGACATTTTGTCTCGAGGGAGCTGTTTCTGCCGACTAAAGCAACTCGTTGACTTTAGTGAAGCGTAATATGCAACGGGTGTCTCCAAATCCAAAAGCGGTTTTAACTGGTGCGGTTTGTTAGTTCGGCGTAATAGCACTTGGTGAATTACCACCGTCTACAGCTCGAGTTCTTTCCTTTGCAGCAAATGTAAAGCGCCTAGAAAGAGATTGAGTTCTCTGAGGGAGCTTTATCAAGTGCATTATTATTATTATTATTATTATTATTATTATATCCGTGGCCGAGCCAGGGGTGGGGCAGCAAGACCTAGGCTGCCCCTTATTTCTCAGCCCCTCCCCAACTGTCACCGTCATCGACAAAATTGTGTCCTATTTCCATTCGATGAGCGACTGCCGCGTTAAAGTTGAGTAAACACCATAATTGTGTGCTACATTTTTTCATTAATTGCGTGGTCTTGCCCCTCTTACACAACAATCTGTTGTATCTTGGCCCCAGCATACAAAAAAGTCACGGCTCCTTGATGAAAACCCTGGTTCCACCTTTGACGATATCTATTATATTCTGCACTGCAGGGGAAGCGATGCATTAAAGTAGGCACCCGAAGCTGAAAGAGCTGGAGATTTCAAAACAAAGTTATGCCGCGTAGTAAATGCACTTAAGTTAAAAACATCGTTGCATTGGCCTTATGAAGAAGTTGTTACACAAGAATAGCCCTGACTCGGGGTCCAGGATACACTATGATTCCTAGACGTGCCTTACTTAGACAACTCGTTACACCCGACTAGGCTGATCTCATTAAATCGTGCACTCGCTTTGTACCTGGTCTATTTCGAGCACGTTTAAGCAAGAGAATGGCAGTCCAACTAGTTCAGGCTTCCGTGAAATCACATCCCCGACCTGCACAGGCCCCCCAATCAAGCAGCATATCGACTTCAATGTTTGGTCACTCACTTTTAGGTTCCTTCTGTCTCTGAATCCATAGCTTAAATAGTTTCCCTGTGCCTCAAATTTACCTCAAATCAAACCGCAAACATATCAGAACCTTGAGTCTAGCTCAGAAGAGTCACTAAGGTCCGAACGATGACTAATTAAATGGCTTAGAAACCTCAAGGTCAGCTAACGCCCTTCACCATTGAACACACAACAGGTTTGAATATGTCAACCCTAAAGGTGGACGAATCACACACGCGAATGCACGTACAGAGACACATGGACATGAATACACGCAAACACTCACAGAAACATAGAAAGAGAGAGAGAGAGACGGCGAGAGAGAGCGAGGGAGGCAGAGAGAGGGAGAGAGAGAGATAAAGAGAGAGAGAGAGAGACAAGGAGGGAGACAGGGAGAGAGAGAGCAAGGGAGGGAGAGAGAGAGAGAGAAAGGGAGAGAGAGAGAGAGAGACGAGGAGGGAGACAGGGAGAGAGACAGGGAGAGAGAGCGAGGGAGGGAGAGAGACAGGGAGGGAGAGAGACAGGGAGAGAGAGCGAGGGAGGGAGAGAGAGAGGGAGAGGGAGAGAGACAGGGAGAGAGAGCGAGGGAGGGAGAGAGAGAGGGAGAGAGAGAGAGAGAGAAACAACATACACATGAGTGACCGATCGTATCAAATAGTTTATCTTTTATTTAAATGTGGTATATTTATGATTACAGATGTGGCTTGCTTCACCCTTCTTCACAGTACTTGCTAACAGGTCCATCGATCAGTGTATGGGGTTAAATGACAGTAGATCAGCTGACCGAAAAACTTTGACCCTGAGAGCACCTAACAGCCGAGGGTCAAGCTCGTGCAATTATGGACTTCACTGACAGCACAATGGTGGAGCTGCTTCCCTTGCACCTTGCCTTTTCCACCAGGAACATCTCGTTGCAGCAGGTCGACATGAAGCCTTCTCTTATAAGGACATTTTCTTGTGTTACCGTAGTAAGGAAAAGCTTGAGGTCCCAGCATGTCTCAACTTATTGGAATCATGACGTCAGCAGGCTGCTCCACAAGATGGTGGTTCCAGAACAACTGCAGCACAACTGCACAACTGCAAGAAAGCAAGCCATCGATGTCGATGGACATATCAGCACGATCAAACTGTGGTCTAACGATACAACCATGGCAAACACTGCCTAAGCAGGAATGTCAAGAAAATGCTTAACAAATTGGTTCAACTATCGAATATTTATACAGGGCACCTTTCACAAGATAAATATGTTATAAATAGGATCAGAAGTTCTGACGACATTCTCACAAAAGAAAAAGAGAATGCAAACCCTGTCTGACCAAGATGTAAACCAAAAGCAAAATACCAACATATAAAATGTTTACCAATCTCTGCATAATATGCATCTTGTGTCCCTACTTGTTCAAGCTTGATAGATCGGGGTACAACCGTGAAACTTGTTGAGGTCCATATCCGTGACTTTTATACAGCTTCATTTACAGTGTAGCTTTGCACCTTGCAAATTCTATAACTCGACCAATAGTTCAGGGATGAGTGAAATTTGAAATGCAAGCTAAATTCTGCTTGTATCACAAGATCCTAGTTTATTTTTTTATGTCGGTAGGACAATTTTAGTTAGACATGTGATCAAACGTCAAGCGTTTTATTTTCTGCAATCGTTGATATATTTAGCAAAATCAGGTCAGCATAATAATTGTTTTCTTCTATTTGGAACTTTCGTCGGAACTTTCGATCCCTTGTCTAACAATTCTTTTGAAGTATCTTAAACAATGTTCGTTTATTGAACCATTTTAATGAGTATTTTCTTTGCATTCCACCTTAAGCAAGTACATATAAAAAGTTCGGGCAGGCTACGTAAAGCGAAACATGCGAATTAAATTACATTTCAAATCATTGTCGATTAAATAAGTAAACAGTCTCCAAGTGACACCATGAAAGGATATTGCAGAGATTGAAAGAAAGAATGCATCACGTCTTCCTTGGAAGTTTAACCGCGATTTTACAAAACCACATTCGACAGAAAACAGTCACCCGAAGAAAAAGAGAATAAATGTGATACCAGCACAACCAGGTCTGCTGTCTGACAAGCCCACGACTTTTTCAGCGAGACTGATCAACATGGCTTACCCTGATTCAGCCTCAAAGTAGGACAAAATCATAATGTGCATTAGCTCATCCAAACGTGTCAAAGGATTTTATACAAAGCAGGCAATGAGAAATATAGATATTGTGACCGAGGCCAGCCAGCCATGACTGCCCCACCTGTCCAGAACTCACCTGAGGAGCACGACAAAGCCAAAGGTTCACGAAGGCGTGGAGATTATGACGCTGCCCAAGCATCCAGCTCCCTCAGCTCGTCATCGTCTTCTACAAAATTAAAAACACCTTACCGATAGAATGCATGCATTACAGAGTTACGGGGGGCGGAGGGAGGGAGAGGAGAGCCAGCTGCTCAAGAGCCATGATTAATGTGCACACGCTTGTCCGAACCAACAGAGATGCAGCATGGACTGGCTCATGCAAATGATGCATGCAAGGATGCATCATGGACTGGCTCATGCAAACGGCAGCACGCTCGAAGTCACCAATCGCCAGGGTGCCAGAAGCACCTAACCAAGCCAGCCGACAGCTTCGTTGTGTCACAGCCAGTGCAGTCACGATATGGTAGCAGCTATCACAACGAGAAATCAACCAAGCGGCCAGTGCGCGGTAGCAGCTCGCGCGCGGCTGAACAAGGCCGGACGTGAAGAAGGAGGCATTCAGCAAAACGAGCCCCGATGCTGAAGAGGCTGAGCAGTCAGACTTGACGTTTGTTCGACTAGCAGAGCGGCTGTCGGAGGAGCAGCTTAGGCAGCAGCCACTGACCTGCGCCCTTGCTCTTGCCCTTGCTGGCAGCTGCGGAGGAGGGCAGAGCACTCGCTGGCACGCTCGGCAGGTTGGCGACGACCGGCTGCACGTTGAGCAGCTTGTTATCGAGCTCTTCCTGTTCCAGTTCTTCAAGCTCGGCTTCGAGCTCGGCCTGTAAACGGGCGGAGCCAAATGGCAGCAGCACATGACAGTGGGCAGCAGCATGCGCCTGCACGTCCAGGCTAACCGCTATAGGCGACGGGCAGCAACGAGTTCAGACAGTTTGGACAGCTCGACACTCCATCGTACCAGATCGAATCCATGCACACGTGCCCCTTCCCCCTTCGATCGCTGATCCGAGTAGGGAAAGACGACAGGTGCCTGTTTTACATTGGGATCGGTGCAACAGCATCGCCTGGACAAAGCCAGAGCAGTGACTGTCAGCATGAGATGAGCAAATGAAAAAGTGCCCATGTGGAAAAAGGCTGGAGTACTGCAAAAATCTGAGGGAAGGCATCGTCCGGACAGGGAACAGGACAGCAGCACCACGAGGAAAGCAGAGCGCACAAATTACGGAGACCAGCAGCAACGTCCCATAGCTTCGACGACTTATAAAAGCTGGGTTATATGGCCATTCACAAGCAAATCGACTAGGCATGAAGTGAACAGTGACCGGGGGGGGGGGTCATTAACATCGACAGCTACATTCAGGATCACAGCCACGGTAGTGGATTGTCTATGGAAGATATGTTGCCAGCTCAAGAGATCCAATCACCGATCAGTTGGAGAGATGCATACGTGGCACCGATCAGCACGACTACAGCAAGGGCAAAGCAAAAAGATGGTGAGCTCTGGCAGTCTGTTCAACTCAATAGACCTTGGCTACATAACTAAGCACATGCAGCCGATCTTGGCTACAGAACTAAGCACACACAGCCGGTCTACGGTAGCCTAAATATTTTATTGCGCCGATCATGCGAGTCCTAAAAATAATGATAACAACAATACATTTGATATAGCGCCCTCAGAGAACTCGATCTCTTTCAAGGCACTTTACAGTCCTGTCCACATTTTATAGACAGTATTTTCAAACTTGGGAGATAAGACATGCTTAATAGCATAACGGTCATTACACAACCACACCCTGTCGAAAGAGGAAGGAGTGTTTAGCAGGGAGAAAGAAATAATCGGTCAACGTGTGTTCACAGGCGCTCTACCACAGTGCTTGGATTCCGCATGAAAACCTGACAGCTCCGAAAGGCAAAAAAACTTCATGCTGGCAGTAATCGCTACTGATATTTGTTGCACTGAGTGGAAACTATCACCAATAGGGCACATACAGTAAGTATATTTCATTTGTATAGCGCCCTAAGAGAACTAAATCTCTATTCAGGCGTTTCACATATGCCTCAGGGCTCGAGTCCACGACCTCAGCCAGACATTAATCAGGGCGAGCACCTTAACCGCTGGAATAACCCAGCTTGACGTGGCTTGCAACAAAGGCCATCATTGATGTCTAAGTGGATGGAAGTGAGAGCTAGTCATTACATACACAAAATGTGATTAACAAGAGGGGCACCTAAACTATGCAAAGCGACTGGCAACTGCAAGCCTCAACTGTACCTCGTCGAAGTCATTCTGCATTCCAACAGGACTAGATATTGCTTCTGATATCTCATTGGCAATTTCGTGCTGCTCGGCCATGTCGTCCATGATGTCGTGCACCTTGTCGACATCCCTGCACACAAATTGCGCAAAAGGCATAAGCCGCAAGGCTTTGTCTAGAACACGGCAACTTGGCGGCAGCACGCACATGGCAAGCAGAATCACAGAGCACTAAATGCAGCCAGATTGTGTGCAACCCAGGTAATAGATGATCACATTACCCCCCCCCCCCCCAAAAACTGGCAAGCCACAACAAAAGCAGTTCTAGGCAGCCAGAGCTTCGCACAGCTCTCTCTCTCTCTCTCTCTCTCTCTCTCTCTCTCTCTCTCTCTCTCTCTCTCTCTCTCTCTCTCTCTCTCTCCCCATCTCTCTCTCTCTCTCTCTCTCTCTCTCTCTCTCTCTCTCTCTCTCTCTCTCTCTCTCTCTCTCTCTCTCTCTCTCTCTCTCTCTCTCTCTCTCTCTCTCTCTCTCTCTCTCTCTCTCTCTCTCTCTCACCCCCACACCGCCGGCAGGCTCCTGGGTGAGCGACAGCCTGGGAGCTAGTCAAGGGGAAAAGTCAAGAAAATACTTACACATCTTTCCAACGGTCGAATATTTGTTTTGGGCACCTTTCATTGACAAGCAAGTTAGAAATGGGAAATGATGTTCTTATGATTTCCCCATAAAAGAGATGCACCTGCTGACACTAGATTTATTTCTGAGTTAGGTCGGATAGGTTTTGCTAAACATGTCCATGATTGCAGGAAAGAAACCTCCAGGACTTATGAGGAGAAGTATAGCAAAACCCATCCAACCTAAATCAGAAATAAATCTAGCGTCAGCGTGTACAATCAGAGCTGAAATAGCATTTCAAATTTTGCAAAAATTGCAACAGGCAATCCTGTATTGCCTGCTGCAGGACTCAAACACACGACCTGAATCGTTAAGTCTGAGCAAACCACAGAGCCCAAGAGCGAGTATCCGGCAACCTAAGACCTAGGAGGTACGTGAAGGCGACAAGGCTCAGGCAAAGCCAGTCTACAAGTGAGCTCCAGCGCTTTACGCAAGCTGAAAACTGAAGCAGCCGTTTGCTGTCTCAGCAATCAATCCCAGGATACGACTTCACAGCAGCACGGACCCAGCACCGAATGACTCAGGCTGCAGCAGCACAGCACCACAAGAGCAGCGGACGGTAGGTAAATAGAAGAAGTGGCTTCGGGCTCGCGACGTCCAGAACGTCAAGCTCTCATACATGTTCTGATGAGCGCCCTTTAGCGCATCTGACGCTGTCTTCATGACCTTCAGCACCTCCGTGTTGGTGCTAGCGTTCTCCAGGGCTTCGATCTGGAATTCGATGGTCGACAAAGTACCGTCAATTTGCTGCAGTTGCTTCTCGAACCGCTTCTTCCTCTTGAGAGCCCCAAAAGCCACTGCAAAGACGACAAAAACGATGCCACATCTCTGGTGAGAGCACGCCAGACTAGCCAACCAAAGCTGCAGCTGACGTCTGAAAACCTCAGCAAGCTCACTCCCGACAAACCATAACTGCATGCTGACCGTGTGCACTTCATCCCTAACGATGCTACTCTTGTTGCTTGTTGAGCATGCTACCACTAACCATTCGATTGTGCTTCCATTCAAGCATAAGTAGAGTGCCTTAGAAATAGATAAAATTTGTTGTGGGTGCTATATAAAATGTATTATTATTATTAGCATTAATCCATAGGCCGGCAAGTCGCAGTCGGCCCACGCAGGTCATGCTGAGGCTGCTGTCTAACACACAGCCACGAGGGGGGGGGGAGAATAATAATAATAACAATAACGCACTTGATAAACCGCCCTCGGAGAACTCAATCTCTTTCTAGGCGCTTGTGATGTGATCGGCCAGAGACCACAGACCTGGATTTTTTCGCAGCAGCAGCGATGCCTTCTCTCGTGCTTAGCGACTCGTTCTGCATTTTTCCACAATTCTGCCCATCCATCCATCCATCCATCGCAAGGCGATGCACAGCAGCAGTAGCCTTCGACCAGAGCTGGCACGTGCAGCAGAGCTTAACTGCACGAGCGCCACGACCGAAGTTGTGCTGGGACGAGGAGAGGGAGGGCTGCCGAGCATTGGGCATCTGCTCACTCGGAGCTCATCAAGGCCTGCCCATGAGGAGCAGCGCTAGCGCGCGGCTCCTCATGGTGGTCAAACGGATAAACTCAATTTTTACTAACGAACTACTCATTCTTATTCTTACTCTTAATTATAATAACAGCAATAACCATAAATACTTTCTATAGCTTACACTAAGGTTCAAATAAAGAGAGACCGAGATACAGAGAGGGAGAGACACAGAGAGACACAGAGAGACAGAGATAGAGACAGACACACAGAGAGACAGACAGACAGACAGAGACCGAGACAGAGAGAAAGAGAGAGAAAAAGAGAAAGAGAGGGAGGGAGGGAGGGAGGGGAGAGAGAGAGACCGAGACGAGAGACCGAGACCGAGACAGAGACACAGACAGACGCAAATGAGTCTCTCGAGCTGGCTAATTTTCAAATTTACAGGTACAAGACAGCTAATGCCAGCAGATGAATAAATGTTCAGCTATTTAAGGGGCAATAGAAGGCGACCCCCGATTAAAGCGATCACAGCTTGAAGACACGAGCCTTAGATGCAACCGGTCTTACAGCTCTATAAGATGTGGTTATTAAAGCCAGCTCGAAAGGGCTCTCCCCTCCGGTCGCTTGAATTTTTACAATTTCGCCGATTCGACACTAGGCGCTGCGACCACGGCACAGCTCGAGACGAGGTCTTGCAAGGGATCGTGGTGGCAGAACTGGGTGGGGTTGGCTACACGTAACGCTCGCATGCTTCCCAAAGCCGCCCCCTAAACGTCATGTGCTGCTATTGACAAAACTTTATCCGACATTGGCAATGCCTTAGTGCGACTGTCATCGTGTGCTCTGATTTGAGGTGTCCTCTTAGACAGCAGGTTAAATTTTGAATGGCTTCATTGAGAAGACCGGTTCCACATGCTCTGTAGGTCCTAGACTTTGGAAGTCACTTTCACGATTCTTATGCAACTACATCTACATTCTTTCTTCCCACTTTGGCAAATCCTGTCCACATGCTCCTGAGCTGCTACTTCCATGCTACTAACTACCTCAACTGCCCTACTGACTCAGCTATGCATCTCACTTTCTCCTTGCTGCTTGAGATGAAGTCTGTTGGCTACCAACTGAGCATTGACAGAAACCTGCACTTTGATTGGGCTCCAGAAAACTCCAGCATGACACCCACTTTGGGCCTGGTGGCTTTGTGGAGTTGCAGACCCGAAGCGCACAAAACATTACATGCACAAACACAGGGTGCTTGATGCGACGATGCAGCCTGTGCTTGGCAAAGGACACTTTCCTAAACCAATGCTTGACAGAAAGCTTGCCCTTCTCTGGTTGGAAAAGTGTCTGCAACTCAAGTCCTGCTAGAAGAGATTAGTCAAGAATCACATTTCGAGACCGGCCACTCCACTCCACTCTTCCGCCCAAAAAGGGGCCATGCCAACCCAAAGCCGAATCACACAACGAAGTAAAAGTGTGCCGGCAGTCCGGCAGGGGGGAGGGGGAGAGAGCGGCTGGAAGCAGGTAACCCTTGACATAATGACATGCAAGCCGTTCAGCCGCACATACACTGCACGTATTCTTTGCTAGTCAAGAGTATCACGGCTTAGCTAAAAGATACTCGAGTCATACGAACATGTGGTATGATCAAAGCCTCAATAGCTAGTATCAAGTCTTATTACTACTACTACTAATAATAATAATAATAGGTCATTTGCTGAGCGCTTTGAGACAAATAAATCTGTATCCCGCACTTAACAAGTCACTCCCAAAGAATAAATAACCAGAGGTTGGCGACAAGCATGGTATAGCAAAACGTATCCAACCAATATCCGAAATAATCTAGTGCAATGAGGTACCACCAGTCTCGAATTTCAAATTTCATTTTGATCCATAAAGTATTGGCCAAGTTATATAATTTACAAGGCACACAGCTGTAGATGAAGCTCTTTTAAAGTCGTAATCATGCACCCAAGCAAGCTTCACGCATGTACCTCGATCTACCAAGGTTCAACAAGTTGGGATAAAAGTTACATACGATACTGAGATCAGTAATTTTTTGTTTGTAGATACGTTGCTTCTGGTTTACATCGGGGATGGATACGGTTTGCATAATCATTTCCACTTTCATTCGGAAATCGTCAAACTTCCGATTGATTTCGACTCGAATCCCATTTATGAAAAGCTGCGAAGCTCAGACAAAAGTGACGCGGCGCGGCAGCCATGCTGCTGACTATAGGAGCTGAAAGGTTTTTCACAAATGGTCACATGCTGGAAAGACCGGACAGATCTAGTCAAGACATTTCTAGTCAGGATGTCACAAATGCATCGAGCAGTTTGGAAAAGTTAACATCATCTAGGAGACGCCAATTTTTTGCAACAGTAGGTGGATGAAAATATGACTTGACTAAGCGGCTGATGCATTTAATCAAGTGAAAGGTCATTTTCAACTGGACACCCGGATTACTTGCAGGTGGTACAGAAGATTTGCTGGCTAAGCCTGTTTGAGGATCCGGCCTTTCAGTTTTGAAGTGTCACTGGCTTTTCCAGCAACTAGTCCTCTCCATGTTCTGCTCTTTCTGAACACATCGAGGCATCGAATCAGAAATACTTTTCTGAACAACAATCATGTGGGCATGCGACTGAAGTAGGTAACATTAGAATTATTTACCTTCGCTAATGCAGCAGTGGCTAATGTAACTGCATCTAATAATAATAATACACTTAGATAAAGCCCTTCAGAGAACTCAATCTCTCTCTCTCTAGGCGCTTTACATTTGCTACATTTACATTTAGACATCATGCTGGCTATTGATACGTCAGAGTACATTTGGTGACTCAGAGAAATGTGGCTGCACGTGTATATTTGAGAAGATGGGCAGTAGAGCAGTCCTCTTGCTACAGTCAATAATAATAATGAAAACACACTTGATAAAGTCAAGATACTAATTCGCAGCCTGCTAGTAAAGCCTAGGGCTACGTAAAGTGGTACTATGCATGCAACAATCTGGGATTCCGGCTGTTAACCGGCACCCAAGTATTCAACTACTTTGGCCGACCTGCTTACCAGCACTGAAACTATACACCAGGAACTAATCCGGACTACTGACGGTCGAACTGATGTTTATGAGTTGGCCATTCGTTTGATAGGGGCAAGGACAGCTGCTGACAGTCAACTCATGTTTGGATGCATTTACGAAGTGACATCTCTCTGGCTGCCGACTCCAGCAAATCATTTCTAGCTGTCCTTTGCTGCTTCCTCACTTGCCAGTCACTTCCTGGGCTGCCATCTTAGCGTGACCATACTCCTCACTTTTTGCTTTGTTGTGTAAGATGAAGTCTTCTGGCTACCGCGGGCCCACACCGAAAGCTACTTAAGATTTGAGTGTGCTATAGAAAACTTGCTACCGTGATATCCACTAAGTCATATTGGCTGTACGAAGATACAGATGGAGATCAATTGCATTTGATGTAGCCATTATATTTGATGTGGCCAGCAACAGCTCGTCATGAAACGTGCATGGTGCAGGCACTGCCAATACAACCAGGGCCACAACACACACCACAAGGGCTGCTGCAGCTGCATTCTAACTGCTAGACTGCACTATCAGCTATCTACTGGGACCGTGCAGTCCCATCAGTAGTCAGCAAATCTATCGACGGTTATAACATCTAGCCACAGGTAGTCTCAACAGCTAAACACAGCAAATCTTACAGATAGAGGCTTCAGAGCATGGCTGAATTTTGCATCGGCAGCCAAGGTTTAACTCCTGCGTTTCACTTAACATACCCCTTCTAGAAGAGACTTGCAGAGACAGCCTCCCAGCAGGCACTGTTCGTCCTGTGCAAGATCAGAGTTACTTATCAATTCCTCTTTTACAAGCCGAGTAAGCAGGCAGCATTACTAACATGCCCAGAAAGAGATTTCAATCTCTTTGAGCGATAAACAAATGTCTTGGTATTATCATCCTAATTCTTATAATTGTCATCATTAGTATTAGTGCGTACCAATGGGCCAAAGTAACATGGAATGTCTCGACCTGCTCGACTAATGCTTCGATCCAGATGTGGTCTTCTCAGAACAGGCTCACAGCAGCTATCTGCTATCAATATGGCCGCCTAGCGCACCTGGCTTCGACAGTCGATTACGCTGTCAACCGCCGAGTTTAAACCTAAAAATGTGACTCGATGCCGATACAAGACCTTAAGCCACTTGCAGACCTGCACCGGGTCGTTGTGTCTCTCACTCTGGGTGCACCCAAAAAATGAACCGCTCACGGACTGTGCGCTGGGAGCTAATGATATGTCAGCACAACAATACACGTCAAAGGTGCTAAAACTGGAGAAGGTGCCGGAGCAAAACCAAGTCCAGCCTGGTTCGGAAAAAGGAGCACAGCGGTGCGTACACGGAGTGCGTACTTCGGATGGCAAGTCAGTTTTCAAATTTGATAAGCTCAACACACGGTGCTGTGGCCCGATTGCAGGGCTTCCGGCCTGCTGCAAGACCTTGACCTGTTCGACGTGCCTGTAGTATATCGCTCTCGGGGCAGCTAGCGAAAGCAGTCTCGACTACCGTTGCCGGGTCATTGACCTGACTTGACATTCGCAGAGTCCTACGATCGGCGACACAAGCTGCACATTAGCATTTGCAGCCAGTAAGAAGACTGGAGAGGCCCCCGAAGGCTCGCACTGCACAAACTGAGAGCAGGAAGTATAAAAGACGCTTCTGCCTGTTTGCAACACGCAGGAGCGCTCGCTCGCTCGCTGCAGGACTCGTGCTGGCTGCGACATGGGGCACCTACCGCCGGCAGCCGAATGCAGTGCAAGCTCAGCGACCGCCGGCTTCTACCGTGACTCCCGAGACCAGGCTCGCGGTCTGTCCGCTACGGGCAAGGTCAGCCACAAATTTCCAAGGGCGCCGGACGTACAATGTATCAGTCATAATAACAGACAGCACTCGCACGGCAATTCGGTGAGCTACCGCAAGTAAGCCGTTGTACCGAATGCATATGGCGATCGAGCAGCTAGCTCCCTGATAAACAGTAATAAATCGCTACATCCCACACTAACTCGACCAGGGGACCGTCACCAGCTTCGCCTGCATATCTACCTAAGAAAAGCCTAGATAACTTATGTTGGAAACCCGAGCACTCCTAAGCTAAGCAGCTGATACGCGGATGTACTAAGCTGGCCGCTCTAGCCGCTCCAGACACGCGGACCCGTCGATTCTACCTTCGGGCGCAATAGAAAGAGATTCGAAAAAGCACGGCGACGCCGGCTCGCGGCGCAGCCTAACTAAACTCTCGCTGGCTGCGAAACGCGGCAAGCGAGCGAGCGGTGCAACCCAAAACAGGCGTAATCGTATCGACCCGGATGAGCTGAGATCTAGCCACTCGCGGACGAAGCTGCAATCGTGCAGAATAGGTCGCACCTCTCTTGTTCTTCACTCCCGCCTTCTTGGCCGTGAGTAGCTCCTGTTCGATCTTCTTCTCGAGGAAGTCGGACTTTTTGTTCAGCATGTCCTCGATCTCGCGCAGGCGCTGGATGGCCTCTTGGGGTGACGGCACTTCATTTTTCTTCTTGCCCGAACCGAAGAGCTTTGCAAGCAGGCTCATGCTGAGCGACGGACAACGGGAGTACACTCAGTCCTCAGGACGCGACGGCAGAGACGGCGATACGGTTCACTGTACCGCTGGGCTGCCCAGCAGTTGTCAAGCCTGCGTGACGTCGACGAATCATGGGATTGGTGTATGAGTAAGCTTGGAAGCTAAACACTCACAAGGCCTGCCACTAGCACAGTCGAAAATTAGGCTAATATTATTATTGAGCTAATGTGTGTAAAACTTTACAGAAATAGATTGGCGTCGATGCGAGTAGATAGCCGGAAATGAGGTGGGGTACCCAGTGACATAGATACTTGCATGCAGCACGTCGTAGATAGTAGTGCTGTGTGGCGGTGGTCACACCCACGACGTCATTCTGCCCAGGCCGGACTAGTACTTCCTGCTGCGACCGCCGTTCGCTTCGTTGCATCAGCACTTCCGGGGCCGTCAGCGAACTCTTCCTTCTACTGGCTAATCATTCGAGCCCATACTACTTTCGGGCTTCACCGGTTATCTCTAAACTACGACCCTGCCGGGCTGCAGTTAGGCTGTACCAGAGAGGCTATAAATAGAGCTATAAATATATTATAATATATAATGTATTTATTATTAAATAGTATATAAATAATATTAATAGTAATATAATATTACATTATATAATTTGCTTAATATTTATATAATAAATATATATATATATGATATAGATAGCTAAATAGCTAATAATATAATATTAATTATTATTATTATACGATGTAATAATTTATATATTATTATTATTATTTATATTTATTAATATCCTAATATAAATATTTATGTATTGCTAATAATAATAGTAATACTATTAATGCACTAAATAAAGCACCCTCAGAGAACTTGATCCCTTTCTAGGCACTTTAAATTTTCTGCAAAGGGAAACGCGATTGAATGGTGAGTAATATCATGCTTGACAAAAAAATGAATAACATGGTTAGAGGTGACAGGCACAGGGTCAGCATGTAAATGTGGTTGGTGGCAGCATGCACAGTGTCTGCACACATAAGCACACGAAGTACGAATCAAAGGGACCCACTAAATGCTGTCCTAAATAGGTGTGTTTTTAAGTTCTTTTTAAATGTGGTCAAGTCAGGGGGCGTTCGGACGCAAGTCGGGAGGGAGTTCTAGGCTTTGAGAAAATACGAACTAAATGCACGGTCTCCAAAGGATTTGAGGTTTGTACAAGGTAATAGTAGACTGCTGGATTCCAAAAAGCGGGTGGTACGATGCTCGGCCTGGTGATGGAGTAGAACTGATAGGCAGCCTGGAGCCAAAGAATAAAAGGACCTAAAAGTGAGCGACAAAACCTTGAAGTTGATCAGTTGCTTGAACGCTAGCCAGTGCAGGTCGGCGAGAAGTGGTGTGATTTGGCAACTGCGAAGCTCACGACAGACAAGCCTAGCTGCAAAGTTTTGCACCAGCTGTAAGCATCTGATTGCACATGCCGGTAGGCCAGCAAGCAGTGAGTTACAGAAGTCAAGACAGGATGTCATAAATGAATGACCAGCTTAGACGTGGTATCCTTATCTAAACAAGCCCGAATTTTAGCAATCTTATGCACCTGAAAGTAGGCAGCCTTGATTGTGGAGCTGACATGGTCGTCTAACGAAAGGTCACTTTGGAACATGATACCTAGATTCAGTGCTGATTCAACAGCTGATATACTGGCAGAGCGGATTTTGAGAGTTAGCCTTTACAATTTCTGAATCACACTAGGTTTGCCCATAGCTAATATTTAGTTTATCATTGTTTAATTTAAGAAAATGTGCTTCTATTTATATGCAGATGTCATCAATACATGCAGCAAGTGAGTTGAGAGAATTCGAGGTGCTCGAAGGCTGGGAGGGATCAAAGTAAAGGTACAACTGAGTGTCATCCGCATAGAAGTGAAAGCCTAGACTGTGCTTGGCAATCACATCAACAAGTGGCTGTGCTTTTCCACGTTGCTCCTGAGTATCTTATTACCTGGGACCTCTGGGCGGGAACTCTTGCCGAGAATAGACGCTAGCCATCGCGCCCCTTACTTATCGCTCGCTTCCAGTCGCCTCTTGAACGATAGCGCTTTTGTAATCCGGCGCTTTGCCGCTGAAGATGGCTGTAGCCGAGTACCTAACTGTCCACTCACGTGAACGCTTGGATCGCAAGCCATTCCGCATCCCCCGGTAGTCACATAGTACCCTGGGTTCACCGCCGGTATCGCTACGCTCCCTGCTACTGTCGACGCACGCGTTTTTGTGACGAGATAAATCAAATGGTACCGCCACCGATGACACACAGCCACGCGACTGCCACGAGGCTAGGGGCCGACGAAACCACCCCTGGGGAGGTTAAGGGGCAAATTAAGAGGCCCCATTAATCCGGATTTTAGTATAACCAGCGCCCCTAAAAAAAAGGGTTTAACGGTCGCACACGGCTGTGCCGAGAGCCATCCCTCAGACGTCCCCAGCGCGAGAGGATGGGAGCAGAATCCGAGACTTTAACGGGCGCATTTGTTGCTGACTTGAGCATCGGCAAAGCCGTCGACATTAAAGCGAAGCACGGACGCTGTAACGGCTGTAGGTATGGAAGGAGAAAACAAGACGGCTAAGTCGGCTGCTGCTGAATAGACGTCTGAAACTCTTTGTTAGAAATTTCCTTAAGAGACAGACGAGAGACGAGGAGGCAGCATCAAAAGTTGTCACTTTTTGTAGACCGTTACTCTAGATTACTTATATTTTTGTGGAGGACCACTTTAGGTGGCCATTCGCTAGCCCATCGGCTAGAACGTGATAGTTTCTGGAAATCGTTAAGGATTCCAGAGCTAATAATCTTAGGAAACATATACGTCAACATGTATTACTTTGGCCATACAAAATGCTGCGTGAGCCTGCCAACCCTACTTGTCATAATCTCCTTCCTGAATAATGGGGGGTCGGTAGTAGTAGGTGTGGCTGATGAAGCTGCCTGTGTATGTTTGAATTGTGCCCATACGATAGCGTCTAGCCTGTATCGTTCGGCGATTGAGTGCGATGCAGCAGCAGCGGACCAGTCGTCGGTCGGTGAAGCCCCACGTGTGTCAGTTCACGGCCCTCTGCTAAAATCCAGTTTAAAAAGCCTCTTAGAAAAGTAGCTTAAACGTCTCTGGCATGCGCTGCCCGACATGCTGACTACATTCAGGCATATTCAGGTGTCATTTAGCCCTGTACAGTCAAGTGCGGTGACGTTTAAAGAAAAAAGCTTCTTGCCGCCTTGCAGTCATTCGGTCATTTGGTTTGTATGTTGGAAAATTTTCTTACAGCTAGACGGTGATAAAAAAAAACTTAGTGCCACAAGGAACCCTAATCGCACGGCTGGAAGGAATGGCCGTATCTCCTTTCGCCTGCGGTGTCAGCTTGCAACCGTCAGTCAGAGCTCGAAATGTGAATCTTTCCTCTTTGACGACTGCTTGAGGTTTACATTTTCATTCAAACGACCGACTCCACGTCTAGTCATCATGCTCGATCTACTCCTCCTAAGTAAAAGGGTTGTCTATCACAGCGAATGGCTTTTCAAGATCTCACCAGCTACCCGGCCCTGCCTAGGTTGGACTGACGCAATTAAGCAAGTATTCGTAGGCTTGACAGCTAATTTCAAGAAGCAATTTGGCCATGCTTCTCATTCGACGAAAGCGATGCGATCGCTCCGGGTGAATGGTCCTCTTTCTCCTCTCCTGCTCCGGCCTACGTATGTGAACTACTTCCTAATCAAGCCTCTTGTCGTACTCCTCACTATTCTGGCTCATGTCGTTTGGCTGCGTCTGGAACTCACTACTACCGAGTGAGATTATCTCTATATTTGATGACATTCGAAAAGTTGTTCCTCACAGCCTTAGCTTCTTCCTCTTGTGCGCTAGTTTGGACTGGAGGTGAAGTTGCACGCCCCGACTAAGGTCAAGGTGAATGCATGTAATGACAAAGGTCTAGGCCCTCTTCAGCCTATGTAAAGTGCCTAGAAGTAATATTAGTTTGGTTTGAGCTGGTTTGGTGCAGCGGTTAACGTGCTCACCCCGACCAAGGTCTGGCTGGGGTCGTGGGCTCGAGCTCCGAGGCACATGTGAAGCGCCTGAATAATGATTAAGTTCTCATGGATCGCTATACAAATGAATTGTATATGTATTTAGTTATCTAGAGGGGCTGTAGAAATATTTGCTTAACCACTACTGTTACTAGCAATAGATTGATCATCATTCTTACACCTGTCCACAAGCCGCACCACGGATTGAATTCTTTGAATGCCCTCCATCTGTTGCACCAATTTTAGCCTCCTTGCGATTGAAAATCCCGAAGATTTCCCATGAATCACTCAGAAACTCGAATTGCTCGGTTTTTAAATGGACAACAATTTTAAGGAGGCAACCTCAAAGTTTAAATGATTCATATATGACCAGATAAAAGTTCAAAAATGAATTTGTAATACCTCCTTACCACGAAATTAGCCCTTTGACTTGGCTAAGAAAAGCTATTGCTGAATATAGGGCCTACATAGCGGTATTTCTCCGGTGAGTTTCGGAAATATCACGATGCCCTCCCTAAATGAGCAGCAGACCATTACTTGCGAATATAAAATATGTGCAAAGCAATGCGAGTAATGGCATGCCCCAAGGTCAACTAACCAACTTCTGTGTGTGAGCTTCACTAACTCCCAATCAAGCATCAAATCGATTTCAAAATCCTTAGTCTGGCTAGCAAACAACACTACTCGAAATCACCGGCCTCAGCTTCGTGACCTACTTGCTCCACCAGTGTGCCCACGCACTACCTGCTCTCAGTCAGCCGTTGGTCATCTCTACGCCCCTCGCACTAAATTTAAATCCTCTAGTTGTTGTACCTGCAGCTCATATCCACAAAAGGCCTAAAACGTGCGTCTGGGCGCAATCACCACCTGCAATTCGTTCTTTAAGTCTCAGCGTAAGACGCATCTGCTTTGCCTTAGTCCTAGTGAAATTAACTTTGCTTGAGTAACTATGCATAATTTAGCTCATGTTACATACCAGAGATTTTTGCTAAGCGGTGGCTAAGGGTGGCGTCAGGCTTGCTTGAGTATGCCGGTCTAAACACGGTATATATTTACTTTTACACGCTTGGTACAGTGAATGACACTAACCCTATTGGGTACTCATTCTCTTGCAGCAAGCTGTAAAGCGCCTTTATGGGGATTAGTTTATCTTATGGCCTGTTAAAAATGTCCCATTTCTATTATCGTAGATGTATTACAATAAAAGTTACTGTTTAAAACACCGACCTCACTCTACCGGAGAGGCTATTGTTAGACAACCAACTGCACCAGTTTTATCCTGCTTTATTTACTTGCCATATGCAGGGACATGCGTTTCGGTCGGTTTCGGTGGGCTTCTTCGAATGACAACTTTGTCCGGCGACAAATTTGTAAAAGGCATTGACCCGGAGAATCTTGCATTCAGACGCACTTGGAAGTGAAGAACGCGAGGAAATAACGAAGTCGTCAGCTGTCTAGGCATGTAGCAGCAGCAGGGGCACTTCTAACTAAGGAAACCCGTGCAATCGCTCCAAGTGAAATCTGGGTGGCCCTTCTGAATTGCCTGGCATATATTTTGAACGATTTTCTTCGGCATGCTGGTGCCGGCCGGTTTCGCTTCAAATGGCCATTCTTTCCATGAGAATCCGTTCCCGGGTGTCTTTTAAATGCGATGCAATGAAATTGACAGAGATTTCAGAAAATCGTGTCTATATCAGCTGTCTTACATATAATAAATGAAGCCAGAGAATGACGGGACCTAAACGTGAGTGATCTAACCGTAGGTCGATGCCCTGCTTGACTGGGAGCCAGTGCAGGTCGGCGAGAAGTGATGGGATGTGGCAACTGTGACACTCACAGCTGACAAGCCTGGCTGCAAAGTTTTGCAGCAACTGCAAGAGCATGATTGCACTTGCCAGGAGACTAGCAAGCTGTGAGTTATGGAGGTCAAGACGGGATGTCACAAATGCATGGAGCCATTTGGATGCAGCGCCCTGTCTAAACAAGCCATAAGTTTTGCAATATTATGTAGCTGAATGAAGGTAGACTTGACTGTGGAGCGGATGTGGCCGTTTAATGAAATGTCAATTAGCAACATGACACCTAGATTAATTTCAGATTCAACAGGACATTTGCTGGCGGAGTCAATTTATTTTGAGCGTTCTTTATTCCAATTTCTGAATCACTCTTTATTTGCCCATAACTAGTAGGTTGGTTTGTCGTCATTCAATTTAAGAAAGTTTGCTTCATCCATTTGTGGATGTCAATATATGCAGCAAGGGTGTGTACAGAATTCGACTTGCTAGAGGGCTGAGAGGGATCAAAGCTGAGATGCAACAGAGTGTCATCTGATTAGAAGTTAAAGGCTAGATTGTGCTTGGCGATCACATCGGCAAGAGGGAGAGTGTAAAGCGTGAAAAAAGCGGACCGTACTCAAGTAGTTCCTCGGATGATTTCTTCCGTTCACATTGATACTTTGTAGTCTGTCACTGAGATAGGACCTGAACCATCATAGTGCAGTGCCAGTGATGCCCAGGCGATATTCAAGACGCTCAAGAAGGACTTTATGATCAATAGCATCGAATGCTGCCGAAAGATAAAGTAGAACAAGCAGAGCTTTATATAAATCTGCATTCCTGAGAAGGTCGTTATACACCATAAGCAATGCTGACTCTGTGGAGCGATTAGCTCTAAACCCAGACTGGAACTTACTATCTAGGTTTGAGGTCTCAATATAAGAGTTCAGTTAGTCTGTCACAGCTCGTTCCAGAGTTTTTAGTAGGAACGGTAGGAGTGACACTGGACGGATGCTGCTCAAGTCCTCTTAGTCGAGCGTTGCTCTCTTAATTAGTGGTTTAGCAATAGCCTCTTTTAAAGGTGCAGAGACATGACCTGACTCTGAGGACACATTGATTACGTTAGTTCTGCATGGCAGCAGCAGATGTAAGCACAGTAGAAGTACTTCGATGTAGCAGGCGAAAATAACCGCTGCCTAGATTAAACCCAGGTATAGTTTGGCTAAGACCGGATCGTATCCCAGGGAAAACATTTCGTAGGCTAAACTATGCCCAGGGCTTTAAAATGGATGTCAGAACATACCCCTCCAGGCCAGTGCACCTGAAAGATGAAGCAGAGAGCAAAACCTACTAATAATTATAATTATAATGATTAACCTTTATACAAGTACTATATTATTAACCTTTCAATTCAAACTGCTTCTTCTAGGGCAATTATGCATGCCGAGAATAGCTGACTACGAAACCTGCCGATATCTAGAAACTGCATAAATGGAGGTAAGAATTTCAATTTTATCAAATGAAGCAGTTTTTAGAAGCAGCCGATGCACATGAAGCAAGTAAATATGCTATAAAGTCGAATATGACTAAAATTCATCTGAAGTGTTATAAAAAGCCACGGAATCTTAAATTCACTGTTTGATAAGAGGTAGTCAAGCTACCTTGACAATAAACTGCCAGACTTCTAGAACCAAGATGTGAAATAATATGGAAAAACCGCTGGCAGCTCTCGTGATCGAGTCTGCACAACAGATGCTAAAAGCATGGCAACAGCAAATCGATTGAGTTGTGATATCACAGTACAAACAGATTTAACAGCCTTTTTTTATTGTGACAGAAGAGCCTTTACGGTTAACACAACCGCTTGCAGTGGCAATAAAGGATCGCCCTCTGCAGGATTCGAACCCACGACTTCGGGGCCGAGGTCGTGGAAAGCAGCCTCCTTACCTAGTGTGCCATCACCGCCATCCATGCAAGAGTCGGTGACTCACTGAATTGGTTGACTTATCCCGCAAGGTTCAATCGTTATTCAGCAACAGAACATGTAATGTATCTAGAAAGCAATCATAGTCATTTTGATATTACCATCAGTGTTAAACTTTGAACTTATAAACTTGTGCAAGCAATATCGAGTGCTGGATAGGTGTTTTTATTTTAATGTGTAAACACTACTGAGAAGTATGAAACTAACGTTTACTCTTTTTAGAAGTTCGTTATTTTTATGGTTTAAGTGTTTCTGATTGAATAATCAAACCCTAGTGTCTGCAGATGCGGGTAAAGTCTGAAATAAGGGGGGTAGGTCCACAAAAATGTCAATTTTTTGAAAATTCGCGTATTAAAGAGAAACTAGTTTTAAATACATGCTCAAATTTTGGTGGTTGTAAGATGACTGGAACATGGTCAATAAAATTATTTTGTAAGACCTATTTAAACCGGAAGTCGTAAATCGAGCTCAACAAAATAATTTTCTTTGACAAATAACTGAGCCGGAACTGCGGTTTTCTGGCGAACTCTGCGAATATAAGCTACTCAGCCCTAAAAGGACCCTCAAAAAATAACTTTTGAGAATGATAAAACGTAAAAATTTCCCGGAAATGACACGCCCCTCGAGATCACACGTCCAACTGGTAGTATAACAATATCATAAAAGAGTAAACCCCCTATCGGCAGGGTGCCTAGTCCTGCCTCTGCTTCCCCGCCCCGCCCATAGCAACCGGCGGTAAACGGCATTCCAAGGCCCACTCTTTATTTACTTCGCAGAAACCTGTTTACATTGGTATGTTTACATCGGATCAAAAACCGGAAGTTACTGTCATTCGGCCAGTAGACGAACATTAGGGATAATGTATTGAGAATTTGCTGCTGCCGGGGCCGCCGTACTAAGGAGTCCATTGTCACGGCACCGCATGAATCCTGGGACAGCTGATCCAGTTCCTGTAGCCGCCATAACGCACGAGTCGACGGCCGGGAGTGGTCTTTCGTTCGGCGGCCGGTCAGCGTGGTGACTTGGATGGAACTAGTGCGTCGTTTACTGGAAGCCAATGTGAAAATGTTGATTCATTTTTATTCAAGGAAAATTTAGGTGATTTCAAGTGCTCATTTATGTCGTTACTAGTTAGATATTTGTATTGGCGAATGCCGGTGAGCCGCCCGGCTGTAGCCTGGGTTGCCGGCCTGAGGTATGAGACCTATCGCGGATATGATCTGCTTAGGCTGTATAAGGATCTTGTTAGGTTGACCTATTCCTAAGATTCATATTTATCAATTTATTGAATATGTTGAATGTTGAATAATATTGAATGTTCGTGCGATGATAGCGTTTCCTAGTGCTGCCTCTTGGTTATAGCTTGGAGTTCTCAAGTTTATCTGCCAACGACAGTCCAATGCCTGCTGTCATTTATGTCATATCTCTTTAAATAATGTTTCGATAATCTTAAACTTTGGAATATATTACTGATTGTAGGTACATAATCATTCCAGTCTTCTCGCATGCATATTGGACCTCAGTAGATACACTGTTTTGGTCAAAACTGGCAGCTGGGTTGGTCCAGCGGTCAAGGTGCTCGCCCCGACTAAGGTCTGGCTGAGGTCGTGGGCTCGAGCCCTGAGGCATATGTGAAGCGCCTGGATAGAGATTTAGTTCTCTTGGGGCGCTATACAAATGAATTATTATTATTATTATTAGTGTTTGTCGTGCTGAGCCTTTCTCATCCTTTCACTCACATGGCTTTAAAATGTCACAGGTAGGCTACTTGTGACCCAATCAACGTGAAATTCGAAGTACATGCTCCTAAGTATGTGTCTCGATGTTGTATGGCGACAAATATAGTAACACTCTTGTTATTCCATGTCACCTACATGCTTTGGCAACTTAAGTTGGCTTCTCTGAGTGCTGTCACAGCAGTAGTACATGGTACCTGGTAAATTCTACAACTTGGTCGATACTGGGCCGATCTGTATGAAACTTGGAATATAGGTGGAGCTCACGTGCCTCGAAACTCACCCCCTCCACATGTATGCATGATGGGTGTGTATGCATATAATGTGCCAGTGACAAAGTGTCCGTGGGTGTGTTCGTGATGACAGTCAACAGTTTAAGATGTCAATTTTTTTTTTAAAGTTTTTTGTGGGCGGTGAGTCACCAGTCGATTGTCTTGCATTTTTTAAGCGGTTTGCCATATTTCTACAATTACGTTTTAATCCTCGAAAAAATTTTGAACTGATTTAACCAGCAGTGCTGTACGTGACCTTGGACTTTTAAAGGTCATAAGAAGGTCAAAACAGCAGCTATTTTACATCAAAGATAGGTAATGCTACCAGTGTTCTTCGTGCCAATTTTCATGCCAATCAGTTTACTGGTCTTCGTACAATATTTTATAAACATGCTTTTGGAGGGACAACTCCCCTATTGGCGGCCATTTTGGGGGATAACTCCCAATACTGCCGGACTTACCCCGTTGAAAAATTCAGAAATTGATGTCTATATTGCCTAAAACTATTGACATCATAAGGTTATAATTTGTATGTATGTATGCATCTCCGTCTGTAACTCCACAAAGACTGCGTGGGTGTTACACAGAAGAGTTTTATATAGCGCACGCACAACCTGAGCGGCTTTCGGTACGCATTCGGTAGATTACAGAATTTGACCTGGAGGTTTGATTTGGCCTGGTTCTTAATATATACCAGCGTATAGATTGACCGAGGCCGCACAGTACCCGGGTAGAAGCGTAATCTAGCGTAAGCCGTGTTAAACCCTGATATGCTCCAGCCTGGTGGTATACTGCGGCCTGTTACACCGGCGAAACGCCGCTGGTCACAGCTGAGGACTGCTGTAGCCAAGTACCTGACTTCAGACGCTTTCGAGCGCTCGCGTCGCTGTCAATCTGTTATTGTTGGCGTGCGACGTGACTTTGCTATAATGAGATAAATCAAATGGTTTTGCCTCCGAAGCTAGCCCTGCGACTGCCACGTGACTAGAGGCCGGCGTAACTGGTACGGGGAAAATGCTTATGGACAAATAAAGAAGTCCTCGTTAAACCGATTTTTAAGTATTTGAGAATGCTAGAACGCCTTAGATCGCGTAGCCACAACTACTGCAGCTTCGGGCAGCAAGCGGGTAGCTACAAAGAGCCGGCTTCAAAGGTTGAAGGTCGCGAGCGGCTGATCAACAAAACATTCACAGTCATCCCTCGCGCTAAGGATGCGAGCAGAAACTGAAACTTAACCGGACGTATTCTTCGCTAATTTGAGACATCGGTCGTGCCGATGAAGACAAAAGAGCCAGAAATGCTGCTGTGAGTAATGCTTTGAAAAATGCTCGGTAGAAATATATGTTAAAGGCAGACGATATGCCAAAACTGAGAGCCGGTGGCTGCTGCAGACCCGTCACGTTAGGTTTCCAATATTAATCTGGCCAAGAACCGCTTTGATTTTAAATAATAAGCAGTGAATGTAATGTAATTCAATGTACTGTATCTCCGTCTGTAACTCCACAAACTCGTAAAGGCCATGTGGGTTTTACGCAGGAGAGTTTTGTAATGCGCACTCACAGCCTAAGCGGTTTTCGGTACGCATTCGGTTGCCAACAGACTTCGTCTCACACAGCAAAGAGAAAGTGGGAAGCATAGCGGAGTCAGGAGAGCAGTTGAGGTAGTGAGTAGCATGGAAGTAGCAGCTCAGAACCGCTGAAAAGGATGAGCCATAGTCGGCAGTAGTAGAGAAGTTGTCGTTGCGTAAGAATTATGGAAGCGAGTTCCACAGTCTAGGACCTGCAGAGCTAAAGCTTCTGTCGCCAACGGTCTGTAAGTGGAGGAATGGGCAGCTAATTTACTGTCCACACAGGACCTGAGGACGCGAACAGGCTGAAACTGATGCTGCAGTTCAGATAGGTACGAAGGAGCAAATCCCTGGCGGGCCTTGTAGGTCAGCGTAAGAACCTTGCTCTGAATCCGTTGGTCAACCGGCATCAATCTTAGCTCTTTTAGTAAAGGAGACACGTGCTCGAACTTCTGGGACTTTAAGACTAGCCTTGCAGCCATATTCATAGCCAGCTGCAGTGGCCTAATAGCTTTTTTTGGCAGCCCAGCCATTAGGGATATGCAATAATCAAGCCGAGACAGAACTAAGGATCTAGTTAAATCTTTTGCGAAAAGGTAAGCTATCAGCTAGCTTGCGATAATATGAAGCAGATTAGAGGTTCTTCGGTTATAATTATATAAAATTGCCTATTTAAATAAATAATCTGTTTTCGGCCTTATAGAAGGCTGTCAACACAATTAGACCTCATTTTTCACAAATAGCATACTTTGGATTTAGAAAAACAAGAGGCCCGGCTGAGCTGGCTCTGAACACGATTTTCAGCATTCTCATCTGATTGAGTCTAATCTGCGTTTTGCGGCGGTAAAGTCTGATCCAGCAGACCATTTATGATAATAATAATAATAATAATTTACCTGGGGAACTCCACATGGGTCTGCTCTCGGCCCTCTGCAAATCTTCATTTTTACAGGGCATGTAGTATGGGTCCACGTTAGCTGCTATCGCCGCCAATTTGACCATACCCAGCTGAACTTGTCATTAAAGACCATTACAAAATCAGCTGCGGCTAACGCTAAACTAAAAATTACGAGATAGCTGACCAGAAATTGGTAAATTTCGATTAAATCTTTGCAGTGCACGTCCTTATAAAGTATCCACCAAATTCAATGCGATGGCGGCGCGCGTTCTCCAGTAAACGGGCTGTAAAGAGCTACCACCGTAATCCGCCGCAAATCCACGAAACGTTGGCTGCGAAAAGCTAAAACTTGAACAGCGCTCCAAGCTACGCTATTTTACTACGCTATTGTAATATTGTAATTACGGTAAGTATTGTTCGAGTGCAAGAACAAACTTTCACGCCGCCGCACTCGCGTGTCCACATGCAATCCGCTGCAGTCAGTCGAAACGGACCGGGCCAATGCAGCGACCCGTTTCAGTGAGGTGCGTGGTAATGCGCACGCCCAATAGCACGAAACAGTTCAACTGTACATGAACATCAACTTAGTGTGATATGATATTCAAGCTGGAGCTTTCTCGAGGCCGATTCCATGCAGATTTCTGAAGGTTTGCTCTGGATTGCAAGATGGGTCGCGGTGGTGGCCAGAATCTTTGCAGCTCATTTGCTCGGGATGTCGCTGACACAAGTGCTTCAAACTTGGTGGGCACATTATAAAAGTGGTTACCGCAGTAGTTGAACGAAACTCAAACTTTGTGTCACCAGTTGCTGTTCTATTCTTTTTCCTCAAGCGGATTGCGGACGGATTGAGGTAATTCGATGGTTCCGCCCTTTACGACCCAGGTCGTGCATTGAGTGAGACCTGCCGCAGGCTATCCTTTGTTGCCCATTGCAATTGGGGTGATAGCCGCTAAGGCATTCCGATGGCTGTATATATGGAGCTATTAAAGGAGCTTACCGATACTGTCACGCAACTGTCCTGTTGTTGACACGGCGTGCGAACGGTTAAGCTCGTTCAGCCGATCATTTCGCTTTAGCTTTAGTACATGACATGAACACGCACACGTGCGTTGGCGTAACAATTTTTGGGTAGACTCGAAATATAGTGTTTCGCGATATGCAATAACATTCGGAGATTCGAGGTGCCGATGGCTGGCTGGTTTTCGGTGTTTGTATGGTGCTTCGCCACTCCCTCACTCCCTTGTAGCTGCTATTCTGCTCTTTGAGAAGGAGGAATGGAATATCTTGGTTCGAGAATGCCTTCCGAAACTAGAGGGTTAGGACAAACAAGCGTGTTCCTTCCAACAAGGTAAAACGGTTAAGACGAGAATCCGAGGGATATAGCAGCCGGTTTCTTTGCTATACCAGATCTTATTTTGGACGAGTTTTGACGTCCCGTTGTTTTTATTCTAGTCCTCCTGGGTATAGGCAGCAGCCCATCCACCAGTGGTGCACCACCTGTACCTGTGGTTGACAGAACGTTATTTGCGAAACTGAGCTTCTCACGTTTTGCTCTAGAACATATTCAAACAAGCCAGACGACGGGAGTTCTTGGAGTTGTTTCCCCTGTCCCAGATGTGCTGGCCCCGAACTCGAGGATTTCTCGTGGCCAACGCGAGAGGCGCGTAGCTAAATATCTCACCATTTATAGTGAGATCGCACGGGCCATCAGCACCAGTGAAAAATAAACAGAACTACGGAAGGAATCCAAGATACAAAGCAACTAAAAGGAAAGCTGAATCCTCGGTTCGGCCGCAACCGGCAGCTTTCACTAGACACACTAGCTCGCCGCAGTCCCAGATGCCAGGGGTAGAGTGATGGAAAACCGCGTCCGAAGTGCCGTTACATGTCTGCACCAACAAAATCACCGTGTGGGGGGTAGTCAAAGAGACAAAGCAACTAAAATGGCACTTTGAATAACCTAGATGCTCACAACTTGGCCACTGGGTCTCAGCCTCCCAGTGTGAGCGTGGCCACGCGCACAATGCCGTTCAGCCCCAGCCGGACCCACACCATTCCGCTCGGCGAACGGGCACGCTATGTACCACCTCATTAGGCTCTGCAGTTGGACAATATTGACTAACTAAGCTGGATTTAGTTGCAACGGGTCAGCTGTGATCGCGTGACCCGCTAGTCCTGCAGCAAGGAACTTTATGCTTGTCCACCGGCCTGTGTGGAAGCTATCCACTCCTTGTCTCTCTCTCACTATCACTCTCGTTCTCTTCTCTCCGCGAGTTCCGGAGCTGATTCTAAGACGGCTATCGCTTCATAAGTACGTACGCTTGCACGCTTGTGTTGCCTGCATATGAAACAGTACAGCCGTCGCCGTCAGTACAAACACTCACTTGTGGGGGCATCGTTCATCTTCGGTCGAGCAGCCATCGTGAGCACGAGCACACCAGGGGTTCGTTGATCATCTTCGTGACCCGAGTAGCGGGCTTGAGTCCTGCAGTTGGGACTCTTCTGCTGGTATAAATAAGTCTGTTAAATCAAGGCGGCTTTCGACCCCCTGCTTTACGTGTACTGAGCACCTGAAGCCGGCCATAGCTTGCGCACTTTGAGTTGTTACTAAAACACCCAAGAGTTTACCTCTCTGATTTCCTGTCTTATAAATGGG
This sequence comes from Cristatella mucedo, assembly GCA_009760855.2. Lineage (NCBI taxonomy): Eukaryota > Metazoa > Bryozoa > Phylactolaemata > Cristatellidae > Cristatella > Cristatella mucedo. The sequence goes on along the minus strand of WPIO01000011.1, from coordinate 4,983,545 downwards.
TGGCACACTTTTATGGTACTTTTCTCCTTGTCGCCTGCCCTAACCGTAGCGGCATCACCATTAGCCACACTGCTCTTAATTCAAGTCAATAGCTATTGTTCGTCGATCAAGTGCATGCATCTACCCATATGCACACTTCTGATTAGGATTAGGAGATAGCCTAGCTGGCTGACTACTTGGCGTATTCTCTAGCAATGCTGCTCCGAGAAACTTCTAAGGCAAAGTTGTCATTGTGAGGCAGCGTTGAGGGGATCTGTAGAAGGGATCGGATGTACTTTAGGACCTAAGGTTACAAACTATCCAGTATTGCAAGCCCGAAGCGGTACGAAGGCATGAGCACGAACGTCAGTGCAAGAGCTAGTAAAACATTAGCTGCTGCAGAAAGGAATCTTTAGTAAAACAGGCGTCAATAAACTTGAAGGAATGTCAACCTCAGTATATCGCGTAGGCTCACTAAGCACCACAAGTTGGAGGGAAACAGTGAGACGCACATGGATCACGTGCAGTCAGAAAGAGAGAGGAGCAAGGAGAGATTAACAGATAAGATAGATTAAGATGAAAAAGAACAAGAGCTAGAGAAACAGATAGAGATTAATAGATAAGACCGTTCAAGAGGAGAAAGAACAAAAGACAAGAGAAACAGATAGACAAACGAATCGAGTATATGAAAGAAGAGAGAGAAAGACAGACAGACTGACACACAGACAAATAGACAGACTGACAGACAGACAGAAGCAGGCAGACAGACATAGACAGAGACAGACACAGACAGAAAAGACTGTGGGCAGAGTTGAGGGCCAGAGAGTGTGAAGTGAGGGCAGGGACCGAGCACAGGGTCGGAGAGGAGACGAAGTCTAGCTAGTCTAACACAAACATGACAGTGAGCTAACTTGAGCCTCTCTCAAAAAGTGCCGCGTGAAAGTGACGGTACGAGAGCCGGTTTATTTGTCAGAGTCGAACGCCTTGTCAGCCTGCCAAGTGGCAGTCGGAAAACTGCAAGATCAATTACACAAGCAAGCTACCCTGCTTCGAGCGTTTGACTATTTATTTGCTCACGAGCGTAGCAGAAGCGAAACGAGTATTCAAGAAAATACAAAATTTACATCACAGTACGAAAGAGAGCACGAGGGGCGCTGCACGAGCGCGAGGGCCAAGTCAGTTTCGCCTGAGTTCGCAGCCAGTCCGAGTTAGCAGCCAATCCACCGCCCGTTTCGCTGCCACAGGCTACAGGCTGGCACACGATAAGTACCTTGCCCAGCAGCGAGCAGCTGAAGCACCGCCGTCCGCTGACGATCGCAACGGCGGAGCGCTCTACGCCACCCGATGTGCGGTCGGTCCACAGAGTCTGGCCGCGGCGGCCGCGTTCCGGCCGACGTTTCGGCCACTCCTTCAGAAGTCATCGTGCCGAGCCACATCTGACGCAGCTCCGGTCACAATGATCGAGCGCGGCACGCCAGCGACGTCCGTCGCTAAGGTGGCCGCAGCTGGCGCACCGTCGTCGTCGAGCATAGCCGACAGGTTGGCCTTGGCGGCTCCCAGCGAGACGTCGCTGCTAAGCTCCGCTGCCGCCACCTTGCCGCCGGCAGCGGCGGAGGAGATGAGCCAGGCCAGCCAGGTGCCGCCGTGCGAGGAGTAGCGGCTAACGGCGTCCTGAACGTAGACTCGAGCCTCCCACACGGATTCGACGAGCGTCGAGCGGTCGGCATCCTCGACTTCCAGGAGGTTCCGAGAGCGCCCTGTGGCCGAAATGAAAGCGGCATTAGGGGCGAGCGCCTAATGCGGCAGGTCCGACCATAATTGTCCACTGAGAGAAGTAAGTGAGAGGCGACTAATCGGCCGCCAGCCGGCCGCCGCAGTTCAATTCAAGAAGCCAGCCCCAAGGTGCACCACCGCCGGTCTGCTCAAGAGCGCCATTTAGTCTGACCCGATAACAGAGTCCGCCGGGGCAAAGTGAGCACTCGAGAGCAGATGTATTAGAAGAAATCTCTGGCGAAGATAAGATAAAAAACAAAGAATCTGCACGCAAGCTTACAGAAGGTCGCTCGGGTCGTCTGGCCACGTGATGACTCGTTGCTGCTGTGCTTCGCTACGGCTGGCCAACCTTGGAGCAAGGCTAATTTGCACGACTTGGTAAAGAATCGACAGTTGGGCGGTGCATTTTCGACTCGAGCTTAGCACGACGCTAGAGGATCATAAGTGCCAAGCTTTTGATTCGGCTGCATTTGCAATGCCTGGTGGCCTCCCTTGGTAAGCATGCAGGGTTATTGCCTCAACCGCTGTGTTCAATTGCGATCCTTTGCCACCCGCGTTGGTAATCCAAGCTCATGCGCAGCGGCACATGGACCCGTCAGTGAAATTATCCAACCACATGCTTGCTTGCACTGCAGCCGACATAAAGGTTTAAGCCTTTATAGTAAAGCTAGACACAAGCTTTCGAGTATGCCTACTATGATGATGTACTCGTCACGGAAAAACTCCCCGCTAAGCCAAGAAATGCCAACACAGCAGCAGCAGCAGAAGCAGCAGCACAGCAACAGAAACAGGAGCAGCATCAAAAGCAGCCGGCAACAGCAGTGGGAGCAGCTGAAGCAGCAGTAAGACACAGCAAACGACTGAAAGTAACATAGAACCGGCATATTCCTGCTACCAGCATCCATAAACTTGAGAGAAGGTTAACGTTAAGAGGGCCTAAAGGTCACCTTCGGTAGCATAGCAAGCAGTGGTAGGGAGTCACATCTGTATATCCCATCTGCAAGTCAACCGACAACGTCAGAACTGAACATATCTGCTGCTCTGCAGCAGATATGTTCCACGAGCTTCCGCTGAATGCACTGTGGGTACGTGGTACCAAGGGGCACGGACGATAGCACCATATCAAATGCTAGCACTAGCAGCAAGTATAATGCCAGGCGACAGGCGTACAAAAAATCCGACAGCAGAATTAGGACTTTTCTTCATCCGGAAAGACCGACACAATCGAACGACGACGACGACTGTAACAACGGGTCCATTCCACACGACGCGTTTCGGCCGTGCGAGAGGCAACATGGATGCATCTGAACTTGGAAGGCCAAGCGTATCCGCGCACATGACACAGCCTGTCTCGACTTCTGCAATGCACTAGTTGCAGGTCCTTCTGCCTGTGCCAAGAAGGGCGTTTAACAGTTAGTCCACTAAGCTTGTCTGTCGCAAAACTTGCAACTGCCACACTAAGCCAGCTTTCCAACCGACCTGCACTAGCTCCCCATCAAGCAGTGCATAAACTGGCGGGGTCTGTCACTCACTTTTAGGTCCCTTGATCCTTCTGCACGGGCCTGCCTATCAGAACTACTTCCATCTCTGGCTTTGCGCTGAACTATCTGCTCATCTGACCGAACCGCTTTAACGGTCCCTCTCAGCAATCTCCTTACACATGCGGAAATTGTGCATTTTATGACCAACCAATCGACACGGTTCCTCGCACAAGCACACACACATACGCACGCACACGTGCGCCTGTGTGCAAAACCCCGGGTGCACGCACATGCTCCAGTGCCTCCTCACCTGCCATTGGATGCGACTTGACGGCAGGCGAGCCCCACTGCAGCGTGCTGAACGGGCTCAGGCTCGGCATGATGAACAGGGCAAACGACAGGACAAGAACGAGAGCGCACGTGGTCGTCTTTGCAGGCTTCGTGCTGTCGATGCGCAAGGCGCTCTGCAGCCGCCTCAGCTGACCCATCAGGAACCTGCCAAGCAGCAGTAACAGCAGCGGCATCAGCCTCAGCGTTGCCACCGCTGCGGCGGCTTGCTAGGGCAGCTGAAACCCGCTGGACGATGGGGGGGGCATGCATGCATGCATGCATGCATGCCTGGGCAAACTGGCCTCGACATGTCCATGCCGGTGGCGGCAGCTGTTCGAGGCTAGCCAGGCCGGAACTGGATGCTCTGCAATCTCCTGGCGAATCCGAAGGGCGCGCGCAAGCCGTCGGCTGGTTCGAGGGCGCCGGCGCCGAGAGCACGCGCGGCATGCACCGGCAGCAGCAGGCAGCAGCAGGCCGGGCCGCTTACATGTTCTGCTTCTCGAGGACGGTGACTTTCTTTTCCAGCTCTTTCTTCTCGTCGCTGCACATCTTGACGCGCTCCTCGAGGTTGTCCATGTAGTCCTGCTTCTTCTTCCGACTGTTTCTAGCCGATTGCTGGAGCGAGCGGCAGGTGCACGGGACTGCTGGCTGGCATGCAGCATGGCCTCTGCGCCGCCGCTCGAGCGCCAGGAGCGGCGCCAGGCGCTGAGCTCTGTCTGGCCCGTCGCGCTGCGCCGCTGTGGCGGTGCGCTCTGCCAGAAAGCGGTGCGCTGCACGGAGACAGAAAGCACAGACGGACAGCGCTAGCGGAGCGGCTCGCAGCGGCCGCCGGAAGCACGGGGGGGGGGGGGGGTGAGCGCGAGCAGCGCGGCGGCACCTTGTTGCGTATCCGCCGGCGGACGGAGCGCAGGATGCGCTCCTCGCTCTTGGTGAGCGGCATGTTGGTCGGCAGACTGACGCCCTCCTTGCTCAGCAGCTCCTTCTCTTCGTCGGTGAGGCGCAGGTCAGCGGGGCACGAGGCCTGCGAGCAGCACGGACAGAAAAAAGACGCTTCGGACGCGTGGAACGACCGAGTCTGCTTCCGCCGCCGCTGCTGCTGGGCAGCGGCTCCGGCGGCTCATGCGGCATCGAGCCTGGGCACAGGGTCGCTGGAGTGCAATGTCACGAGGCTCGTGCGAGAACTGCTGTGCAAATAGAAGCGAAAGGCCTCGCCGATCCCTCGCAGCCAACCGTGAGGTTCATCTATGCGGCTGCGACTTTTTTCGGCGGCGAAGAGGGTGGAGTGGGTGGGTGGGGGTGGTGCAATGGCGGGCCTGGTCAAGCGGCGCGTCCCAATCGTGTTCCCGGGTGGCGCAAAGCAGGTCGCAGCAATCCTACTCTGCCGCCAGTGGCTGACCGAGGACACTGCTCAGAACGCCCAGAACCGAGCCGAGCCAACCTCGGCAGGTAAAGCGTGCCTGCACGTGCCAACGGAGCAAGGGAGACGACTAGCAAAGGCTTTCTGCAAGCCTGCAGTGTCTGCAAAGCCAAGTCGAGGACCGTTGCAGCAGTGCGGTCCCGACAAAAGACTGACTTCTAGTAACCCAAGAATTGCACACTGCATGCGGCCCTTTAAAGGAAGCTGGCTGATGCCCATGTGGTTAGTTGCATTATAAAACAGCCAGCCACCGAAATGTAATAATGCTTCATTTACAGCATATGCAAGTGTGTGGAAAGTTCTCCGAGGGCACTATACAAATGAATTATTATTATTATTTAATACAAAATCACACTTCAAGTGGCACAGCAAGACCTAAGTATATGGGCGCATGCAGGGGACTCATCCGTACAATAGCACTAGTGTGCGATGCACAGACACCCGAGAAAGGCACAGAAGCTGCTGGTAGCAAAAATTTCGTGTGTGCTCTTTGACAGTGGGCTCCATCAGATAGAATACTGCACCCAGCGTGCACAGAATGCTATGGGAGCTCTGATCCTCACATGGACCTGACCAGCCCAGCCAGAGATAAAGCTTCGAACATGGTAGCTCTATCAAAACCGAATCACTCATGGCCAAAGAGGCTGACGATGCTGCTGCACAAGCAACATGGCACGTATGAACATTCAAAGTACTTGAAACAGCATACTAATTCTGCACATGAGACCTAGTTAAGAACCAACACAAACCAGTTTAACCAGCTATGAATGCTGCCAGGTGCATGGTAGCACGGCCGAGTCTACAAACGCAGACCTCAAAGCTTCAGTCAAGCAGCAATCAGCAGGTGCATCCCGGCGGTCGGTCACCAAGACTTACCGTCGCGGCCATGACCTTTGCTTGCTGCACGGTAAATGGTAAGACTACGTTCATAGGCATTAATAAGCACATATCCTGGATGCCTGCAGCAACTTCGGGCTCGAGGTCTGAGAGTTCCAGATCTACAAAGCACTACGTGCAATCAACATATACTCCCGAGCCCGACGGACGATGTGGGCGGCGGCGAAGAAGGGGGAGAAGAGCACTGAGCTCGTCTAGCAAAGGGCCCAAACTTGGCGAAACGATGCACTCCGACAATAAGCTGCCAACCTAGGTCGATGGAAAAGTCCTCTGGAGCCTGGCCAGGGGCCATGCTACCGGCGGCGGCCGGCGTCCCATCCTCGTTAAACTGAGCAACTTCGAACGCTCGAAACAGCTCGCCGCCGCCGCCGTCGTCGTCAAGTCCGTCTCCGGAAACATCTGCGGCTGCGGAGGTAGGAGGCGGAGTGTCTTCGCTGGCCGACGAGGTGAACGGAGACCGCGACGCCGACGAGTGTCCGCTGTCACTGCTCGGCGACTTGGGCTGCGAGCTGACGTAATCGTGATCCTTGATGGCGGCCGGAGCTTTGACGTTGGCTTCGATAGAGGCGGAAAGCAAGTCATCAAACAAGTCGTCTTCGTACGGATCCCAGCTGGTCTACAATTTGACCCCGCAACCGAGGTTACCAATAGGTGGACGGATAGATAGTTCGAAGCAGCGTTCGACCTCTTCTAAGCACCGGGGGACGGGGCAGAGAGAGGGGAGAGAGCGAGCAGAAACCTCTTGTGAAAACGTACGCAACGCGACGAAGCCATTACAGAAAACTGAGCACACTCTAAATGGGAGCGCAGCGACCGCTTCCCGCTATTCCGATGTCAGGCGGCCGATGCATCCTTCTTACCTGGAACGCCGGGAAGATAACGTCTGGCTCCATACTGCAAAAGTTCGGCTCAAAGTCAAAGCCGCTAACGACCGACAGCAGACTGTCGTCCTGCGGTGCTGAATCCAGCTCATCCATGCTGTCTGCGGTGCGTGTCGCCAAGTACGCCCTCACGCGACCGTCGTCAGTGCGGGACCGCCAACAATGCTATCGCTGGGGAACCGCACGAAGCTATTTACGGAAGCGACGTCACTTCTTCCCCGTTGGAAGGTGCCGTGAGCTGGGACGTCCGAACACGGGATGATGTCGTTAAGGGCGGGTTTCCAGGATCGTAACGCATCTCCCGAAGCCTCCAAAAACGAACGCTAGAATTTTAATTAAATTTTAAATGCATTTTAAAAGCATCAAGCGTATTCTAGAACGAGAACAAAGAATGTCGCAGGATTACAATTATGTCCGTCCAATCGGATTTCGAGGCTGATCGTCCCAGCTCAGCTGCATTTTCCGGTCTGCAATGCTCTGGCCAGCTACGCTCCGTTCGACGACGGTACACAGGCTGACCCGGCATCTGCTCACAGTGTCAGCGGGGCCCCAGTCAAAGCACCTGGCTCAGCATACTGGCCACTGCGTTCACTGGGATGCTCTCGGCTACCTTCCTTAATCGTCACCATTTAGTGAAACCCTTCATTCTCATTCTCTCTCTCTCTCTCCCTCTCTCTTCCCTCTCTCTCTCTCTTTCTCTCTTCCTCTCTGCCTCTTTCTCTCCTTCTCTCCCTCTTTTTCTCTCTATCTCTCGCTCGCTCTCTCTCACTCTCTCTCTCTCTCTCTCTCTCTCTCTCTCTCTCTCTCTCTTGCTGTTGTAGCATTCTGCTTGAAAGTCAAAGGAGTGACGGTGATAACCACAATAAGAATAAAACATTTATGTAGCACCCAAAAACAATCTCTTTCCATACACTTTATATTTGCTAAAAGAAAGCATATCAAGTTGGTTAGTCATTACGTACGCAGTTTCAGTATAAAGACCTCGAAAAGGATCGTTCACTTGGACGTAGCAGTTGCTGTTCGAAGCAGGTATGTCTCTACTGCGTTTTTTAATGTCTTCATATCAAGAGATGCGTGAGGTTAGTCGGGAGTGAGTTTCCGACTTTGAAAGAATAGTGACTGAAGATACGCCATAGGATTATTCCATTCCAAAGGATTAGAAGTTCGTTAAAAGCACAACACACTAACCACATTTGCATGCTGACACTGTGCATGTCACCCCTAATCATATTATTCATGTTGTTTGTTTATCAAGCATGATATTACTCACCATTCAATTGCATTTCCCTTTGCAGCAAATGTAAAGCGCCTAGAAAGAGATTGAGTTCTCTGAGGGCGCTTTATCAAGTGCATTATTATTATTATTAGCTCGTGTCCAGAGTCTGAAGAGCGAGTGTTACGACGGTAATCATGATTTGAAATTAACTGGAATAGCTAGGTTGAATCAAGAGAATGGACGGACTTAAAAGTAAGTGATAGCATCTCAAAAATTTAAATAAACGAAAGATCTTGTAACCCGAGAGCTTTTGAATAAAAGCGATGAAATAACACGGTGGAAGTCTTGCGAAGTGGCAATTGGGTCGCAGGGCTTAAGATCTTATAAGGTTTTGACTGATTTTTCAGTACTCGCAAATAATAAACTTGTCTTAATAATAATAATAATAATTGGACATTTGAGCACTCTAAAAGAGCTATATCTCTTTCTAGGCCCTTTAAATAAGCTGAAAGAACGCATTCCATTATGGATAGTGATGCAATGCTCAGTTTCAGCATGCATAGGGCACACGATAATAATAGTAATAATAATGCACTTGATAAAGCGCCCTCAGAGAACTCAATCACCTTCTGGGTGCTTTACATTTGCTGCAGAGGGAAACACGATTGAATGGTGAGTAATATCATGCTTGCTAAACAACACGAATAACGTGGTTAGGGGTGACATGCACAGGGTCAGCATGCAAGTGCGGTTAGTGGCAGCATGCACAGTGTGAGCATGCATAAGAACATGAGGGACGAATCACAGGGACCCACTAAATGCTGTCCTAAATAGGTGTGTTTTCAAGTTCTTTTTAAATGTGGTCAAGTCAGGGGATGCTCTAATGCAAGTCGGGAGTGATTTCCAGGCTTTGGGAGCATACGAACTAAATGCACGGTCTTAAAAGGATTTGAAGCGCATATAAGGCATTGGTAAACTGTTGGATTCAGAAAAGCGGGTGGTAGGATGCTTGGCCTGGTGGGGGAGTAGATCTGAGAGATCGGCTGGAGCCAAAGAATGAAGTGACCTAAAAGTGGGCGACAAAACCTTGAAGTCGATCCGCTGCTGGACTGGGAGCCAGTGCAGGTCGGCGAGAAGTGGTGTAATGTGGCAACGGCGACGCTCACGACAGACAAGCCTAGCTGCGGAATTTTGCACCAGCTGTAATCGCCTGATTGCTCATGCCGGTAGCCAAGCAAGGAGTGAGTTACAGAAGTCAAGACGGGATGTTACAAACGCATGACCAACTTGGACGTGGTATCCTTATCTAAACAAGCCCGAACTGTTTTTAACGAAATGTATCCGAAAGTAGGCAGACTTGATTGTGGAGCTGATGTGGTCAACAGACAACGCACGTGCACCCACTAAAAGATGTGAGGAAAACTCGCGAGTTTGCTTTTAAATGTCTTCAATACAGGGACATCGTGACATCGGTCGAAAGTGCGTTTAAATCTTTGGCAGCATAGAGCCAGAGGCACCGTCTCTGTAGGATTTGATGTTGACTAGAGGCCAGAGTTCAATTCCCCGAGTAAGAAGAGCGGGTGGTACGATTCCTAGCCCGACTAAAAGTAGTCCAGATAGGTAGGCTGGACTAGAGAATGAAGTGATGTTAAATTAAGTGACTAAATCTCGGAGTCGACCCGCTGCTTGACTTTACGCTAAGCAAGCGAAGGTCAGAAAGAAGTTGTGAAATATGGCACTTACGATTTTCACGACAGACAAGCAGATCTGGATTACCAAATAGTTTAAGCACATGTCTGCTCGCCAAAAGCACTTAAGAGGCCCCACGACAGTGGGTGAAAATAATACTGATTACATTTTAAAATAATCATTTTTAAGCTTTTTAAATTTCTCAAAAAATAGTGACGTGATAAATTCATAGAATTTACAACTTTAAATTAAATACTTAATAGCGAAAATAATACATTAAAAATAGTAGCCGATTTAATAGCCTCTTTTGTGTAGTGACAGAAGAGTCTTTACGGCTATCACCACCGCTTCGGTGGCCACAAAGGATCGCCCACAGCAGGATTCGAACCTATGACGTCGGGACCAAGGTCGCTAAAAGCAACCACCTTTTTACCAACTCAGGTCTACGAAGTATAAGCATCAGATTCGCATGCCAACTTATGTCCTAAGGCCTCTACTTTTGTCAGCTATCAGTTTAAAAAACTTAATGCAAACAACCTTCGTGTAATACATGGCAGTCTTCATAATGTGGCCTTCATCTCAAGCAAGAGGCCGAAGTTCGAGCTACTTAGTTCAATATCAATCCACTATTGCATGTGCACGAGAATCCATCGCAGGCAAAGGCTTCTATGAGGTAACGTATCGGGAGCTTCCGACGACTACATATCAGGTTATGAGAGCACTAACGGCAAAGAATTGGCGTCCTCAGTTACGGAAACGATGGATCGCGTACTTTTGAGGCAGGTAGGCATGACGTATTCGAACAAAAGTACACGAAAAATGAAAAATTTCAGGGCATAAGTCGGCCTCTTTTAAGACTGCGTCTTTTTATAATTAAGCATTAAAAAAAATTAAAAAGCTGGCATTTTCTCCAGTGAAAGAGAGTGCGAAAGATGCTACGTACGCTCCGGCCTGTTTTATTTCCTCTTTTGAGTCAATCGGCTGCGAACCCTGCTCGGCCAGCACGCAGAAGGCTTACTAAATATCACTGCCACTTTGCTAAACGCATTCTACCAGCCATTCACAAATAGCGCTAGAGAAACAGCAAGATCGCTCGTGCACTATGAGTGAAGGAAGGTTTTGCAAAATACAATCTGGCTAAGTGTTTTAGGAAGGGCTCCCTGACTGAAAAAAGAACGCTGCTTGGGATACCGGTACAAGACGTCGAGCTGCGAAGAGCGTCTGCTTAAGGCGGCTGCACTACGCGAGAGCGCTGGCTACTGTGGCGAAGAGCTAGTGGCAGTCATTGAAAGTCGCGCAGAACCGAAATTTGCTGGTAAAGGGCGCGCGCGCTGTCGCGAACGGGCCGGCTCGCTGAGGAGACATCAGTCGTCTGATTAGTA
>WPIO01000011.1:4920000-4970000 GCA_009760855.2 Cristatella mucedo | reverse complement strand
ACCGTTCCGGCCACGCCTACTGTATTGCTTTGTCGGGAATGTCAAGAAAATACTTATAGAATTTGTCCGACAATCGAATATGTGTTTTGTGTACCTTTAGAATGACAAATGTGTTAGAACTTGGATCTGAAGTTTTGACGACTTCCAAATGAAAGAAAATATGGTTACGCAAACCACTGCTAACCCGAATGTAAACCAGAAGCAACAAATCTGCAAATACAAAATTTACCCAATTCTGCATCATATATGACTTGTATCTCAACTTGTCGAACCTTGGTAGATAGCGATACATGCTTAAAGCTTGTTGAAGTGCATTCTTGTGACTTTTATACAGCTGCATTCCCAGGTTCGTTTGGTGCCTTATAAATTCCACAACTCGGCTAATACTTCACGTATCGGAGTGAAATCTTAAATGCGAGTTCAGCCCTCCTTGTTTTACAAGAGTCTGGAAAAATTTCTGATTTCGGCTGAATAAAGTTTGCCGCATACGTCATCAAACGTTGTCATTTAAACCGTCGGAATCTGCTGCAGCAACCGAGAAACTGAATGCTTGCCTTGCCGATATTCGATCCTGGATGTCGGAAAACTTCCTGAAATTAAATGACGATACAACCGAACTGCTTCTCATAAGACACCCTAAGCGTGTGGCTGGATTAAAAGGCTTTGCTGTTCTAATAGGCGATGCTATTGTGCGACCTTCACCACGTGCTCGTAATCTAGGTGTCGTGTTCGACAGCTGCCTCAATTTCAAAAGCTTCATTCAGAAGACTGCCTCTACAGCTAGCCATCACATCCGATCCCTATCCAAGATTAGAAGCTGTCTCCCACAGTGGCATGTAAAAAAATTAACTAGCTCTTTAGTTCTGTCTCGGCTTGATTATTGTAATTCCCTTTTGGCTGGGCTACCAAGGAAAGCTATTATGCCACTACAGCGGACTATGAATATGGCTGCAAGGCTGGTCTTCAAGTCCCAGCGGTTTGAGCACGTGTCACCTTTGCTGGAAGAGCTAGGATGGTTGCCGGTTGAGCAAAGGATACAGAGCAAAGTTCTTACGCTGACCCACAAGGCCCGCCACGGCTTGGCTCCTTCATACCTAGCTGAACTGCTGCATCAGTTTCAGCCTGTTCGCTCACTCAGGTCCTGTGTGGACAATAAATTAGCTCTTTCATTCCTCCGCTTAAAGACAGTTGGCGACAGAAGCTTTAGCTCTGCAGGTCCTAGACTGTGGAACTCGCTTCCACAATTCTTACGCAACGACATCTACTCTCCTACTTCCGACTATGGCACATCTTTTTCAGCGGTCCTGAACTGCTACTTCTATGCTACTCACTACCTCAACTGCTCTCCTAGCTCTGCTATGCTTCCCAATTTCTCTTTGTTGCGTGAGACGAAGTCTGTTGGCTACCGAATGCGTATCAAAAGCCGCTTAGGCTGTGAGTGCGCTATACAAAACTCTCCTGCGTAACGCCCACATGGTCTTTATGACTTTGTGTAGTTACTGACGGAGATACATTACATTACATGGAGCTTTATTTTCCGTAATTGTGGATATATAGCGTCATCGATGCGTTCCGTGTCATTCCCTGTTTACACTCTGAGCTCGGTGTTAATAAATAAAAACTTAGAGGTGGCGAGCGGTAAAGGCTATAGCGGGCAGGTTTTATTCTACCAGTAATTGCCTTAGCAAAGCGTGGCTATGGAGAAATGCCGCAGCTATATGCTCTTATGTGGCTACGTAGCTGAGTGGGATGATGTGTGGGATGTTGAGCTGCCAAGTCCATTATCTGCCACAATCAACGACGACTGTGTAGTATGGTATGAGTAGTGTTACTTATGAGTGTCTGAGCGACTTGTATTTGCAAGTTGCAATGGCTGCACGTGTTACGTATCGATGCATCGCACACAACACGAGATGCCCCCATAGTGTCAAATGGAGCCCCCACTGGTGACATTTATTGCTAGTTAACTACCAGTAGCATGTCAGCGGATGCCTTCGTTAAATCCGCTCAATATATCTGCACTGATCACTGCTGGCAAAGGTTGAAGTGAAGGAAAGAACTGACGCATTTGCGTACGCACTAACCGAAGTAATTATCGATGAAAGCTCAGTGCTCGGAGCAAGTAGGAAGCAAGACTTGGAGCCAGACTGCCGTCGAAACCTTCTACAAAAAAGGAAGACCGGCGTAAGACTCGAGTAGGCAGGAAGTAGGCAGGAAGCAAGGCTCGCCGTCTAAACCAGCTTAGGTTGAGCTGCAATCTAAGGCACTCGTTGGTTCCCGCGATTTCGAGGCTGGTTTTTGACGTGCAGCAAAGAATGTACGAGATTCAGCGGAGCCGGCGGTAGATGCGAGTTTGGAGGCCACTGCGTTTCAGATATCTGAAACGAATGATCGACATCGATGAAACGAATGATCGACATCGATCACATGACGATGAGTCGAAGGAAAACAATGAAGAGACCTGGACGTGAATAGACTAGTCATCGATGTCGATGCGCTCGCGGCTTCATGCCAACGTGTCAGAGAGCAACGATGCGATGCTGCTGATGCGGCTTTTTCGACAAACAAACCTTGCGGCCCAGTTTTGAATAGTCAGTATGCCTCTTTATGAAGGAAGACTTGCAAAAAGAGAGTAAGGGTAATGGAGGAAGGAAGAAAGGGCTGTTGGAGCCTAGCCACGACGTCACAAATGCTGGATCTAACTATGCTGCTATACCCCAGGCTATTTCCTCCAGAATTTAGCAACGCTATAAAGCCGGAAGTAGGTCGACTTGGCGGTTGAGCTGATGCAGTTATCTAACACCGGTCAGGAGTTACCGCGGAGACACTGACCGACAACAATTGAATGTGCAGCTTCAAGTGTTTGAGTGACTTAAGCTTTGCCGATTGCAATGAGTGTGATCTTGAGTTGATTCAATTTAATAAAGTTAGCTGCTCGGCAATGCCAATGGAAGCTTCAATGATGTTGTATGACACCAGGCTCTGGAAAGCAGAGAAGGGTCAACGCGCCGATATAGAGCAGAGTTGTCTTCGCGAAAGTTAGCACTTTGATTGCCTTCAGAAAAGCGATCCAATAGATTCCCATGAATGAGCATCGCCACTGGCCATTTCAAATGCGGGCATACGAAAGCTAGAGACTCATGATGTCACACAGTCGTACTGAGTCATTCCGTCACATGCCAACGTCTGGTCAAGCTGCAGACTACCCAAGACCAGATACTCTGAGGATGAATTATGTACTTTGCTATGGCAACCTCCGGTGGCAAAACCCAATCGGATTAGGGAATATTATCGATTTAAAATATCAAGATAAGCCGGCCTAAGGATAATTAGCAAATTTGAAATACAGCTGTGGCAGTGGCCTATCTACTACCAGTGCCAGAGCTGGCTAAAGCATCTGCTAGCTAAATCTCGTGCTAGCATCAGCTTACTTATCGGAGGCTATTGGGTGCTAATGTAGTGCAGTTTGAATGAACCGCAGCACAAAAATCAGTGACGTGAAGCTACGATATAAAGACGTTTAGTTACACTCTGCAGCTGCTTGGCAGTAGCTCGAGCCTCTTGTACCGTTTATGTTCCTCTATAAACAATTATCTACATCTCTTGGGTTGCACACCTTGACGTCAAAATCACAACTATATTTAGTCATATATGCACGGGTCTCCTGGGTGGAAGATCGCTCTTGTGCTGCTACGGCTTCACACTGTAGAGATTTTCCGACGAGGACATTCTGCTTCTAATCCTTTAACTTCTAAAGATACTCGGCCGGCATGCCAGCGTATCTTGCATGCACAGTGGCTGATCCTGGTCACCAAACAGGTAAAACCGTCTGAATAGCAGTCACAGATTCTTAAATCGACCTCTTTTCGCAGATTTCGCATTTTGGCGAGCCACTATAGCGCCAATTATCAAAACTGGATCCTTGAAGCTGCAAGGCATAGGATGGGTGAGGGGACAACAGCTGCAGTGGATCAAGGGTGGGGCGTATGAAGGCACCGACACACGATTAGCCTGAACCTTGTGCAGCCACTTTTGTTTCAGTGCTAAAATTCAAGGTCTCTACAATTTTTTATTACGTAAAAGAAGCTGACCAGGCGGTATGTCGTCTACCTGTATGTGCCATGCAGAGGCTGAACCAGGTTCGAGGTCAAATGTAACAGTTGAAGACTTTAAAGCACTTGTATCCGACGACAGAGAATGCATGCCCCGTTGGCCACCATGAGTTGAACCCGGCTCGAGGACAAGCACATATTTATCTATATTTATATCTGACGTCTTAGAAAATCTTACTTTTACAACTGGTCCACCAATCAAGCACGAGTTATGCCTGAAAGTGGGGGGGGGGCAACACAATGGCACAAATACCTGGTCAAAAAACTTTTGGGAACACGATAACACGTGTCATTTATTTTTTCACGATAGCTACAAATTAGAATGGCTGTCCAAAACAGTGGTACAAAAATCGCACCACACTCCAGCCAAGATTTCCAGCTGGATGCGCATAACAGAAACTTAAAACAGAGCGCGCACAAAAGAGGATGTAGGTGGGCGGCATCTGCAAGCAAATGCTCCAACGATAAAACCCCAGGCTGCCCCCAGGTGCCAGGCACCAGCTGAGAGCATCCTTCGGTGAGAAAGGACAAGAATAGATAAATCTGACCAGAATAAATAGAAAACATCATACTAACGAATCTTGAGAGAATGTACGGTTCCCTGAAACACATTTGGTGAACAGTTTGCACGGTAGCCATATTGCACGGTTGCCACATTGCACCAGGCCCATTCGGCAGGCAACCCAGTTGCCACATGGTTCAAAGAGGCAAGCAACAGCCTCTGCTTGCCCCCGTGCCCCATTTAAGGGCGGTAGGCTGAACTGGAATCGCTGAGCAAGCCAGTTGCTTCAAGGCCATTCCAGCCACCGCAGATCGACGGTTCCATAACGCTACAGTCGATTACAGTCTCGGCGCCTTGCACCGGGCACGTTCGAAAGAGTTCGGCTCACGAGCAGAAGCCATAGTCATCCGCTGCAGCACATACAGCGAATGCAGCACTAAAATGAAGCAAGCGCTTCCATGTCGCAGGACCAGCCGGCCGACGACAGTTGGCTCCGGGCCTCCGACCAGGGCGCCAGTGGGTGGCGCCAGCCTGTCCTACGCAGGCCAGCTAGCATCAACTAGCCACTCGGCCGAGCCACTTCCACTGCGCTTGGCTGCCCCTGGTCTTTGATCGAATGGACAGGTGCAGCATCAGGCGAGGCCTGCGGCTGCTGCTGCCTTCTGTCTAGCAGTGTCTTTAGCAAGTCGAGCGAGTCCTTGATCTGCCAACGGACATCGTGCTCTGCTCGTTCAGTGACCGGCTGGTTTGCTTGTGCAGAGTAGCAGCAAGTGACCGCACGCACGAGGTCCTGACTGAACTTCCGGGTCTACACAGCCGGCAGCAGTTCTCACTAGTGGGCAGGGGAGGGGGGGCCTGGCTATGCCTTACACCATGGCTCCAAGGGTGGACGTTTCACCAGACACTACACCACCAATACCCACCAACTACTTCATGTTTTATCTAGAGCCATGGATAGGAGAGAACTCTACCGCCCCATCGTGCCGACTCACTACCAGGCTTCTACATATTCAAATCAATACAACTAGCCAACAATTAATGTGGCTTGGTGCAGGATGGGCTGGCATTCAACCGGAATACTAAAGCAGCGTGAGAGAGAGTGAGTGAGAGAGAGAGAGAGAGAGAGAGAGAGAGAGAGAGAGAGAGAGATAGAGGGTGTGTGCAGGAGGAAGTGGAGACGATTACGTTAGCATTAGGCAGCATTTGAGGCCGGACTGCTTCATTATGCAGCGACAAAAGCTTCGCACAGCAGCACCACACAGTGGCAGCAAGCAGCCGGCGCCATGGGAGTCCACCGGGCAGGCCACTCACGTGCAGATTTACACAGCACCGATGAGCTTCGACCATCAGACGCATAGCGGGCAATCAATCTGTGCACGACACGCAGGGCAGCAAGGCGTACATCCAGCTCAGGCTCAGAAATGGCTTTGCTACTGATATGCCTGGATCGATGTCGGGGAGGGGGGAGGTGGTGTCAGCAGCAGCCGACTCATTGGATTCTGGGTATAGTAGCAGTGGGTGGCACTTAACGATCCACGTCGTGCGTTGGGCTCCAGCAAAAGGCAATCCTTTAACGCCTGCCTGCTTGCAGCAGGCGACAGCTGCTAAGGCCTTTCTGCTGCTATGTACAATGCGGCTGGCTAACCAGCTGTCGACAAATAAATCTGTTTGAGGGCCCCGCTCGGCACTAGCAAGCCTCTCACACCTTATAATGATAATAATAGTTCATTTGTATAGCACCCTAAGAGAACTTAATCTCTATTCAGGCGCTGCCATAGTTACCACGGGGAGTCCTACCTTTGGCAACTGTGGCAACACCGGGCCATGTCTGCACGCACGAAAAGCTGGGGGCGGGTCGGTCGGTCATTGCTACTTCTATCCATACCAAGACAGACGATTCGATGCCATAAGAAGCGCTCCACCAGTGGCAGCGGCGGCGACAGCAGCATCGGAGCTGTTTAGCTGAGCACGCACGTGCGAAAGCCTACTTCAACGACACCCAACGACTGCCTGACGACAATAAGCAGAAAAAAGGTCTGCTGATTTACAAGTCATTTGGAAGCGCAAAGCGCTTCCTCCCCCGGACGAAGGGGGGGGGGAGGAGGGGAGCATCTCGGAAGCGAAGCTCCGCTCCATCCATTC
This sequence comes from Cristatella mucedo, assembly GCA_009760855.2. Lineage (NCBI taxonomy): Eukaryota > Metazoa > Bryozoa > Phylactolaemata > Cristatellidae > Cristatella > Cristatella mucedo. Next base: position 4,963,244 of record WPIO01000011.1, on the reverse strand, counting down.
CGCCTCACAACTTCCAACAACAACAACTAGATCGGAAGGAAGAAAAGTAGGAGCCCACGCCGAGCAGCTACCAAAGCCCGGCTATCTGGCGGCGCTCAAGAGCTGTCACCGCCGCCGCTCACTTCTCGTCCGCACCTTGCGTTGTCCCGGTGCCTCCCCTGCCACCGTGCAGCTTCTCTCCTGCCGCCTGTCGCCTAGCAGCTGCAAACAGCTGCCTGGGGGAGGGGCGTGCGAAAGGGCCGGCGCAGCGCGGCGCGAGCACTCTCACCTCCTGCAGCATGCGCACGTTCGAGTCAAGAATGGTCACGATGATCCTGTCCGAGGGCCTGACGCTGCCGCTCAGCATGGACGCCACATCCGGATGCCCATGCCAATGCCCCGAGCTGCTGCTGCTGCAATACAGCAAAGGCAACAGTAAAATGCACGCCCCGATTCGTTCCTCGAGCATCGGCCACTCTTCCGGCAAATGGCGCTGGAAGGGTGCAGAGCCAAACGAGTGCTCCGAGGCCAGCTGCACGTGCTCAGCGGCACGGCTGCAATCGATTCGTGGCAGCAAAGGCGCCTCATGGAAGTGGGCAAACCGGATGTGACTTACGACACGGTTCGACCGCCCGAGCAGGCGACTGCCGAGGTTTCCAGCATGGATAGACGGTACATCGTGACCGTCGACGAAAAGCAAAGTGCCACGGTGCTGAAACCGGACAAAACAGCGCTGGAGGTGACTCGCCAATGAGGCCAGACCGGAAGATTCCCCGCGGCGATGCCACCGGGGTGCTGTGCGCGCTCGGTCAGCCGAGCTCGCCGCAATGATGCTGCTGCGCAAATCCTGCCTGCCGGAAGGCGCCGCAGGCAGCTCGGGCAATCGAACGAGTGAGGTCCAGCAGTGTCAGTGCGGCGGGCGCCCCTCTACAGCAGCCGTGCAGCGGCAGGCGCAGCCACTCGTTGGCTTTGCTTACATGATTAGCATGATCGACTGCCGCCTGATGGCGGCCAGGTGCACTGCCATACTTCTGACGAAGCCGAGCAGCAGCTGGCTGTGCAGCAGCTTCACAGCTGCTGGCCGATCTAAAACGGCAGCGAGCCACTGATCGCTGCGCCGCGTCGAACGAGAGAGTGCTGGCGATCCGACGTGCTTGGCAGCGTGCACGAAAGAGCCCCGAGGGAGGGGGAGGGGAGAGGAGCGCTAGAAGACGAGCAGCCACCGCCATCTCCATCCGGGCAGCAACAGCGGCAGCGGGCTTGCGCAGGGCAGGGGGCTGTGCAGTGCTGCACGGCTGCCGACGAAGACCAGTTTCGGGCCACCGTCGACGGTCTTGCCGCCGTCGGCTCCTGGCTCAACGATAGGAAAACCGAATGCTGCCTAGCGACGATACAGTTTGGTCTGGTGAAACTAAGCGGTGACAACAAAGAAACGTGCTGCAAACCAGCGATTGCCTTTTCCGATTAGTGATCGACCTCGTATAGCTGGAACTGCAGGGGAATAACAGTTGCAAGAATTGGCGAAACCTACCACAGACAGATCGCACCTTGAGATTGCAAGGAAATGTGACAATGACCTTGCTCTGCCTCAACGAGAAGTGCAGCCTTCAAAGTAGCAGCAACAGCTGCCGTTTGTGACAGATGGGCAGGGAATTCGCCCTCAGCCTCACCCCTGCAAGGCTGGTTTGGCCCGGTGGTTAAGGTGCTTGCCTTTAACGACCCGAGGTCAAGGTGAATGTATCTGATGACCGAGGTCGTGGGCTCAAGCCTTGTGCATATATGAAGCACCTGAATGGAGATTAAGCTCTCTTGGGGTGCTTCAGAAATGAATTATACTTAAATTATCTTGCACAGAGGGAGCAAACCAAGGAGACTCACATCAGCTAGGGAGGCCTAATGGTCTTAACTCTGAAACCAATTTCAAGTGATGCACTAGATTCTGCCTCATCCATTACTCCATATGCACAGGCAGGAACTGAACATTCAACCTTGGCTCAAATATGTGGATGCATCCGTGGATTATTTCGATAGTGGCATACAGCTTAGTCGAAGTAAATCACAGCCTAATGACTGATGCTGTTATTTTTGGGGACCTGGGTCGCACAGCAGTTAGCACGTTTTACAGGGTGCACTGAAGATCCTCAGCCACCGATAATACCTCCAGGCTCACTATCTGCCCAGCACACCGGACTTCATGCAGCTCATCCCAGCGCCCATCTATACCACTGCTGCTCTGTGGCCACAACGAAACCTGTTTGCATGTACCTGGCCCTGGCCAGGCCACTTCCTGTTTGATCCGGCTTTGGAGGGAGCAAACTAGTCATGAGCCGAGCAGCATTAGCTAAGCTAGCTCACCGACAGGTAAATAACACTGGTGACCCAGAGAGCAGAACAATCAGCAACAATCCACTCACAAAGCCTGGCCTGGAGCCACTCAGGCAGCAGGCTGTATAGCCAATTGAACAAGCTTGCTACAACAAGCCAGCTGGGCTAGTGTCGTCAGGGTGGCCATTCCGAGTGGCATTCCGTGTTCTTACTATGCTGTGATGCAACAGCTGCCCACCCACAAGGCAGCTGTGGCAGCAGGGAGACAGTGGCATATGATGCCTTTCAGGTCTGTAATGCAACAGTGCAATGATGAGCTGGGCTCCACTGGACAGGATTTTGCTGCTAGACAATCAGGTCGGCATACAGTCGGCTAACATGACTAGATCAGAGAGCAATTAGAGGCACTGCAGACTACATCAAACAGCTATCTACTAGCTACACAATGCATAGCCATGGCCACTTGTCCTGCTTGAGGACTGTGGATACCCAGCACGGCTAATCGTGAGATCACCCACCGCAGTTTACCTAGAAGCATGAATCGTGAAACCAGTAATTCCTTTCAAGCAAGCTGCGAGTTGCGCCTTCCAACGATGGAAGCATGGTTTTTCGGAGTTTGGAGTTGGGGAGGGGGTGACACACACTGTATCACAGGCAGGGTCGACAAGTGGCCTGAACGACCTTAATGAGCACTAACAGCATCTCACAGGTAGGACAAGCAACTCAGGTCAACTGTCAGTCATTCATGACCAGTAATAATTGACAAACTCCACAACGACTGACAACTATAACAGGCACGACAGCGGCATTTGTAAGCTGCCCACCAGCAGGAAGCATGCAAGGTAGCCTGCAGCTTTCGGATAATAAGCCAGCATCGGTACACACAATCAGCTGACTCATCAGCAGCTGCCTCCCAGCCGACATCAGCAGGGATGCAGGGAGGGAAGAGGGCTGAAGGCAGACAGCAGGATCAAAGGGAGACAAGCCACTCAAGCCAGGGCAACCTTATGAAACGAGCTGGGTCTGGGTAGCAAAGCTGATGCAGACAGGCAGCCGGAAAGAGATTGCCGGATTAACGACTAGCTACACACTGGGGTGGTGGGAGGTGGTGACAGCCAATGGATCGACCCAAGACTATGAGCTGCACGAGGCCAGGAGTTGCCACTAAAGCCGGGAGAGCCATGCCGGCGTTGCCAGGGTCGGGGTCCAAGACAGAAGCAGCAGTAGGCATCCGTTGTGAGGGAAGGCAGCAATCACTACAGGTCGCGAGGAGTTACCAGGAAACTTGCGCCACTACAATTAGTGTCGAAATGGTTGACATTGCCTCGAAGCTCACGACCTAGCTGTACAGATCTAAGCACAAGCAGCAGCACAGACGAGTGGAGGAAGGGAGGGGCGATGGCTGGCTGGGCAGGGTAGGGCAGGGCGCGGCAAGGCAACCGTTGGCGATGGCCGCGTCCAGCCTACCTTTGCTGCCAGTGCTGCTTCGTTGGCGAAGTAGGGGCGGTGGTGAGGCTGCGATCGGCTCGGACTGAGCGCCGCCCTGCTCCTCGGATGCTGCCGCCGCTGCCTCGACGGCGGTGGCGGCAGCAGCAGGGACGTCGGGGGTGACCGCTGCCGCGGTCGAGTGCGGCTCCACCTGAGCCGCGCTCGACGAGGCCGGCGATGAAGGTGGCTCTGCCGCCGCTCCTGCTGTGAGCCACCGGGGCGTCGAGGTCAGGTGACTGGTGGGCGATTTCCGGTAAGTCAGGCCGGAGCCGTCGGCACAGTCGATTGCGAGCGGCATCGAGCTCTCCGACGAGACATCTTCGGAGTCGCTCAGTTGGAAGCTGACGGCTCCTGACAGCAGCACACCTTCCTGAGACTGCAGGCACCAAAATGGGGGAGGAGGCAGGTCAGCGGGTGGCAGGTTCGGTGGCTCGGCGTCAGAAGCTGCGCTTGCTTATCGCACCTGCTCGTGCGTACAGAGACTGAGCTCTCCACGCACGAGCGGCTGCGATATTTGAAGGAAAGGAGAAGCAGACTTTCGGGGCTCTCTGCCAGATGAACAAACGTGAAAGTCACATGCAGGCCGAGAGAAATGGAAGATGTAGGGCAGTATAAAAGCCAAGTGGCCAGCATGAGATATCTCCGACAGGGTTGTCGTGCATCGAGTGCTAGTGGCACTGCAGAGGATCGCAGGGGCAGCAGGCCATATTCGAATGGTGGTGGTTGCTCGCGCAGGCACGACGGCACTTAGATACAGGATCCCATCGGCAATTTAGATCTGTCTCGAAGTACGGACCACCCGGCTCGTGGACAAGAGTAATGGCTCAAAAAAAGCATGCTGATCAGGTGCTGGGTCATGGGCAACTCCCTATCGTCCGGTCTGACGGAGGGAGAGAGAGAGAGAGAGAGAGAGGCAGGCATTTGCTGCAAGTGTTATACTGCCCGGTATCGTCCATCAACACGAGTATCCCTGATGCAATCATGCCAGAGCAGCAGCCGTTGTCTTAACTCCCGGAGCTAGATGCCACGGCTCATCCCCAGCTCAGAGGATTGATTACACAGATACCTAGTGCAGTGCTCAAGGAGCGGCCAAATGATATCCAAGAGACTCTGAAGCACTGCAATGCACTGCAATTTAAGAGAAATCTCCTGCAGGACAACGGCTGACAACCTGGAATGGTTCAGCCTATGCACAGCCCACGATATGGCACACCACTCAGCAGTCACACGAAGCTGCATCATCAACAACCACAGGCTTGTAGGTGCTTGCTGGCGAGTTTGGATCCTCTTAGATCCTGAGCACCCTGCTCCTCCGAAGCACTTTGCCGATCAGCTCCAAGCTGCTTCTCGCTTGCCCACCGGCACCAGCTCATCAGAGACAATCTAGCCGGCCAATTTACCCAGCCGACACACTCAGCCAGGGCTGTGATGAACAACCCGACGGAGCTCCCAAAACTGCCTAAACTGGTAGTCGAGCTCAAATGCCCTCAATAGCAATCCAACACAGCAAGACATGCAGGGAATGCATTAGGCTGGAAAACTAAGCTACAGCAGACAGTGATGGCAAGCCTGCGCACATTGGAAGGTAGACCATACTCGACGGTTTGTATAGCATCAAACTGGCCAATGACGGAGGGTGTTTTGCGGTGCACATACATCGAAAGCTTTACAGCCACCCCAGGTGTAAGGTGCCCCTTGCATTACACGTTGGACGCTAAGGGTTTAAGTCCTGCTGCAGGTTATCTATAAATCTGGGTAGCTACAGCTGCTCAGACTTTTCTAGTGCTAAACAAATAAATAAGGTCATTGAACCAGCCGACCGCAAAGTTGTTAGTACGAAGTATGGACAAAAAGGGAAGAGACAAAGAGCTCGAGAGAGAGACAGAGAGAGAGAGGAGAGAGAGAGGAGAGAGAGATAGAGACAGAGAGAGAGACAGAGAGAGAGAGAGAGAGAGAGAGAGAGAGAGAGAGAGAGAGAGAGAGAGAGAGAGAGAGAGAGAGAGAGAGAGAGAGAGAGAGAGAGAGAGAGAGAGAGAGAGAGAGAGAGAGAGATAGAGACAGAGAGAGAGAGAGAGAGAGAGAGAGAGAGAGAGAGAGAGAGAGAGAGAGAGAGAGAGAGAGAGAGAGAGAGAGAGAGAGAGAGAGAGAAAGCAGATAGAAGAGAGCAAGAGCCAGAGAGAGGGAAGAGAGAGAAAAGAGACAGACAGAGAAGAGAGAGAGAGAGAGAAGACAGAGAAAGGAAAGAGAGAGAAACATATAGAGGAGAGAGAGAGAGAGAGAGAGAGAGAGAAAGACACATAGAGAAGAGAGAGAGAAAAGAGAGAGAGAGAACGACACAGGGAGGCAAGCAGAGGCAGCACGAGAGAGAGAGAGAGAGAGAGAGAGAGAGAGAGAGAGAGAGAGAAAGACAGAGAGAGAGAGAGAGAGAGAGAGAGAGAGAGAGAGAGAGAGAGAGAGAGAGAGAGAGAGAGAGAGTGAGGGAGAGCGAGAGAGAGAGAGAGAGAGAGAGAGAGAGAGAGAGAGAGAGAGAGAGAGAACGACACAGGGAGGCAAGCAGAGGCAGCACGAGAGAGAGAGAGAGAGAGAGAGAGAGAGAGAGAGAGGGAGAGAGAGAGAGCGAGAGAGAGAGAGAGAGAGAGAGAAAAGAGAGAGAGAGAGAGAGAGAACGACACAGGGAGGCAAGCAGAGGCAGCACGAGAGAGAGAGAGAGAGAGAGAGAGAGAGAGAGAGAGAGAGAGAGAGAGAGAGAGAGAGAGAGGAGAGAGAAATAGACAGGCACGCAGGCAGACAGAGAGAATGTCTTCTGCTTAAGAACTAAAAATCAATAGGCATGTGCAATAAAAAAAAAGTGCTGTTAGCGTCAGGTGCGGACCAGCTTGACCTTCGTGTGGCTTGAGCTTGTTGAGGTAATTTCCTCAGTGTGCATTTAACAATCAGGCAATCAACGTTTTTTCGTTTTCATCGGTTCCTCATTTTGAGTTCACAAGCCAGGCTGCACACACGTCGGGCTGGTATCACTTAGCGTTTCCCGATGAGTTGGTAGCCCATGCAAGCAAGGGCTTTTCTCTGCTACATACGAGATCACCCACCTCCACTACCGTATGGCTGTTGCTGTCAAGTGCCAGTCTTCAGCTCTGAGGACACATGACACCAGCAGCTCAGCCAGCAACTGAAAAACGGGGGGGGGGGGGAGGTGCTTGTTGGCACATTTTGTAGCCTTTGCTGTGAAAATCCATTCACGAGGCATCGCTGCCTGCCAAGTGGCCAGGCAGAGCATGAAGGGGATGTTATAATGCAATGCCGTATCGCCACAGCACTCCATCCATGCTACACCAATTTCTGGCTCAGGGTGCTCAGGTGGTAGCCAAGTGTCTGCACGAGTTTGCAGCCACAGCTCCCAGTGTTCACAGCAAGCCGCTACTGCAACTCAGACGGTACAAATACAGATTGCTCAGGCGAAGCAAGAGAAGCCAGAGTGGGGGCATGGCAATATGGAGCCGGTCAAGTGCACAAGTGCAGCTACGGTTTTCAAGGCACGAATGAGAAGGAACAGGCCATGAGAAACGGTGCTAACAACAAAGAAGAAGAAACCAGAGCACAAAAGAAACAGGAAAGGATAAGCAATAAGAACTAACGATACATGTCCCTTCAACTAATCAGTACCGGAATGATGATCACAGCCTGGAAAGCATCGTGGATCATCGAAAAAGGGAAACACAACAATAGCCAGCAGGTCGGCATTGTATGGCTACTGGTGTTTTCTTTTTACATCGGGGATGAGAAATTGGGCAGAATTATTGAGTTGAACAAGCAGGCGATGTATAGGCAAGTGGTGATCCAGACCTCTTGGTAAATGCTATGCTTCCCATGGGCAACTGGAGGGAGTGTAGATAGTGCTACCTAGAATCACACGGTTGGTGCTTATCAATCGCCCCCCAACAGTCAATCTGCTAGCTAGACGGTAAGCAAAGAAAGCTCGCATCATGCTACAATGTTCCACGAATGATAAAATAGCTGGCTAATAAAATAAGAGCCATAAAACATAACAACAGCCACAAACCTTTGATTTGGATGAAAACATCGGCACCCCTTGCCATAGCCATCGCCACAGCAGTCCTTCACAGGCAAATATGGGGTATGAGGAAATTCAATGCAAAGAGAAAAAACACACTGCTTACCATCTGCTGAAGAGCTTCTATGTCACTGGCTCCAGAATCCGATGCCTGCAAGAGATGTTGACATGCCAATTGCGCTGGTTATGCACAGGCCATGCTATCCACATAGCCAACTAGGAATGCCGCTGCAATGCACAACGAACCACTCGATAACATCAAGCACGAGGGTTACCCACACAGTGGGAAAGCCGATCTGAGGACAGCAGTAGTTAGCTCAAGAAAAGGCATGCAAGAGCAGAGATGCTATAGCGACCGATCTAGGCAAGATGAATAGCTCTATGACAGACCGAGACAGTGCAGTAGACACAAAGAAAGCAGAAAAATAAGAACACATCAAAAGGGGGGCTACGATGGGTAACTGAGTTTACTTACCATAAATGCAGTGACAATGAAAACTATGTAGTTAAAGAAGGCCAGAGACACACGAACACACAAACACACAGACACACACAAAGGTGCGCTGGTTTGGCTCAGTGGTTAAGGTGCTCGCCCCGACCAAGGTCCGGCCGAGGTCGTGGGCTCGAGCCCCGTGGCATATGTGAAGCGCTAGAATGGAGATTAAGATTTCTTATGACACTATACAAATGAATTATAGTATTATAAAGGAATGGCAACACACACAGAGGCGTGGGCACACACTCCGAGGTGCACACACGCCAACAATTCTGGGTCACCTACCGTTTCGGAATTTTTCCACAACTTCAGGAGCTTCTTGTAGACATGATTGCGGGAGACGAAGGAAGCAAAGACATACTGAAATTAAGGCAACATCTAACTGCGGCGAACGCCATCGTTGCACGGCGCGCCGTCCAAGTCTCGAGCGGCAACCAAGGAAGCTGATCAGCCAGGCGCTTACACTCTCAGTGTCTGTCGTTATTCGAATGGCATTCGGTATGATTTTAGCGGTCTTCTCCTGTGTGATGCTCGTCACCTTCGGTATGTTGATGACAACCTGAAGGTGGAGCAATTTGAGCAATTGCAGATCCAGCAGTTCGGGCAGCGGCGAAGGCGCCGAGCACGACGAGCAGGCACTGTCATGCGCAGCACTGCCATGCTCTCCAGTCCGTGGCACCCCCCCCCCCCGGCGTCTCCCCCACAACGCCGGCCAGCCGACTGGACGTGGTGGTGACGTCAGGAGAGCAGACGACGGTGGCACAAAACAGCTCATCGACAGAGAATAGTAGCCAAACAAAGCCAATAGCGAGCAGGGATTCTGCACTGGCACATTGGCAGCCTATTGATTCGCTGGCATGTAGAGACAATAGGAAGCAGGGAAGCAGCAGGGAAGCATGCTAAGCACTTGTGCCAGGGCATCCAGCCAGACAGTGACAGCAAAGCAACGCCCCACTCCCCAGGTTACAGCCGAACATCATGCCGACAGAGACATAGAGAGGAAAGAAAGAGTTTGAGAGGATAGAGAGAGAGAGAGAGAGAGAGAGAGAGAGAGAGAGAGAGAGAGAGAGAGAGAGAGAGAGAGAGAGAGAGAGAGAGAGAGAGAGAGAGAGAGAGAGAGAGAGAGCTGCAGCAGCCCAAGTTGCTGCATACTCTTCAAGCATGCTGTCCGTTGACATTTTATAACAAAAATTACAACGACACAAGTAAGCATCCAGCATCGAAGCAGCACGCCTCAGAACACTGGATCTGCAAGGTCCAACCAGAACGCATAGATCGACTCGAAGCTTATTGTGCATTACTAAGCACATCACAAGCCACATATTTCCAGGCTAAGAAATATTGCACACTAGAGCCCCTGCGAATGAGGGCTAGCAAGGCTGTTCGAACAAGGACACAGCTCTCGGTGACACCATCTGTAACCAGGGACGACCAAGCAGTGATACTGCCGACATGTAACTGCAAGCTGCATCTAGACAGTGGCTCAGCCAGCAAAAAGAGTGCCATAAGCAAACGGATCAACAGTGAGTGGGTGGGTGGGGGAATATGTCGTCTGCGCACCAAGTCAAACTCGGTGGGTGCAGGATCTAGCGAGGACCTGCCGCAGCCGCCGTCGAGCAACGGTCACCTTGATCTTTTTGCTCAGCATCTTGGAGTAGAAGCAGATCCAGCTGGCCGACAGGTACAGCATGCCGGCTCGAGGTCCGTCCTGCGGCATGCTGCACAGGTAGCCTGCACGAGAAAGCAAACGAGCCAGGCTTCTTTCAGTCTCGGCCACCATCAGATGCAGCCATGCTCAAAGCTTATTAGAGCATGTGGGAAAATGAGAGGCCAGCCAGCCAGCTAATGAAGGCAAGAACTGATGCAAGGGCTGCATGCTGCTACCAACCGCTGCCACGGTTGGAGAGGGTTGGTGGGTGGGTGGAGAGAAAAGCCTTGGATGCTGCTGCCTCTGCCAGGATGGCAGAGTTCTCAGGAGGCCAGCAACCTAAGGAGGCAACGGCTAGTATAAAATGCTGCAGACATTGCAGGTATGATGAATGACTAAGCTAGAGCATCCCATCCTGGGTCAGGGGTTAGTGCTCTAGAGGGGTCAAGGCTGAAAGAAAAGCAACTACGATTGCATGGTGCTTGCTAGCGATCTTTCATGTGCGGCTACTGGTAGGGGAGCAGATATCTGGCTGGCCTAAAAGAAAATATTAGCTGTTCTGACAGCCTCATTTGTATAGCAGCAGAGGAGCCTTGACGGTCGCCACCCCTTGCAGCTGGCAAGAAAGGATCGCCCACTACAGAATTTGAATTCACGAGTTTGGTCGCAAAGAGTACCTTACCTCCTGGGCTATTACGACCCTAAAGAGGCCATGCCTCTAATTAATACTACTACTAATATTAATAGGTCATTTGCATATTAATCCAAGAGAAGTAAATCCCTTTCTAGGTACTTTAAAAATGCAGCAAAGGATGCATGTCAAATGCTTAGCGATAGCATGCACAGTGTCAGCACCCAAAAGAAAACCAATGACGATCGCACGTATCCAGTAAATGATTTGACCCAGTGGTTAAGGTGCTTGCCCCGACCACGGTCTGGCCGAGGATGTGGGCTCGAGCCCTGTGGAGTACTTGAAGCGCCTGAATAAAGATTAAGTTCTCTTAGGGTGCTATACAAATAAATTAAACAATATATATATATATATATATATATATATTTATATATGTGTGTGTGTGTGTGTGTGTATGTATGTGTGTGTATGTATGTGTGTGTGTGTGTGTTTGTATGTGTGTGTGTGCCTGTGTGTGTTTGTACAAGATTTGAGGAACAGGTGGGTTTTTAGCACCTTCCTAAATATTTCCCAAGTCAGGGGATGTCGTGACATCAGTCTGGAGTGAGGTCGAGGCAGTGAGAGCATAAGGATCGAAGGCATAGTCTCCGAACGATTTGAGGTTGGTTAGAGGCACAGCTAAGAGTCTGAAGAGCAGGTAGCACTGAGCCTAGCCAGCTTTCAAAGTAGTTCAGGTAGGTTGGCTAGAGCAAGAGAATAAAGGAACCTATAAGTGAGTGACAAAACCTTAAAGTCGATGCACTGCTTGATGGGGAGCCTGTCCACGTCAGAGAGAAGCAGTGTAATGAGGCAACTGCGAAGCTCACGACAGAAAAGCGTGGCTGCAGCTTGGCACCACCTGTAAGCATCTGATTGCACAGGCTGTAAGACCTGCAAGCAGTGAGCAGAAGTCGAGACTGGATGCTATAAATGCACAGGCCACCTCGAGAGTGGCATCACTTTCTAAGCAGGACCAATTTTTTTCGATGCTGTGCAGCTGAAAGTGGTCAGACTTGCCTGAGGAGCTGACATAGTCGTCTAGTGCAAGACCACTTTGGAACAGGACACCCAGACTTCGTGCAGATGCTACAGGATACAAGTAAGCCGGCCGAGCTCATTTTGAGGTTTAGGTTCTCCAATTTCTGAGTAACATAAGGTTTACGAGTAATAAGTCGACTGATTTTTATCATCTTTCGAATCGAGAAAACTCGTCCATGTCAGCAATACCGATTTTGACATGCTGCGGGCAGGTGGGGTGCGAGCAATTCGCTTGCCACAGGCTCGAACTCTTGCTCCGTCGTTGGCAGTGCATCCTGCTTTCGCTGCCGGGGTCGCCACCGTCAGCGCCCTCAACTCTCGTCACCTGAACTCTCACCACCTGAACTCTCACCACCTCAACTCTCACCACTCACCACTTCCAGCCCACCACCGCTGCGACAGCTCGAGGACTGTAGGAGGCCGCGACAAAAAACGATGCGGCCGCCGCAGGACCGCTTCGGGCAGCAGCAGCCCACCACCGCCGCCAGCGAAGCAGACGCCGAGCTCACGTACAACTAAGGAGCTGCTCACAATCAGCCACCGCCTTAAAGTGTTTGCAGAACTTGCGTTTCCCATTCACCATAGCCGGCTGGACGGCTGTAGGCAAGGAAGCCTACAAAAGACAGCACGCCGCTGGCTGGAGCAGCGTCGACGCCCGTCGCCGGGAAGATTGCCTCTCGCCGCCGGGGCGGGGCTGCAGGGGCGGGCAGGCCGCCGTCCGCTGGAGGACGCGGCAAGGATAACCTCAAGGTCGTTCGCTCACCGCTCTCCCTCCGCCTTCTCCTCCAACGCTGTGCTCGCTGCGATTGACCATAGCCGAGTGTGGCAGCCGACCATTTAAACAGCACCGAAGACGTGAGTGTGACTCACACCCGACGCGAAGCCACGGTACGCGGCGGCAGCAGAGCGGCCGGGCCGAACCATCCACCCGGTCAGCACCGGTATGACGCGCTGGCTCATATACGCATGCGCACAAGCAAGCAACCCTTGCTGGGAGGGGAGTGGTCGGCCGAGCAAGCCGGGCATGCACGTGCGGCTCTTCCGGGAACGACACGACGCGCTCTCACGTGATACACTTTCGCAAGGCAGCCCTCACCTGAGCCTGATTCAGCCGGGCGCTCGACACTGGATCCCGCTTCGGAGAACGCGGCCCTGTCTAGACCTCGGTGCATCCCAAATGCCGAGGCGAAGCGCAGCCGCCGGACACAGCACCCAGCTAGACCCTGGGGAGGCGGCTCCGATTGAGCGTAGCGAGCACTGAGTCGGTCGCCTTTGCCGCGTCGCGTCGCGGCGGCGCCGGGTTTAGGCGTGCCCAACGAAGGCGGCCGATCTCAGTTTCACGTGCGGCGGCTCTCAGGCTGCTCGCGACCGGCCCGGTGGCTCGGGGCCCGCTCGTCGGTCAGTACTCGCCCTCGAATCGAGTGCCTCGGCGAGATTTCGCGAAGGGAAGCTCGCCGAGGCATCGGGCTTAGCGAGGCGGTCATTGACGACAATTTACACCAGAAGACCGAATCGATCATAGCCGCCGCCTCCTCCGCCGCTGCCGCCGCAGCCGACGCGACCTTCGCTGACGGATTACGATCGCTTTCGACGCCAGTCTGGCGGGAGCGTACGACCTGGCTAGCTCTCCGGATGCGCCCGCTTTCGACGCTCGGGCGCATCGCCAGCTAGCGCCGTGGATCCTGGACGCCGAGGTCCCGGGCTCAAAACCGGCTGTCGGTAGTCCTGAGAACGCTCTGTGGCGGTTGGTGGACTACAGTTCTTTGCCGAAAATGCGGCTCCTACGTATCATATGCCAGTCCTCGAAGAAGCACGACACATATTCGCGGCGCCAGCGAAGCCTCGAAGCACAGCTCCGCCGAGATAGCTCGGCAGCGAAGCTTCGAAGTGCCCCGAACCTTCATTTATACATAATTGACGTCGCTAACTTGAGCGATCTATTCGTTAGCCGACGAGGCACGAGTTTACAGCACGAGCTGTCTCGAACTACTGCCCGGCTCGTACTCAAGGATGCAAGAGACAAACGATTACTTGCGTAGGGGTTTTTAGCAGTTTCAGCAGACACAAATTATGACATATGTGGTTCCAGGTCTTTGAAATTCAGTTGCAGCTAACAATCTCAAGTAAAATCGTAATATAACAAAATTAACATGCATGCACACTTTTTTTACTGACTGCTCATCGGCCAAAATAAAAATAGCCAGCATAAATGAATAAGGTAGCTGTCCAGGTTCGGCTTTGCCACATCATTAGGCGCCGACATGAATTACTATCAGAATTAGATTCCTGCTTCGTAGCTGTCTTTGCAGTAGTCGTGGCTTCGTTCTCGTCAACGACAACTGTCACTGCATCGAGCCTTGCTCACATGTTTATATCACCTGCCGTAGCATACAAAAACCAGTTCGAAGAGCCATGTGCAACTATGGTCTGAGTAATGCTTTCAATATCGCCTAAGCCTAGATAAGTAAATACCCGGCTCCACATTATTATAATTCAGGAGTCCGGAATGTCTCAGAAACTGAATTATATGAACCGCTCCCTGCAAGCCCAGGAGGTAAGGTGCTCGCTCTTCACGAACGAGGTCGTGGGTTCGCATTCTGCAGTGGATAATCCTTTATTGGCAAGTGCAAGCGGTGGTGATAGTCGTTAAGGGTCTTCTGCTGCTATGCAAATGAAGCTTTCAAATCGGCTCCACACTGTCTTGAGATTAGAACTCGTCCGCCTCTTTGGTGGCGGCGCCAGCGAAGCTGTTATCGGCAAAGCTCTCTGGTGAGCCTGGATGCCACCAGCTGCTAGGATTTCTACTGGACGAACTACTCGTCTGCTGTCTATGCGCGAGTGGAGGAATTTTCTATCGCTTACGGGCGAACGAACCTGTGCAGTACAGCTCTAGTTAGACCGTCCGCATAGCCGCAGGTGTGACGAGTTCTTCTCGCCCCTCGAGTTACTGCACTCGACCAATAGTCGAGCCTTGAGTGACTGCGCTCGACTGGTAGTCGAGCGAGCGCTTCGACGATTTTTCCGTACCGAGACCTAGTGGTTCTGTGGACAGAATTATTTTTCTAACACCATTGGTAGACTACTCTCCCCTGAAGACGAGCTCGGCAGTCGACACTGACAGTGTCAGAATCAGGTGCACCATCGTTAGAGCCGACAGTAGCGGGCATCAGCTCGTCCGGAATGCACCAGCAGAATGGAAAATTAAGGCAATGCGATTGTTGACAGTCTTCACTGTCTCATTAGTCTCCACGCCTACACGCAAGATAAGCACCAGCTGCTTCTGCAGCTTCAATAGGATTCGCTCAACGTGGGAAAGTCGATGGCTTAGGACTTGTCGTCTGGTTCCATGAAATTATTCGCATCGCAGGCAGAAAATTGATTCCCTAGTGAAATGCACGCAGAGGGACGGAGCATCTCCACTGACTCAGCATTGAATTGAAAACCGAATTCGACGAGGCCCTTAGCCATTGCAGCTTTGACAATTTCGACACGGAACATACGATCGTTCGTGTTCAGTAGCTCATCAAAATGAGGCTTACGAAACACAAAATATAAACATTAATTATTAAGACTTCAAAAGTAGTCGGCACTGTCTGGCACATCGATTCCGTGAGTGCGATAAAAGTCTTCAACCTCGACCAGCAGGTCAGGCTAGCCAGCTTCGCTCCTCTCTGCCAATGCCTGGATGATAAGCTCGACCGAGTGCGTTCCATTCAGTATAGCGTGCTCTCCTTGTTGCCATGCATGCGATAGCTCATGCACGATGAGAGCACCACTCTTTCAATGAAGTGCAAGGTGTATGCGAATTTGAGCACGTGAGCTCGCTGTATCGAGATGCTGGGCTGGATCAGTTCGCCACTCAACCACCCTACCGTCGGCCTTGACCGTCGCTCCGAACGACCTTACCGTCGCACGGAGTACATTGATCGCGCCGGTGTAGTGCACGCCAGAAAGACGATCAACTCGTGCCACCAGCGCGAGTCAAGCACTGTCCTCTGATTCAAACCACGACTTGAAGCTCGTTGATAAGGTCCTGAACGATCTCCTCCTTTTTGTTGAATGGCTGGTCGTGGTGTTTCTCGAGCGATTCGTCATGTTGACGATGCCATTGATCGAAGAGAAGAGCAAGGTTACATCGGAACGCCGTTCTTGCACTAAGCAATCAGCGAGAGTTGTAGCTTATGACCACCAGCCGTGTCCACAGTATGCCAGCCAGTTCGCTAGTGTTCGTGACTAGTGTCTGCAGACCGCTGATCTCACGGCTCACGTTGAACGCAGCATGGAAGCCCCGTGCTCTGCAATTATCGATCTGACCACTCTAAATCGACCGCCGCGGAAATTGTTTCACACAGAGTAGAGCTTGCGTTTGTGACCTGCATCAGAAGGACGGTCATTATCGAAAAAATGCCAGTTTTGATGTCGACAAAGCGGTTGACGAGGGTCAGCTGCTAGTTGTTGCTTGAATTATCGCTTGTCGTGTCCGCGTTGATGACGTATTAAGAGACGCCCTGTTGACGACCCAGGAGTCCGCGAGTGAGTTTGGCATGAGCGTGCATAACGTGCTTCAGTATGTCAGGGCCAGCCATTGTGGCGCGTTTTGTGGAGCCTTCTCGAGCGCGATTGTGGCAAGCAAGACGTCCCGTTTGAACAGGAGCGCGAGGAAGTTGTTGGGGTTGACCAACTCTTTCCCTGCTTCAGCAGGAAACCGAGAGCGTCGAATGACCCTTCCAATCGTGTTCGATTGCAAGCCCTTGACGACGAGTTCCTTTTCATTCAGGAAATGTCTGACACTCTGTACTGCCGGGAAATCAATTTGAAAAAAAAGTACAGTTCTCGCAGTAGACTCTCTTTCAATTGTGAAACTATGGTTGATGAAATTGTCCCTGCTAAAAATGTCACGGCTGTGGAAAGAGAATAGGAGAAATGAGGACCAGTAGAGTCTCTCGGGTTCGAATGAGCGCTATAGCCGATCGTATTTCTAAAATCATTCTTGCTGAGATGACGGCTACATTTCCAAATGGCTTGGCTGGGTACATGCCATCATTCGACGCAATTGATGGAGCGGAGCGGCGCTGCTACAGTTGCGACAGACGAATGTCGTCTACAATTTTAAGGCTGTGCGACGTTATTGGAGGCTCAAGTCCGTGTTCGAGGTCAATGTCTCCTTGGCACTCCAGAAGGCCAAAGCGCTGAAGGAGTTGTGTCCCGTGGTGGTTCAACTGGCAGTTTGGCATCTCGTTTCTAGCGAAGTAGCTGCGAAACATTAGCTGGAACACCATCGCCATCCTTTGAAGAGAACGATTCAGCCTAGTCTGAACTTTAGTCCTTTTCAAAGATCCCTTTGAAGTCGACGATGGTGCGGCTCTCCAGGCGATGACTGGGCGGGAATCCAGACTACGAGCAGCGAAGCGCCGTTCGGGACTTACTCTTCGCTTAGCTTCGATTTAATAGGTGAATCGGGGCAGGAAAATGCATTTCCAAGCTATGGGTCCTGATTGATCAGGCTAGCAGTCAATCCCTTTAATTGTGCTGGTCACCATAAATTGGCGGCTGCATACAGAAATACTATCGGTATGCATGGAGTCGCGGAATTTAGGTATCAGTGCAGAACGTATAGACAAGACTAGAAACTACATAATCCTTTATATTAATTTTTTGAATTGCTTTTCAAGTCTCTGCTTTGAATTGTGGAGGGTAATTTATGGCAGCTGCCCCCAACTCAAACCCTCATCTGCCATTAGCTGCTTAAGGAGATAAGGTAATCGGCGATTCTGGGAATCGTACAACTTACGAATCTGAGCGTAGCATGATTTTTAAAATAAAGTGCTCTTACAGGAAAACCAGCCGCGTTCCTGACTTCTTGACTCCCGGTTTCGTTACTGGGTGTATTGGTGGCAGGACGACAGCAGAATGGCCAAGGCGGCCATTCCTGGCTCGTGCAATGTGGCCGCAGCAATAATCCACCCTGCTAACATCCTTTTAGCTGCTTCGTGGAGCAGACAGATGAGGCAAGGCTGATCTGAACTATGCCGGCTGCTACTGCAGTACCACATCCGGCTCGCATCAGCTGCAGCAGCCCACTAATAAGAGAGAAATAGGTGGATAGAGAGACATGTGCAGCGATGGAATGATCCCTCTAGTCCGCTATATTGTGACTTTAAAGCTACATATCTCAGATAGAGGTACAGCATTAGATTTTGAAAGTTTACTCAACACTAATTCAAAATGCATAGCATTTTCTCCATGCTTCAGCATCGCTAACGTAACTCTCGAGGGCTACGAATTATAAACAAATTGCCGATGTTCTGAGAAAACCTACACTTCTGCACGTAAATTATACACTAAAACTAAGATCAGCATTACAAGAGGCGAAGAAAGGTAAGTGGTGCAGACAGGATTCTCCCTTTATGGCCTGATAAAATGACCTGGTAATCCTACTCGTTTTTAAAGTCTAGATCCGTGCAAAAACGAGAGTTATCTCTGCAAGCAGGCTTTTGCGTTCATTTTCAATAGTCAACAAGAGGCAGCTGGAAACTGTCAGCCCAAGATCTGCATGCGAAGGACCTAGATAGTCGAGAGGGACGCTGCTTCCCTAATTTAAAGGACTTCAATCCTTGCATTTCAGGCAGCCTCCCTAGCGGCTATATCTACCAATACAAGTTTGAGTCGACCGCCCAAGCGAGCAGCATTATGCCGCAGAAGAATACGTACCGCTTTCAGTGCTGCTATTGATATGCCATAATTTTTACAGGGATCTCGCTCTCGAAAATCATTTCATATAAATGTTAGCCCCCCAAAGCAGTGGCAAAATCTTGGAAATCGCCTCTGACGATCTCGGTGATTCGTTATCCCGGTTATTATCTGGAAGCACCGGCTAAGCCGGCAAATACTTAAAGATGAGCTAACCGACCTATCGCTCGCCACCGTGTCGCATGGTGTTGCACTCATAGCTAGCCATCCCTGTGCAGGAATACGCTGCGGACGTAGACCACCCTGCGTTCCGGGTATGGGGTTGAGTAGTGCTCGGAGGAGAGCTGAGGTGAAAATAGCTCGACCCCCTCGATGAGAGTGGCCGGAAGTGAAACTTGTTATGTGGCTGCCCGACATTGCCATGTTCATGTCCAGATGGTTCGAGAATTATCATTTTTATTTTAAGTCTCAAGTATTCCCGCATTATTATTATTATGAAAATTGATAGATGCATCACCTTTCAGATGCGGTTAAAATTGACTACGAGCATTAATCTAGGGATGGCGATTAAAAGGCATTCAATCAACTGAGCAGAATCACGCCGTGCTAGGTGCAATGGAAAGAAGTTCGAGTTTCGTCGCTCGGGCCCAGTCAAGCTCTAGATACACTCATCCATCTTGCAGAAACCTTAACCTTTCAGTGGGTATTGAAGTTCACATTACTAATATGGCGTTCCTATGGATCCTTAAGAAAACTGAATCTATATTCAAGCGCTCAACGACTCGATGCAAGGGAAGCAATATTCAAGAATTATTAGTGTGCATAATATCCTGCTTAAAAAAACATGCAAAAGCACACAGCGCACAAGTATCATGCTTAGACATGCACTCACAGGTACACAAGACGACGCTCAGGGCGAGCGGTTTTGTAAGACCCCTGTGTAGATGCATCAATGAGTCATGCGTAGGTAAGCTTACAAAGCACATAAATATGTATAAAAAGACCGGGTAACTGGGGCTCACAGGGCAAGCTGAGCAGAGCACATTTGTCCTAAATGGTAGCTTATACCTAAATGGTGCGAAGCGTTTGCAGATGGTGTCAGAAGCCTTAAGCGAACTCCAGATTTTCGGTTCGTGGGCAATAGATGCGCACAAAAAGATTCTAATTCGTGCGAGGAACGGCGTCGCTACTACAAGCCTAGAAGCCGAGGTCCGAGAGCACGTGACTGGACGAGCGAACGAGGTCTCGTAGGAGCAACTGGCGCGAGCGAGTGAACTGACCTGAGTGGGCAACAATTGATGCTCTAATACAACAGTACCTGGTTCAATCGATTCAATCGCCCAGTCTACGGTAAAGGACTGCAGAGCGTCCGAACTTTACTTTGACCCTAGGTGCCGCCATTGCCAGATTGCCCACGTTCTGCAGTCTAACTACGAGGTGGAGATATTTCAACTAAAAACCCTTTCGGCTCCTAGTCACCATCGAAACCCACTTAAAGGATCACCGGCTGAGCTTGAAAAGTGGCCGCCAGCCCAAGGCAAATAACTAATCCTTTGCATTTGGGTTGACGGTTTCCACAACAATGTGAGTTCTTGTGTCTGGCAACATCTGAGAAGAGCAGTAAAAGTAAAAGCCTGAGTAACGGTCGTCTTAGCCAGCCGCTGCATAAACCGAACCGGCAATTTAGTGAGGTTCCCCAGATTGTGCAGCCTCTACGGCTTTGCGACCAACGACACCAACACGACAACCGGGCAAGTGCCTTTACAATAATAATAATAACGCCCTTGATAAAGCGCCCTCAGAGAACTCAATCTCTTTCTAGGCGCTTTACATTTGCTGCAGAGGGAAACGCGATTTAATGGTGTAATATCGAGTAATATCATGCTTGATAAACAACAAGAACAACATGGTTAGGGATGACATGCACAGGGTCAGCATGCAAGTGTGCTTAGTGGCAGCATGCACGGTGTCAGCACGAATAAGCACATGAAGGACGAATCACAGAGACCCACTAAATGCTGTCCTAAATAGGTGTGTTTTTAAGTTCTTTTTAAATGTGGTCAAGTCAGGGGATGTTCTGACGCAAGTTGGGAGTGAGTTCCAGGCTTTGGGAGCATACGAACTAAATGCACTGTCTTAAAAGGATTTGAAGTGCATACAAGGCATTGGTAAACTGTTATATTCCAAAAAGCGGGTGGTAAGATGCATGGCCTAATGGGGGAGTAGATCTGAGAGATAGGCTGGAGCCAAGGAATGAAGGGACCTACAAGTGGGCGACAAAACCTTGAAGTCGATCCACTGCTTGATTGGGAGCCAGTGCAGGTCGGCGAGAAGTGGTGTGTCGTGGCAACGGCGACGCTCACGACAGATAAGCCTAGCTGCGGAGTTTTGCACTGGCTGCAATCGCCTGATTGCACATATAATAATAATAATATTGCACTTGATAAAGCGCCCTCAGAGAACTTAATCTCTTTCTAGGCGCTTTAAATTTGCTGCAAAGTGATACGCAATAGATTAGTAAGTAAAATCATGCTTGAAAAACAAACAAAATGAATAACATGGTTAGGGGTTACATGCACTGGGTCAGCATGCAAATGTGGTTAGTGGCAGCATGAACAGTGTCAGCACGCATAGGCACATCGAGGACGAATCACAAGGACCCACTAAATGCTGTCCTAAATAGGTATGTTTTTAAGTTTCTTTTAAATGTGGTCAGGTCAGGGGATGTTCTGATGCAGGTCGGGAGGGAGTTCCAGGCTGTGGGAGCATACGAGCTAAATGCACGGTCTCCAAAGGATTTAAGGTTTGTACGAGGTATTTCTAGACTGTTGGATTCCGAAAAGCGAGTGGTACGATGCTTTGCCTGATGGGGTAGTATATCTGAAAGATAGGCTGGAGCCATAGAATGAAGAGACCTAAAAGTGAGCGACAAAACCTTGAAGTCAATCCGTTGCTTGACTGGTAGCCAGTGCAGGTCGGCGAGAAGTGGAGTAATGTGGCAACTGCGACGCTCACGACAGACAAGCCTAGCTGCAGAGTTTTGCACCAGCTGCAATCGCCTGATCGCACATGCTGGTAGGCCAGTAAGCAGTGAGTTGCAGAAGTCGAGACGAGATGTCACGAATGCATGGACCAACTTGGACGTGGTATCCTTATCTAAACAAGCCCTAATTTTAGCAATGCTATGAAGCTGAAAATAGGCTGATTTGACTGTGGAGCTGATGTGGTCGTCTAACGAGAGGTCGCTTTGGAATATGACACCTAGATTTCGAGCTGATGCAACTGGAGATATGCTGGCAGAGCCAATTTTGAAGCACATGCCGGAAGGCCTTTGGATGCGACCATTGCCTAGTGCGAGTACTAGCAAGGAGTGTTCCACTCTGTCGTAGCAGATCGATCCGCCACGAGTCGGCATTCCTACGCGCTGGGCTTCTTACTACCGTTCCTATCAAATACACTGGAAAGAGTCGTGGCAGACCATCTGAACTCATATATTGAAACTTCAATCCTTGCTAGTAAGTTCCAATCTGTTTATGAAGCTAACCACCCCAGAGAGTCAGCACTGCTTCGGGTGTACAATGACCAACTTAGGAATGCAGACATGGGTATAGTATATCTGCATGTTTTGTTCAATCTTTCGGCAGCTTTTGATACTGAGCCGTAATGGCTCACTAGGTAAGGCGGTTGCTTTTCACGACCTCGGCCCCGAGGTCGTGGGCTCGAATCCTGCAGTGGGTGATCCTTTATCGCCACTGCAAGCGGTGGTGATAGCCAGAAAGGCTCTTCTGTCGCTATACAAAAGAGGCTGTTAAATCAGCTAGCATTTATTATTTATTTATTGATCACCAAGTTCTTTTTGAGTGCCTCTCATCTCACCTGGGAATAACTAGCAGTGCATTGCAATGGTTCAGGTCCAATCTTAGTGAGAGACTCCAGAGCATTGATGTGAATGGACAAAGATCATCAGAGGAACTTCTGAAATATGGGATGCGTCAGAGCTCCGTGCTTGGTTGATTGCTTTTCACAGTTTGTACTCATCCTCTTTCAGATGTGATTACCAAGCTCAAGCTAGGCTGTCACTTCTATGCGGATGACACTCGGCTGTACCTTTGCTTTGATCATTCCCAGCCCTCCAGCACCTCAGATGCTCTTAACTCTCTTGCTGCATGTATAGATGACGTCACGTCGAGGGCAGCAAGTTTTCTTTGATTGAATGAGGATACAACCAACTTACTATTTTGGGGAAACCAAGCGTGATTAAGAAATTGCAAAGGCTAACTCTCAAAATCGGCTCTGCCACCAGCATATTTCCTGTTTAATCTGAGCGAAATCTAGGTGTCATGTTCTAAAGAGACTTTTCGTTAGACGACCACATCAGCTCCACAATAAAGTCTACCTACTTTCAGCTACATAAAATTTCTAAAATGTAGGCTGGTTTAGACTGGGATACCACATCAAAGTTGGTCCATGAATTTGTGGCAACCCGTCTTGACTTCAGTAACTCACTGCTTGCTAGTCTACCGACCTGTGCAGTCAGGCGCTTACAGCTGCTGCAAAACTTTGGAGCCAGGCTTGTCTGTCGTGAGCGTCGCAGTTGCCACATCAAACCACTTCTCACCGACCTGCACTGGCTCACAGTCAAGCTATGCATCGAATTAAGGTTTTTTGCTCACTTTTAGGTCCCTTCATTCTTTGGCTCCAGCCTACCTATCACATCTACCACCCCACCAGGCTAAGCATCGTACCAACCGCTTTTCGGAATCTATCTGTTTACCCATACCTCGTGCAAACCTCAAATTCTTTGGAGACTATGCCTTTCGTTCGTATGCTCCCAAAGCCTGGAAATCGCTCCCGACTTGCATCGCGTCATTCCCTGACTTGACCACAATTGAAGATAAATTAAAAACGCACGAATTTGTGACAGCATTTAGTGGGTCCCTGCAATTCGACCTTTATGTGCTTATGCGTGCTGAAACTGTTGCATTCTGCCACTATTCACACTTGCATGGTGGCAAAAACATTTTTTGTTAGTCATGGCATGCACCTAGACTAGGCAAAAGCAGAACAGCCACTGGCGAAAATTTCGAGTACAAGCCGTCGATGCTTCCGAAAGGCTCAATAGAAGAATTTCATAATCGCTATACATGCATTAATTTTTATTGTAAGCATTTGGATAGGAGCCTCTGAGAACTTGATCTCTGCAAGGAACTCTACCTGCGCTAGAAAGAAAGCAAGCAATATAAGTTTTTGTGGCGCCCTAAGGGTACAAAACCTCTTTTCAGGCGCCTTCTGACTCAATTAAAGAGAAGAAATAACCGAGAGTTTGTAACAAAATAAAAAATAAGGTATCGTGCTTGCAAAGGAATGCACAAGTGCTTAAGTATCGCGCTTAGACAAGTACGAGTATTCGGAAACTGGATGATGATGATGCTGGAGAATCAAGGCGGGCTTGATCGCATAATTTCTGGGTTCTGTCTTCAAAGACTACGGTTAAACCTAGTTTTCAAAACTTTCAAAATAATCAGTACAGAAATTTTGACGATACAGATTCTATTCAAGGAAGGGTAGAAGCGAAAAACAAGGAGACAGACTGGGTAGACTGTGACAGAAGAAGAAAGTGGAACAGGAAGAGACAAAGTCAGGCAGAGACAGGCGGAGACAGACGGAGAAAGACACAGACAGACGGAGACAGACGGAAACAGACATATAGAGCTAGAGGTATAGCGAGAGAGAGAGAGAGAGAGAGAGAGAGAGAGAGAGAGAGAGAGAGAGCAAGCGCGAGTGAGACAGAGATAGTGGCAAAGAGAAACAAAAACCGAAGCAATGGGCGAGAGAGCGAGACAGACTGGCAGTGAGATCGAGAAGGGCATAAACAAACAAAAATGGGCAAATACAGATGGGAAAATGTTGCGAGATTTCTGAGATTTATTTGCTGAGAGAAACCTCAGCCGGAGGTCCAGTGCGGGAGCACCAGAGCCGCATAACTCTGGCAGCAACCTTGGCAACCATCTCTTGCCACACTCCGGCCCGAAGCATCAACAGTCCACCGAGTGGTACAGCTACAGGAACTCTAAGATTTGAATGGAAGTAAACATGACAACTAGACATTACTTGGAAGAGATCGTGAAGTACCGCCGGAAAGTAGTCTTGTTTGTCAAGTTCGGTCTGAGCGAGGCTAATCATGACGAAGCGTTACGGAATTTCGACGAAGTCAATCGAAAGCATCGAATGCACATGGGCGTTCGCATACCGTCAGGCCTTCTCCTCTAACTGTGCAGAGCGTTGCATCGCATGTATTCGTTCGATAGCGTTTTCCATTAAGGCCTCTGCTCGCTTTAAGTCAGCCTGTCAACGTCAGACGGGGGCTGCCGTAGGTGCGTCGTCAAGGACGTGCTTTGAGCAGCTCGATCGCCTGAGCCGCGTTCACAAACTCTCCGTCCTGCTACTCTCCCGGTAAGTCTTGCTTCAGTCGTTGGTGCATACGTTACCGCCACTACCACGGGGGGGGAGGGGCGGGCTGTTCTAGACTTATCGAAGACTGACCGAAGAATTGACTGTTGAGCATGACTCTAGTTCTTGGCCAAGCGAAAGCGAGAATGAGCAGACGACCAATGGCCGGCACCAGCACCGGGCAGGCGCGTTTTCTTCGTTGCATTGAAAGGCTTGGCGGATAACGAGACAGGCAAAATCTTCGATGCGTCCCGCCTGCTCGAGTGACTGTTTATGGAACGCTAAAAAACTCTCCAGCTAAGAGTCACATAACAAGGCTGCGGACAAAAGGTGCAATCGCGGAAGGTTTAGATACAGCGGAAGGTGTGCTGCCGAGGGCCGGTTACTTAAGAAAGACACGCCCACTCCGAGGGTGGATCTAGCAGGCGGCCAGACGGAAGGCGAGCTGATCGTGTAAACTTCCCGCAAGGATGAGGATCGGTGCAGGACAAAACTCCTGGGCAGAAGCGAGACCAACGGTGTAACGGTGGATTCAGTGAGCTCGAGCGCCCACAACGGGGCGCCCAGTCCTGACGCTAACGGGGCGGGGAGGGAAAGGGGTTAGGCAACCGAGGGCGGTAGGAAGGAAGGTGAAATGCTAACGGAGGGAGCCTAAACAGCAAGCCGAGTCCAAGCGAGAGCGCTAGCGAGTGCGAAGGCTAGACCCGATCAATCCAGCCGATCCGATCGCCGATACGAGCTCTAGCGAATTTTCTAGAAGCTAATTGCTGAGCTTTTCTCTACTGACTTTGGGGGGGGGGAGCAGCAGCATCAGCAGCAGACGGGTGAGCGTGTGCACTAACCCTCGCGCTGGGGGGGGGTGGCTCGTCTCTCTCAGCCTGCCCTGAGCTGCCGCCACGCCGAGGCGGACACGTGAGAGCTTCGTTCGGCCACAGAGCGGCGCCGCCCCTCCTCGAGTTTAGCCGCGACGAGAAAAACCGGCGAAACGAGACAGCTAGCAGGTAAGCGCTCGCAGCGAGTTGCCTGGGCAGCAGTCGGAGACACGAGAGCCTTGTTCCGCTGCTGCCAGTCACCGGTTGACCCTTCGACAGCTTCGGGAGAGAGAGAGAGAGAGAGAGAGAGAGAGAGAGAGAGAGAGAAAGAGGCGGCAACGAGCCGACGCCGCAGCATGCGTCGCCTGCTGGCGCGTGAACACGTACCGCTGCGCGGCCGCCCGAGCTCAGCCGGGCGTGACTTCTCGGCCCGAAAAAAAACTTCCACTTCGAGGACCGCTCAGCCTGTCGGGTTCGAGGGCAGGTGTGCATTTGTCGCGCGACTACCTCGACGGGCTGGAGAACGCTCAACGCTGCGCTGGTGGCCTCGCGGCGAGAGCGTAGGCGCGAGCGGCGGCCGCCCGCCCGCTGCTCCTTCCTGCATCCTGATTTCGCTGGCCAGACTGCGGTTCCTGGAACGCTCGGGGCAGCAGGGAAGGGAGCGTTCGTCCGCGCGCGCGGGCCTGCCTCCACGTCGGTCGCCTGCTCAGTTCTGTGTAAGGTCAAGGCCAGCGAGCTCGTCGCTCGCACTCGCTCCGGCAGCATCCCGTTTGCGTCCGCCATATTCGCGGCGGCCGTGACTTCATGGACAGCGTGGCTGAACGGCCTGCCCGCCCGTTGCCGAGCCCCGGTTTCTATGCGCATCTAGAGTGGGCTCCGTCGCGCCCGCTCCAGCCTGCGCAGCGAGCTACGCAGGTGGTTTCGAATGCAGTGCATTGGCTATCCATAGCCGGCAGCAGGTATTAGCAAATGCACTCGAAAACGATGCCGCACTGCGTATTTGACCGTCTCGGTGAACCGCTCACTCAAGTCGGTAGCCTGGACACATTTTCAAGTCGGCAGCCCGGACGAATTTTCAAGTTGCTCAAAGGAGCCTCGCACAGCTGAATAAGTGAGGTTCAGTCTAGGTCGGCCGCTTGAACGGCAGTTGTATACTGACGGACAAATCTGAGCGGCTTTCATCTCGCTAGCCGAGAGCATTAGCGGTTTGCGTGCCGCTGCAGAAGGAAGTCGACTGCCGTGTGGCCTGTCGTCTTGCGGAATGGTAAAACCTCAAACTGTGGGCCAAGGTTTTGAGCGGAAAGCCGACGCGTACTCATCGAGCTCAGCTAGATCCTCAGGAAAGAATGCAGTCAGTAAGTGCCAGAAATCTCTGGGAAACACATTTCTCACACGAACTGCCGATGCAAAGCAAGAATAAAGGTCGCCACCTTCGACAAGAGCATCTGCTCGGTATTCGTCCTCCGAATAAGTTGCTCAAAAGATGGCGGCGGTAGCGCCGCGTCATCGAACGGCAGCGACCGGTCAGCGAGGGGGCTAGAGAGAGGGCGGCCTACCGCCGTCAGCAAACGCCAGATATCGATACAACTTTGATATTCACTCATCCCCCACCCCTTGTTGCTGCTGTTGGCTTATAGAGCGGTCTCGAAAGGTCAGCATTAGGGCCGAGCCGTTACAAACGCGCCGTAGCGGCTTCTGAATTAGAGTATTTTAAGATAAAAAAAAGCACTCGTGACGGCACTAGTCTGCTCGCTGACTAGTGCAAAATATCCGTGCAGCTTTTTCCACGAAACTCAACCAATGGGTCGCACGTGCTGAGTAGATACCACGCCAGTTGGCCGGCGGCAGCGCAGAGAGCGGAAGTAATAGAAAACTCATCTAGCTTACAACGTAAGAAATCCGCTCAGCAGTTGGCGTAGACCTGCATGCTGCATAGCCGCAGCGAGGCGCGAGTGTCGGCCACCATCCAGCCGTAGCCTAAAATTCATTCAAAGCCCGTGATGCCACCGATCACGTGATGCCACCCACACGATCGCTCGTGATGCCGCCGATCACGAAGTACAAGTGAATCACGCTCGCCTTGCCGACATTCGATCCTGGATGTCGGAAAGCTTCTTGAAACTAAACGACAATAAAACTGAACTGCTGCTCATAGGACAACTCAAGCGTGTGGCTGGATTAGAAGACCTTGCTCTTCTAATAGGTGATGCTGTTGTGCAACCACCAATCACCACGTGGTCGAAATTTAGGTGTCGTTTACGACAGCTGTCAAAATTTAACAAGCTTCATTCAGAAGACTGCTTCTACAGCTAGCTATCACGTTCCGTCCCTATCTAGGATTAGGAGCTGTCTTCCACGATCGCTTGCAAAAATTTAACTAGCTTCTTAATTCTGTCTCGGCTAGATTATTGTAATTCCCTTTTGGTTGGGCTACCAAAAAAGCAACTTGGCCACTGCAGCTATCTATGAATATGGCTGCAAGGCTAGTCTTCAAGTCCCAGAGATTTGACCACATGTCTCCTTTGCTACGAAAAGAGCTAGCATAGCTTACGGTTGATCAACGGATGCAGAGCAAAGTTGACTCGCTGACCCACAAGGCCTGCCACAGCTTGGCTCCCCTATACCTAGCTGAAGTGCTGGACCTGTTTCAGCCTCCTCGCACCCTCAGGTCCTGCACGGACTATAAATCATTGGTTCCATTCTGCCGCTTAAAGACCGTTGGCGACAGAAGCTGCAGCTCTGCAGGTCATACATAGACTGTGGACTCACTTCCACGATTCTACTACTCTCCTACTGCGCTATGCACAACTCTCATGTGAAGCACCCTAATAGTTTTCCTGTCTTTGTGGAGTTACAGATGGAGATACGTTACATTACATCCGACTCCAGGTGGTTGCAATTCAGTAGCCGCTAAGAGTCTCTATAGCCGTCTTAGTCAGGCTGATAGAACATTCCAGCATTTCAGTTCGTGGCCGACGAGATATAGAACGAGGGGCGTGTCCACGCCGAGAGGTCGACTTGGAGGCAGCGCAATGCCGCGAGAAATGCGGTGCCCCCTTGTTTTCCATGCCCAGCATGCCATTTTTATCGACACCGAAAAGAAAAAGAAAAAAGAACAAATTGGAAGGAGAAGCAGGAGAGAAAGAGGCAGCCGCCCGCAGGTGCATCGGCCCCGCCCCCCGGGTGCATCGCTCGTGTCCTGCACATCTGAGCTCGCGCTGCCAGCGAGCACGCTGCCGCCGCCTGCGTATGGCTGCGGCGCTTTTCGGGGTGGGGGGGGGGGCGATGGCGGCACGCACGCACGCACCCTAAGATGCGAGCGTGTACCTTCTTCATGACTTCCGTGACAGGCGAGGCCAACCATGGTACACAAGGGGGCGCTCTAGCTTGGCTGGAAGGCAAGACAGGATCACGGGTCAAATTACGGAGCGACAGTATCGAGAGCTCAAAATATCCCGAACGGCAATTCGCTCGACGGATGGGCCCGCTGATGGCTCGAGTGAAAGCAAACATTAGCTGATTTAACAGCCTCTTCGGCATAGCGAAAGAAGAGCCTTTACAGCTATCACCACCGCTTGCATGGAGCGATAAAGGATCGCCCTCCACAGAATTCAAACCCACGACCTCGGTAATTACAGGCGCTCAACCTCCATTCGTGCAGTTCACTCGCGACTCGAATCGACTCGGGCGCTTCAGCGGAAACTTAATGCCGAGGCTCTAGAACACTGCGTTGAACGTCGAACGTTGAACGTCGAACGCAGTGCAATGTCGGCAGCTCATTCGGCGGAGCCCTGGGTCGCTGAGCTCGACCTGCGGAATTGTCCCCTAGCGCGGCGAAAATATTTTATTTCAGCACGGTCAGTCCGCGCGGCCTACGGCCGCTCCGTGTTTTGAAATTACGGCCATGCGCTGTCACATCGAGGCCATGCGCGGTCAGGCCACGCGCGAGTCCTGCAACCGCCGCCAGGGGCTGTACTCGGCCAGTCGACGCCACAAACCGGCTGAGACGGTGCTTATCAAGGTGCCTCGCCTTCGACTCACCAGATTTCGAACAGGCCAGCATCTCTCGACCCGAAAGATCTATTAAAAGTTAAATGCACGCTTTGGGATCTCCCGGTGTGGCACACGCTCATATAGGGACTGAAAGTTATGTTGACTAGACCGTCGCTTCGGCACAAGCTTTTCGTCGGCAGAGAAGGCGCTAATAATGCCCGTTCCGCTCGCGCCAGCGCCCAATGCACCGGCGGCCAGTGAACTCGGGCGCTGCCAGCTGGTGCGCTACTCGGCAGCCTGCGGCCTGTCCCGTCGTTTGCGTCACAGTTGCCACATCACACCCCTTCTCGCCGACCTGCACTGGCTTCCACTCAAACATCCCATCGACTTCAAGGTTTTATCGCTCACTTTTAGATCCCTTTATTTCTTGGCTCCAGCCTACCTATCAGATCTACTCCCTCACCAGGCAAAGCATCGTGCCACCCAAGTTTCTGAATCTAACTGTGTACTAAAACCTTGTAAAAGTCTCAAATTTTTTGGATACCGTGCCTTTAGATCGTATAATAATAATAATAATAATAATAATTCACTTGATAAAGCACCCTCAGAGAACTTAATCTCTCTCTAGGCGCTTTACATTTGCTGTAAAGTGAAATGCGATTGAATGGTGAGTAATATCATGCTGGATAAACAACATGAATAATATGGTTAGGGGTAACATGCACAGGGTCAGCATGCAAATGTGGTTAGTGGCAGCATGCACAGTGTCAGAACGCATAAGCACATCAAGGACGAATCACAGGGACCCACTAAATGCTGTCCTAAATAGGTGTGTTTTTAGGTTCCTTTTAAATGTTGCCAAAGCCTGTAACTCACTCCCGACTTGCGTTACGACATCTCCTGTCTTGGTCACATCCAAAACGAAGCTACACGCACATATTTATCACAGCGTTTAGTGGGTCCCCGAGATTCTTCTTTAATGTGATTATGCGTGCTGACACTGTGCATGCTGCCACTAACCATACTTGCACGCCGACCCTGTGCATGTCACTCCTAACTATTTTATTCGTGTTGTTTATTGGTCATAAAACCGCTAACCATTCTATCGTACTTTCTTTGCAGCTAATGTAAAGTGCATAGAAAATGATTGAGTTATCTGAGGGTGCTATATTAAATGCATTATAGCAATAATATTAATTATTATTATTATATAGACCTTTCAGCCGGTCTCGAAATGTCTGTGCATGCCAGCTCCCTGCCCGATTAAAATGGTACCGCTCAGCGGCACCACATACCATCGCGTTAGGCGAAGTTGAACGGCCTTGCTGTCGCCAGGCTGCTAGGCCAGGTGGCTTTCGGGGTCGTGCAATAACTACCGTTTGTGAGAAGCACACAATAAACGCTCAATGGTGCCAACATTTGATGCTCCGAACACTGTGACTTCGCTGGCGTGCAGACGACATGCTAGAGCCTGGCCGGATGGTAATTTAGCTGGCTATTAACAAAGAAAGTTTACACAGTATAATACAAGATTTTCTGCTAATTCTGCAGACCGAAAATGTATTTCCGAAACTTCATTTTGCGTCTATATCCTTAGCTTCCACCAGAGCCTTTATTTGGGCGAACAGCATTTCGAACAGCCCTGCGCTCATTCACAATATTCATTTCTTAGTCGTCTTCCTGTCCTACCGCTCATTCATGCGTCTTACGGTGCTGCTGCTGCTCAGCTTTATATCTAGTGGTGCTGGTGAAAATCTATGCATATTCCGATGCTGCAGTTCAGTTATAGGCCGATTTCTTAGTTGTGTATTTGGTCTAGATGAGACCCAAGATTCACGGCCAGAATCTCTTCGATGGCCGCTAATAGTTGTATAATGTCTTCCGCATTATTCTTCCTTGTAATGTACGCATGTATGATAGGATGCACTTCTATTTGACATCAACTTAAATCGTACGTGAAGCCCCCACTGGCTGGCTAGAATACTTTATAAACATTCCAAGTCCGCGGAGTTCGTAAAGCAATCTAGATTCCGAAGAAAAGCCACAGAACGCCCCTGCCGTCGATGCGACGCGCCCAGGTAAGGACGCTATTGGAAAAGACAAGCCCAGGCCAGCTCAAGGCGCCTGGCTGTTCCCATACACTGATTTAGTCGGTACAAAGCTTGTATCGCTTCAAATCAAGCTAGGCTCGCCTCGTCCAACTAAAACCTGCCGAAAGCTCGATGTTGAGGCGTCTCTTTGGATTTTGTCACGTCCACTGAGTCTAAATTCAAGCAGCCAGCGCTAGTATAGGCCGGCCGTCTTATCGATTATCGCACATATGACATAATTTTAATTTTATATAAAATATGCGATCTCCGTTATAATCCGGCTGGCTATAACGAGATGTTCTCGTGCGATGACAGCGGACCAACTGCCGACTATGGCACATCTTTTTCAGCGGTCCTGAACTGCTACTTCTATGCTACTCACGACCTCAACTGCTCTCCTAACTCTGCTATGCTTCCCACTTTCTCTTTGTTGCGTGAGACGAAGTCTGTTGGCTACCGAATGCGTACCGAAAGCCGCTTAGGCTGTGAGTGCCCTATACAAAACTCTCCTGCGTAACGCCCACATGGTCTTTATGACTTTGTGGAGTTACTGACGGAGATAAATTACATTACATATAGCTAAAGATCCGCAGGTGAAGCACAATTGAGTACATCGAGCCATGCCAGGGCGGATATAGAGGATTTGTATGCGACCACGAACAAGCCGCTGGTATCAAACGTCACTGGATGCCGTGGCGGCTTCTCTGAGGCCACAACAGGAGCGCTCGCGAACGGTGCTAGTCCTAGCCGACACGCTACAAATGTCAATGCAGATGGCGCATTGAAGGTTGGCTAGTGAGTTACCGTTCCTACCTCGAGACAGGAAGCAGACATTCCAATGGTAGCAGAGCACGATAGCAAAGCAGAGCGTCCGCAGTTGACAGGCATAGTTGGTGCAGTACTCGCAAATATAGTCACGAGCGTTTGGAATACACACACATATATACAGGCGCGCATGCTGACACACACACACACACACACACACACACACACACACACACACACACACATGCTGGATCCAAAGCAACTTTCAGCACTTGCAATATCAAATCTTACCAAATGAGCTGCTACGGTTCCTGACCTAAAGTCGCTTGCCCCTTACGCGTTGCTCGTAGCGGTGCTAGTCCTTACAGACGCGTGGCAAGTACCAGTGAAGCTGTCACCAGTAAGGACTGCAGATACGCACGAAGGTAAGCGACGGTAGTAGAGCACGGCAGTACTTAAGAACGCCCATGCCTTACTATAACAAATCCGTGTCCTTATCGTAGACCGGTATAGTTTATGGCCAAAGTGAGTAAAAAATGTAGCCCATGAGTAAGGTGCTCGCTCTTCACCACCCGATTCGTGCGTTAGAGTCCTGCACTCGTTCGATCCTCTATTGACTTTTGCCTGCAAGCGGTGGCGATATCCGTAAAGGCTCTTCTGCCTCTATATAAAATAAGCCGAGCTGGTTTGATCCAGCGGTTAAAGTGCTCACCAAGGCCAAGATTTGGCTGAGGTCGTGGGCTCGAGCCCCGAGGCACACTGAAGCGCCTGAATAGAGATCAAGTTCTCTTGGGGCGCTATACACATGAATTATATATATTTATATATATAATATGTGGCAGTTAAATAAGCTCTCCTTAAATGTACTGCGAAAGTCTTTGAGTGAGACTCAGTATGAAGCCCAAACAACAACTGGCTTGTTCGAAGCCCAAAGTACCACTGACGAATCTTTGTCATCTTACACTGTTCCTTAAGTTTTTTAAGTCAGGAGCCACTAGTAATCCCTAAGGATTTTCTGATGCGGAGTAATTGCAACCCAATTCTATACTTCGCTCCTGTGCATCCGCTCTACTTTTCCTGTTTGAGAAAGGGGGACTAAATCTGCTGAGAAAGACGAGAGGGCGTCGCTCGAGGCGAGCCTGTCATTTGTGCTGAGGATGAGAACTCTCACCGCTTGGCGAGTTCAGTGCATCCGATAAGCATCTGGACACTAATGGACAGATTAGCAACTTTGAATATATCTCCAACGTAGGTGAACCGATACCTCCTATCCAGTTGGCGCTAAGCGGACGAGTGCTTACGAGAAGTTATCGATCGCGCCATTTGCGTAATTGCGTAGTAGCGCTCTACCCACTACCCACACGACCGCTGCAGACCTCCACCATGTCCGGAAGTTGGGGCGGGAGGCAGCGGCCATGGGCAGCGGCAGCCAGTAGCAGCGCACTGCAGCAGCCTCCGCTCGCTTCAATCTCGCTGATGGGTACACCCAACGTGTTCCTCTAGGCCCGCAGCAAAGCGCCGTCCGCGGTTAGGGTTCTGCTTCCTCAGAAAACTCCCGTGCACGCCAAGGTCATCGACCGGCCGCGGCAGCAGCAGTTCTCGGCGTCTGGAGCGGCGGCGGCCGCGAACCAGTACAACCCGGCGTCCTAGCGTCGGCCGCTCCGGACGCTCCGCTCTAAGGCCTCAGTCCGCCGGGCACCAGTCACGCGTTGTCGGCCCGCTCGAGCCCTGAGAGCGCCCGATCGACTCGGCCGAGCGAATCGAATGACTCGCGCGGCAGCCCGGGCAGCTTTGCTCGGTGGTGTTGTTGCACGCACGCACACGCACGCGCGCGCGAACACACACACACACACACACACACACACGCGCGCGCGCACACGCACACATGCACTAGCCGCCGAAAAAGAACGAGAAGGCTACTATTCGCATTCAGCTAAGCTCGCTCTTTCCAAGCCGACTTCGCCAGCGCCTCAACCTATCGCGCCGGCGTCGCCCAGTTGCACTAGTCTCCTGCTGCCGACTGAGGCGCACCATGCCAAGCCGTCCTGAGCTGGTAATTTCGCTCTCTTCACCATCTCAACTGCCCTCCCGACTCGGCTGTGCTTCTCACTTTCTCTTTGTTGCGTGTGACGAATTCTCTTGACTACCGAATACGTGCCGAAAGCCGATTAGGCTTAGAGTTTGCTATGGGAAACTCTCTTGCGTAACACCCGCTTGGTCTTGGTGGCTTTTCGGAGTGGCAGACGGCGATATAGTGCGCATCAAATGACACCAGCCTCGCTCCCGGCCTCGATCCGATACGTGCACTCGCTGGGGAGCGCGTGCCGGTTGCGCAACCCGCCCGTACTTAGCGGCGACGAGAAAAAATGGCGCAGTTGCACTCACCTTGCCTAAGTGCCTCTTGCGCTCGGGAGGCGTGATCGCTAGCAGAAATTTGCCGTCGTCCCTGCAACGGGCAAATGGGCTCGCTCAGGACGCCACCTCTTCGCTCCACGTCGAGCGAGCGTTCTATGCGTCGAACGAGCAGCTCGCCGAGGATACTGGAGGCGAGATGAGGACGAGGAGTGGCTCAACCAAGGTTTGAAAACCTTGCAAGTGCAGTCGGCGAGCGGAACTGGGAAGCAGTATGAAAATGCAGAAAGCTTCTCGGGCGAGCACTCGAGGGTTTGCATCAGCGCACCTTGACGATTGATCGGGAGGCATGCTAGGAGAGCTAAGGTACCGAAAACGAGCAATCCGTTCAAATTACATTTGCAAGCGTAGAGAGTCTCATGGTTTAATGTTTATTATTTAATGGTGATCCGGGAGGTAAAGACGCTAGTAACGTACTCCAGAGCGTGCGATCTAGAAACGTAGTGCTAGCGGCGGGTCGCAGTTGAAATTCAAAGGAGTGGCCCCCTTCCGTAAGATTCTCTCATTAAAACTCGGCGTCGGAATTTACGTGAGCTACGCCTAAGTCCAAGGCAGTAATAGAGTGTTTCTGGCACTTTTATTGCTATTATTCAAGCTTTATTTTTTCTCATTGACACTTTCGCCTGTCGACTCTAAGTCTTGGAACGGTGTGCATTGCTTATCGGTGCTAGGGGCTCTCAAGAATACCTCTCATTTCAGTAACCTTTGATGGGTTGCTATGGCTTTTATTTGTAGAATACTTATTTTTCTATCGAGATATGTCCTTTTTCGTAGCCTAAGTGTGACCTGCTAGCTAGCAAAAGTGGAAACACCCAGCCAATGCCCAGTCAAGCAATAGCTTCCAGAGCATTTCGGGTTCAGGTGCTCGTTTTTGATGACCGAGGTCGTGCACTTGAGTCATGCAGCACATGTGAACCACCTAGATAGAGATTAAGTTCTCTTAGGGCGCTGTCAAAAAGAATGATGAATTTTCTTTTTCTATATTTCACGATCCACTGCTAAGCGTGTGTGAATCTCACGTGACGGCTCGCACTCTTCTTATCTTAGATCTGTTAAATCTCTCTTTTTAAAGCCCCTCTGGCAAACTTGTGTGCATTGAAATGTGGATATGGGGCTCATTACAAGATTCCTTTCGAAGTTGACTGACACGTGCATCAGGCGGGTTTCGTGGTCTGACCAAAGGAAAGCTTGTGAGATGTTTTTTTTTAATTCCTTGTAAGCATCAATTTTCTTTTTGGCCGATGCAGACTATCGTCAGTGCGCACCAGAACTACCCAGACCAAAGCTCCTCTGACACGCAATAGGATACCCAGCCGCTGAACACCCTTTCAAAGCAACTATGTTCATATATATATATATATATATATATATATGTATATATATATGTGTATATATATATATATATACATGATTCATTTGTATAGTGCCCAAAGAGAACTTAATCTCTATTCAGACACTTTAAATAGGCCATGGGCCTCGAGTCCACGATCTCGGCTAAATCTTGGTCGGGGTGAGCACCTTAACCACTAGACCAAACCAGCAAAGCTGCAGTAACATTGGAATGAGATGGCGAGCAGGCAGTTTGCAACTATGTCGAGAGGCTTCCATGCGAAGAAGACTTTTCAAATTTACCTTGGGAATTTTCTGTGAAAAAGTGGCTGATATAAAACGAGGGGAGAAAAGAAAATTGCTGCATCGAGGAAAGCCGCCTATTTGATAAATGTATGATGCTACTTGATGAGCCATTTGCATACCATTCAAACCAATGCCCATCCTAGTGCATTTTTAATATCTACAGAAAAAATGAATAGCGAGCACACTGTAGGAATCATTGTGATATTTAGTTTGGTAACTGAAGTGTGGAACGGAGGTCGAGCTCGGCACATCGGCGCTGATTCTGGGCACTTTTAAGAAAGCTTTATTTGACCATATGATTTTCAAGGATGCGGTACACAGAGCAAGGTTTCTTTCTCTACGTTATGCATTTGATCAGTAGAATTACGCGAGACGGCTCTCAGTACGGATTAAAGACATGGGAAGACTGCAGTGAAAGCATCCTTTAATTAACGCTAATGAGTAACACAATCTTTTTCCAAAAAATAGGATTGTTTATTTTCAAAATTTCGCTCTACACCAGGCATGCGAGCAAAATCATGCCCTGATCAAATGTAGTCGAGGAGCTGCTGGAGGACTAATTGAGAGTCCGGGGGCTATGCAGTGCTTTACGATTGGTGCCCCATCA
The DNA here is from genome assembly GCA_009760855.2 of Cristatella mucedo. NCBI lineage: Eukaryota > Metazoa > Bryozoa > Phylactolaemata > Cristatellidae > Cristatella > Cristatella mucedo. Next base: position 4,926,074 of record WPIO01000011.1, on the reverse strand, counting down.
GTGTGACGTCTACAGCGTCTAGCAGCAAATTTTCTAAAACTAAACGATGATAAAACAAACTTACTAGTTATGAGCAAACCCAGCGTGATTCACAAATTGGAAAGGCTGACGCTCAAAATTGGCTCTGCCAGCATATCTCTAGTTGAATCAGCTCGAAATCTAGGTGTCATATTCCAAAGCGACCTCTCGTTAGACGACCACCTCAGCTCCACAGTCAAATCTGCCTATTTTCAGCATCATGACATTGCTAAAATTTGGACTTCGTTAGATAATGATACCACGTCCAAGTTGGTCCATGCATTCATGGCATTCCGTATCGACTTCTGCAACTCACTGCTTACTGGCCTACCAGCATGTGCGATCAGGCAATTGCAGCTGGTGCATAACTCCTCAGCTAGGCTTGTCTGTCGTGAGCGTTGCAGTTGCCACATTACACCACTTCTTGCCGACCTGCACTGGCTACGAGTCAAGCAACGGATTGACTTCAAGGTTTTGTCGCTCACTTTTAGGTCCCTTCATTCTTTGGCTCCAGCCTATCTCTCAGATATACTCCCCCATCAGGCCAAGCATCGTACCACCAGCTTTTCGGAATCCAACAGTCTACCAATACCTCGTACAAACCTCAAATCCTTTGGGGACCATGCATTTAGTTCATATGCTCCCAAAGCCTGGAAATCCCTTCCGACCTGCGTCAGAACATCCCCTGACCTGACCACATTTAAAAAGAACTTGAAAACACATCTATTTAGGACAGCATTTAGTGGGTGTGCGTGATTCGCCCTTGATGTGCTTATGCGTGCTGACACTGCATGCTGCCACTAACCACATTTGCATACTGACCCTGTACATGTTACCCTTAACCATGTTATTCATCTTGTTTGTTTATCAAGCATGATTTTACTCACCATTCTATTGCATTTCCCTTTGCAGCAAATGTAAAGCGCCTAGAGAGAGATTGAGTTCTCTGAGGGCGCTTTATCAAGTGCATTATTATTATTATTATTGCATTATTATTACAGCCGGAGTTGGAGTGCGAACTGTCTTCGAACACATCCGAACATCGAGATGCTAGCATAACACTACATGGACATGGAGAAGCTTTTCGATAAAAGTTTTGTCGTCGAAGTTCAGTCACTGACAAAAGTCATCGAGCTTTATGAAACTACTTTATGGAAAACTACTATGACATGTAGGTGCTCCACCGCCGAGTATTCTTCAGACAGTTTGTGCATGAACCACTGAGGGTCCCAAAGTAAGCTGTACCGTGTCACTATTGAGCCTTAATTTCTGAAAGGTTGCATTAGCGCCTTAATTGAATTTCTTACCCTTTTTAGAGAACCAACCCAAAATATTGCGTCAGAGCCTCAACTAAAAAGAAAACAGTGAGATGGTACGCTTCAGACTCCCTAGGATGACTTGTGCTTAATTGATTACAGACATAAAACAGCACCTCGGTAGTTGCATTTGACGTTGCCGTTTAACTCGACCTAGAGGTCGAAAGCACGAACACCGGCAAGGTCAACTGCCGAGCCAAATTGGTGCGCCGCTCCTACTGTTACTGTATTCACAACTCCAGACCCAGGCTATCCAGCAGGCAGACGGTCGCACATGGCTGGCAGCACTGCATGGTGGTGCTGCAAGGAGCGGCAAACCTACTTGGTGGTGCCGATCACCGGAGCACCGAGCAGGGCTGCCCGAGCGGCATCGCCCAGGGTGGCCGCCGCAGGTCCTTTCGTTGTCAGCGCGTCGCTCTCGGCGTCGTGAACTCTTATGACGGGTGGAGGCCTGCGAGTGACCGGAAGTGCTCGAGCTCACTACGACGCTACTGAACCGGAGGAAGAGGCGAGAGCCGAGTCCGCGGGCAAGCTCAGCGCCAGCGCTCAGCTGCTGTGCTTGCTAGGCGGCCGTCGCTCTGCGAGAAGTGCGTCTGCCGCCTCCGCTGCCTCCGTCGCCTCAGCCGAACTGGATGCGGCAGTTTACGAGCTCGGCGGAGGAGACAGCTTCATTCCTCTGTCAGTTTTACTACCCGCCACCCCGGCCAACTCTGCTGCTGCTGCTGATCCTGCGTCAACTTCCGGTGAGAGCTGGCCGGCGCCGGCCCGAGAGTAAACGGCTCGGCAAGCGTGGGCATGCACGGACCCTACTCACTGTTTCCCTATGCTGCCGCTGCTGCTGCTTCCTCCACGTCCGCCGCCACGCCCGATGCCACCGAAGCCGCTCATTTGACGGGCGTGTCGCGCCTAGCCCGAGCGAGAGAGAGGGGGCGCTTGAGCGCAGTGCCTCTTCGTCGAGCCCTGCTGGAGCCGGGGAGCCCTACGTCGGACGGCAAGCAATGCGATCGATGGCGAGCACGTGCTGCGCGCGACAGATCGATTAAAGCTTGCCCGGAAACGAGAGAGGGAGAATTATTGAAGGAGAGAAGAGCAAGAGAGCGAGAGAGAGAGAGAGAAGGGTGAGAGGGAGAGAGAGAGAGAGGACAGCAAGACAACGGGCGGCTCGAGAGCTCAAGCGACAGTGACGGCTTATGTCGCACCACAATCCGCACGCACCGAAGGCCTCGAACCGGACCGAGCCACAACAGCCGGCGTCTCGGCAGCAGAAAGCGTTCCCAGAGGTGAACGAGCACCATTGAACGTGGATGCGTTGCTCTTTGCGTTTGCATTTTGACGCCACTGCATCGCATGCTGCTGCGCCGCCGAGTCCGCCCGAAGCGCCCGGCGATGGCTGAGGCAGCGGCCGTGGCGGCAGCTGCGGGCACCCGTTCGGCGGTGGCTGTCAACAGAGGCCGGCCAGCAATTGAACTGCTGCCTCTAAGCCCAAGTTGAACGGGAAGCTGTGGGCGGAGCTGGCCGACGTCAGACCGTGCAGCTGGCGCGATCGGTTCGCTCTCGCCGACGCTATCGCCGTTCGGCCCGACGGAGAGCCACACTCAATCGCCGCCGCTGACCTTTCGGTCGTCGCTCGCAGCAAGTGGCAGCCGAAGAAGGGGGTGAGGCGAGCGCGAGTGGACGAGACGAGCGCTGAGGTCGCGGCGTTTCTCGACCGGTCCGCTTGAACAGAGGGGGACGATACCGATAAGGAGTTGAAGGCTAAAGGTTGGCAAGCAGGGCCAGCCAGCCAGCCAGCGATACGGCGATGGAGCAAGAGCAAGGGCTAGAGCAAATGCAGGAGCAGCAATGAAACTTCAAACCTCGCTAGTAAGATCGACGGTTTATACTCTCCCTCTTGCTGATGTGATTGCCAAGAACAATCTCGGCTTTCACTTCTATGCGGATGACACTCAGTTGTACCTTTGCTTTGATCCCTCCCAGCCTTCGAGCACCTCAAATTCTCTCAACTCACTTGCAGCATGTATTGATTACATCCGCACATGGATGGCAGCAAATTTTCTAAAACTAAACGATGATAAAACTAACTTACTAGTTATGAGAAAACCCAATGTGATTCAGAAATTGGAAAGGCTGACCCTCAAAATTGGCTCTACCAGCATATCTCTTGTTGCATCAGCTCGAAGTCTTGGTGTCATATTCCAATGTGACCTCTCGTTAGACGACCACCTCAGCTCCACAGTCAAATCTGTCTACTTTTAGCTACATGACATTGCTAAAATTCGGGCTTGTTTAGATAAGGATACCACGTCCAAGTTGGTCCATGCATTCGCGACATCCCGTCTCGACTTCTTCAACTCACTGCTTACTGGCCTACCAGCATGTACGATCGGGCGATTGCAGCTGGTGCATAACTCCTCAGCTAGGCTTGTCTGTCGTGAGCATTGCAGTTGCCACATAACACCACTTCTCGCCGACCTGCACTGGCTACTAGTCAAGCAACGGATCGACTTCAAGGTTTTGTCATTCACTTTTAGGTCACTTCATTCTTTGGCTCCAGCTTATCTCTCAGAACTACTCCCCACCTGGCCAAGCATCGTACCGCCAGCTTTTCGGAATCCAACAGTCCTCCAATACCTCGTAAAACCTCAAATCCATTGGAGACCGTGCATTTAGATCGTATGCTCCCAAAGCTTGGAACTCCCCCCCGACGTACGTCAGAACATCCCCTGACCTGAGCCCATTAAAAAAGAACTTAAAACACACCTATTTAGGACAGCATTTAGTGGGTGCGTGTGATTCGTCCTTCATGTGCTTATGCGTGCTGACACTGCATGCTGCCACTAACCACATTTGTATGCTGACCCTGTGCTTGTCACCCCTAACCATGTTATTCATGTTGTTTATCAAGAATTATATTACTCACCACTCAATTGCATTTCCTTTTGCAGCAAATGTACAGCGCCTAGAAAGAGATTGAGTTCTCTGAGTACGCTTTATCAAGTGCATAGTTATTATTATATTATAAAACAAATTTCTGCGGCGGCCACAGTAGTGCAGCCTCGTCGCAGCGGCGCTAGGGCTGGCAGGCTGGCTGGAGGCGTCGGGCTAATTACCAGCAGACATTTGGAATGTGATTAAAATCTTTTCTTCTATTAACTTTGAAGTCAGGAACGTACAGTGCCAGGTATGAAAAATCTTGCGTATGAAAATGTTAAAAAAGTGCAAAATAAAAGTTCAAAATAACAAAGAAGTAAGATTATTACGAGGAAGCAATAGATGATTGAAATTATGCATGCTGTAAAGCGCCTAGAAAGAGATTAAGTTCTCTGAGGGCGCTTTATCAAGTGCAATATTATTATTATTATTATTATTATTATTATTATTATCTTGGTTTAACTATCTAGGTGCGAAAAGCATTCAAGACCTACTCGGCAATTTTTCCTGGATTCGGAAACAGTTTCACTTTTCAAAGAACGGTTTCAGTAGCACCATTAGAACACTGTGGAGTTATACATTTTGGATGGGTGAAGTATCCCTCATTCGAAAAATCTACCTTTACAAAGGGTCAGGCAGTCAGGAAATGGTAAGGTGTGAGACCAGCGGTGTTTTACAGCAGCATAAACTTAGTTCTAGACTATGCAGGTAATCGGCAGTGTAGTTAAAGCGAGAAACCAAACACTGCATTTTCTGATGAAGCACAGAGCAACTGAATGAGGCGAAGCTGTTAAGAAGTATTGGAAAACAGGAAACTGCTTTGGAAGTCTTGAAAAATACCTGACACGCTGAAAACCCTTGTGGTTTGAATAGAAAAGGAACGTTTCCTATGGGATTTTCATGCGGCGGTTCAATTTATCACATGCATGTGGCTAACTGAAATAATCAGAAAACTTCTTCAATTCTTTTTTACCAGAAAGTGCTGTTGGGTGGTAGTTCATTTCCAATACTTTATTGATTTCCTGCACCACTTTGAATCACGTCAGACACGGTCGTATATAGTCAAAATAGCATGCTAAAAAACCCTCGATGTGAGACGATTGCATTGATTGATGAGAGAATGCGCCAAAAATGGCAGTGGACAGAGAGTTTGATATAGAGGGAAATACTTGGACCGTGCTGTGAATGTTGCTTCGCTGCACTCAGACGATAATATCGTTCAAAAGTAGTGATTCTGTCGGAAGCCAGTAATATAAAAGTAAAGTAAAGTAAAGGTCAACTGATCACAAACATCATTTATACAGCGGCAGAGGATCCTTAGTGGCTATCGTGTGCTTGCAGTAGACAGCAAAAATGTACAGCTGCACGATTCGAACACACGAACAGCCGAAGCGCGAGCACTTTACCTGTGGGCGGGTATTTCCAGAAATGATACCCGCAGATGCTGCTGCAAAGCCGGAAGTCATTTAGCATTTTCTTGCACTCGGTAAAAAAGCGTAGGTGATTGCATGCCCGATTTGTAACAAACATTAAAATCTTACGTGGACCCTAGTTTTTGGTAACCATTTATTGGTCAGCAGTTCAAAATGTGCTGACATACGAAAGAGTTGTATCTAGATCTCTGGGGTTCACCAGGTTTTTTTGACAGCCCTGTTTATTGGCACATTGTTTGCAAATTGTTGAAAACGAATGAGTCGTTACGGAATGGGGCACGTCACAGCCTTTGGGTTCGCGCATGGAAAATATCACTCACTGTTGCATATCTGGTTAAATCATTCCGCCGGCTCAGCCTTATTGACACCTGCAGGA
>WPIO01000011.1:4902500-4915000 GCA_009760855.2 Cristatella mucedo | reverse complement strand
CATGGTGGGAGCCTGGGGAAGATCTCATGGGCTATCAGGGGCTGTGTGAGGCTCAAGACTATGCGAGTATTGAGCTCATTCGGCCTCTTTGCCGTTCACGTCGAGCACCAAGGAATGAAATAGTTGAAAGTTTAGTATCCTTGCACGACTTGCTTAAATTAGCACGCATCGCCTTCTGCTGCGTACCAGCCTACTGGACTGATTACATAAGTAAATTTACCATCTGTACTTTAACAGAAGGGTTCCCCTTAAGAGACCGACTTGGAAAAGTCAAGCTGTAACGGGAGCCACTTAAAGTTCTTTTCGAGAACCATTTCAATGCATGCCGGACCTCTCTGTAGATGCATCGCACATCTTTGCTTCAAATGTGCACAGTCAGGCAAGCCTTGTTGGCCTCTCTTCCATTACAATTTTCTGGCTTCTTTTAAAAAGAAGCGGCAGCATTCCCCGAAAGCTCAAAGCCCAACCTTTCGTGACGAGGAATCAAATAGATAAGTTGAGCTTTTCAGCCCCTCTAGAAAAATGCTCATTCAACTTTAGAAAAGATTGCAAATCAGAATTAGAAGCAGCTCCCAGACCAGAAGTTTTTTTACACGCCGATCAAAAAGAAACTCGTACGATAGCAGTGCTGCGCCCACCCCGAAGGCAGCCATGCCGGCAGACTCACGTTGCACCATCTGCAAGTACTGGCAGCAGAATCTCCCGAGAAGGAGCTTGGAGCACAGCTCCCAAGTCCGGCTACGCAGAAAGCTGTGCAGTAACCTCTACAGAGCCGTTCTTAGCCTTACTCGTGGGACAGCTAGAAAGCTTGGCGCCTGAAGCGAGGCGCTCGCAAGGCCTCTACAGATTTGTTTAAGTATTGTAAACCTCCTAAGCAGCGCTAGAAATATGGCTGTCATTTCAAAGATTTATGATGGCCCATCTGGAAACCTACGCAATGAGAGCCGAGTTTACACATTTTTTTTTATTCCAGTCTAAGAAAATTGCTAGATTCTCTCTGGAGCCGTATGTTAAATCTTCGCACAGGAGGCGCACATCCTGAAGAGCCCCTAAAGCCACTCTCCAAAAACGGTAGCTCCTCGCTGGAAGCCGTTGTGTGTGCCCACTGGTTTTGTAATTGGCGAATGCCGCACTTCATTGGCAATTGTTTCGGCCATTGGCAAAGCTCCGCGTCCGGCTACTTTTGAAGGGTTGACTCCTTGAATCCGGGTGATTCCCGAAGATGCATCCCTCGGTGACTCATATCCTTGCTCTCTAGGCTCAATACACGCATACGCGCTCGCGCGCGCGCGCGCGCGCGCGCGCGCGCGCGCGCGCGCACACACACACACACACACACACACACACACACACACACACACACACACACATGTAACCGAGTTCCAGGGGTAAGAGGCTAGTTCCCGCAAAACCCCGTCATACTCCGGCCATGCTGCCGCTCGCCATGCCGCCGAGCTAGGGTAAGACGAGCGGCCGTCAGGGTAAATTTCTTTATAACAACGCATGCGCCAACAACAGGGGAACTTAACAAGTATACAGGGAGGGTCCTATACACAGTTCACCATGGGGGTGCAAGACGACGCAGCAAGCGCGAACAAACGTGTTAGTTGGGGTCAGTCGGCTTCCGCTGTCCTGTCGTTGTACCGACTCCGAATCCAACAGTACGAACGTACGCCGTCCAAAACCCGGCTGGCTGAGTAACTGCTTGGCTAGTCCGAGTCGACAACTACCACAGTCGTGAGTTTCCACCGAAAGACGCCAACACACGGGGGGGGGGGGTTCACGAACACGGTACACGGGGAACGCGGAATATACATGTCTCAACAACGAGCGAGCTATCCAGCTCCGCTCGGGCCTTGGGTACTCGTTCCCTTGCGTGCGTGGCAGCATCGCCGGAGCACGCCTGCACGAATCCAGGTGCATAACTTGGTGAGACCGGGAGCCTCCAACATCATGACTTACTTGGCCAACTTCTCCTACCCAAGAGTCCCGGTGACCCCACGTCACTGCACATGCCATAGGTCCGACGCCGGCCGAGCCGGTGACCCTAACCCTCATTATAGCCGTCCGGTCCCAGCCAACCGAACCCAGCCTGGGTACACACACGCTCGCGCACACACGCGCACGCACGCACGCACGTGCACACGCGCACTCGCAAACATACACAAGCACGCACGCACACACACACACACACACACACACACACACACACACACATACATACACACACACACACACACACACACACACACACACACACACACACACACACACACACACACACACACACACACACACACACATATATATTTACACATACATATACTGCGAGAGGAATAGATCTTGAGGCACTTTCATTAAGTTCACGCTTGCGCCTCCGTGAGACTCACTACATCTGCTGCTGCCAGCGCAGCCGCAGACACACTTCAAAGCCTTGCAGCCAGCCGAGAAGCCCCATCTACAGCGCTTCTAATGGGGCGAGGTTGGGTGGTCGGCCTAAAGGGCACATTCGCTAAGGGATGTGAGCCAGAACGATTGTAAACTTGCTTGGTGGCAACCAAGCCCTCCAACAGAATTTCGAGAGGCTGTAACCACTTAACCTCCATCTCTTAATCAATAGTCAGCACCAGTAACACTCCTGCAGTCTCGGTTAGAAGTCCAGCGCAGCACAGCGCTCTGCAATAGGATGCTGAGCACACAAGACGCAGCTAAATGACAAAGATTAGGATCTAAATATTAAAGATTAAAGCAGCTAAAGATTGTTTTAACTTGAAATTCCAGTCGAACATAGTAATTTGGTACATTTTACGATATTTGTATTAGAAAAGGCAAGCTTAGTCTGTAAGCGGTTCCGGTCACGGATGATCTCTACAGCGAATCGCGTGCTTCTGGTTGCTACCCAAGCCAAAATGGCGGCATATCACCGGCCACCTGCGGCGAGATGAATGCAGATAAACAAAAGAAAGTATCTTCGCGCCGCGAGACCCACGATCGCGCGGAGCAAGTAACTGTAGCACCAGCTCCTCCCCCAAGATCTAGCAGAGAGGACAGAAGCCGCGCCTGGAGCGCCATCTGGAGGCCGCTGCCAAGCCGTAAGTACTGCTGCGGCTCACCGCCGTTCGTAGATAGATAAAGCCAGCTAAACGGTGCACCGCTGGAGGTCACGCTTTCCCTGAAAACTATCTTACGCCAGTCTATTGTTCATATCCGTGCCAATTTTGGTTACTTGAGGACAACGCCCAGCTGCTGGCATCCGTGCCAGCACTGAGCTTCCGATTGGTCAATCAACCAACGCCTAACTGCCGAATGCGATTCGGTGCGCGTCCACGCGCAATAAGAGGTGGCCGCGCAAAAGAGAATTTATGGCGCCAACCTAACAACCGTTACTAAGGGGTCGTGAGTTCGTGGCGTGAATTTTAAAGGGATACGCACGCGAATAGGGGATTTTACTGAACTTAGTTCGCAAGCGCACAATATCGTTGCGCGTCTATCTCAGTTTATCCTTACATTCCTCGCAGGCTCTCACCAAAAAAGCAATCTTGGGGGGGGGGGGAATACGTACCGCACTTAGGCTGCCTACGTCTGTAGTGGAGAGCGACCCAAATAGGCGGGTAGCCCGAACAACCGGAACCTAAACCCCGATCTGAGAATGAGGATTCCGCCTCCGACTTCGCAAAAAGGCAGGAATACCTCGGACCCTAACTCCTGACTGGAGAACCAGGGCTCTGCTTCCACGTTTAAGGCAGGAAAACCTCCACCTTTTCCAATTGGCAGGAATACTGGGGGTGCGTTTAACCTACGAAATACCTCATCTACACTGCACCGGGCTACGTGCGCGCATGCACACACACACACACACACACACACACACACACACACACACACACACACACACACACACACACACACACACACACACACACACACACACACACACACACACACACACACACACACACACACAGACACACACACACACACACACACACACACACACACACACACAGACACACACACACACACACACACACACACACACACACACACACACACACACACACACACACACACACACACACACAACACAATGTGCGAGCCACGGGCACTATATAACTATATTCGGTGGCGTCCACAGAATTTGTCTGGTGTTGAATCGCTCTTTCTGGTCAACCGCCTGCGAACAGCCTGCCCTACTCCCTCGCTTTCAGAGAAAACGAGTCCGGCAACTGCCGGCAACGGCGTTGAAACGGAGCCGAAGACGAAGAAGTAACCCTGAGTGAGCATCGTCCTATTCTCAAATAACTAGCTGGGACAATGTAGTCAACAGGCCAGCCGACATATATCTGCCTGCCGGTTCTACCACGACTGCTGCGTCATCTTGCTCACAGCTCGAGAACGCAGGCGCTTTTCAGCCACCTCGCTCGTTCTGACGGGACCCGTCTACCACGACCACTGCGTCCTAGAGGATTCAGGTGCTTTTCAGACACATTTCTCGTTCTTACGGAAACCCGTCTAGCAACTCTCGGATGGCTGGTGGCGACAGCGACCTTAGGCGAGGCTTCCCCATTCTTAAATTGCTAGCCTGGACTATAGGGCTGACAAGCCAGCCGATGTCAATCACCTTATAATCCTACTACGACAGCTGCTTCCTCCTGCTCAACGCTCTAGGATAGAGGTGTTTCTCGCTGTGCAGTTCTTGTGCACCCTAAAATTGAGCCAGGCCGGCGCTGGGCTACAGTACTAGTCGCGTCGTATATTCACCATACGGCCTACTCTGCTATTGATGTCAAGGTATACGCTCGAACTTCAATTCAGAATAAGCTCAGAGCTCGTCTGCGATGATAGACGCATGAATTAGTTGGGGTTCAAGGATCATTGAGCGGAAAATAGTAACGGAAGAACCCGCAGAAGTTACTTCGCTGTGTGAGCTTAGTTTAGCTTATGGGCGTTTATTTCAACGTGTTCTCTAGAAACAGAGAGCAAGAAGACGGTCAAGAAAATTAGAAACTGATTGCTCCTTTGGGTCTGTGCTGAGTGGGTACAACATAACCAGTGTGGCGATGCTGATGGAGACGAGCAGCAGTAGATGCAGGCCATATATTAGTATTAGTATTAGTATTTGCAGTCCATCTCGAATCGCCACCTGTGTGTCGACATCGCTGCGAGCAAAAGGCAGCTGTCGTGATAATAGTCGTACGAGCAGTCGCTGCAGCATTAGGGACCACTAGCTCATCGTCGGCTAACTCAGGACCTTATGGAGCCGAGGCTCCCGGCTCCCTCAATGCCTCAACGACGCGCGGCGTCCAGCGGAGCGGACGCGAAAAAATTCTAACGGCTCGCGGCAATTAGTCCTGCTACTGACCTGGTAGATCGATCTTCAGAGTCAAAAGGTCCCTTCAGACGTTTCCTTTGCTGATTTTGAAATGTTACTCAGCCAGACCTACGAGGCTCGTCGCGGCAGTGTTCTTTCGTAGCCTCGTATCCGATCTACCAAGCAGCATCGGGTCGCGTGCAGTCACGTGTCCTCTCTGGCCACTGAGCTGGCCGTCGCCTGTTCTTTTTAGGTTTTAGGGCCTTAGGTTTTATTTTTTGGGTTCAATTCTGTGGAGTTCACTTCTGAAACTATCACGCAACGACACCTCATTTCTCTCATACTGCCAGCTGTCACTTTTCCTGTCATCCTAGCTGCTTACTTCCGTAGCTGTCCACATTAATTAACAATGCTTAACCCACTTCGCTGGTGGCATGCTTTGATGGCCGCTTACTGCCACAGATCTTGCACCGAGCGCTAATTGTTTGAGCGATCAGGAGAGGAAAACTGGCCAGTGTGACGCTTCCATGGTCCGCATGGCTTTTCAGGAGTTTCCCCACAGGCATGCCTACTCTGCGATGTTAAGTTAGGGTGCCAACAAATATGCAGCTTACTTTCTCGCTCCATCTGTCTATCACACTTCAGAGGATGTCATAGCATCTGAGAAACTGAATGCTTGCCTTGCCGATATTCGATCCTGGATGTCGGAAAACTTCCAGAAATTAAATGATGATAAAACCAAACTGCTGCTCATAGGACACCCTAAGCGTGTGGCTGGATTAAAAGGCTTTGCTCATCTAATAGGTGATGTTACTGTGCGCCTATCACCACGTGCTCAAAATTTAGGTGTCGTGTTCGACAGCTGTCTCAATTTCAAAAGCGTCATTCAGAAGTCTGCTTCTACAGCTAGCCATCACATCCGATCCCTATCCAAGATTAGGAGCTCTCTCCCACAGTGGCTTGTAAACAATTTAACCAGCTCCTTAGTTCTGTCTCGGCTTAATTATTGTAATTCCCTTTTGGCTGGGCTTCCAAAGAAAGCTAATAGGCCACTGCAGTGGTCTATGAACATGGCTGCAAGGCTAATCTTCAAGTCTCAGCGGTTAGAGCTCGTTCCTCCTTTGCTGAAAGAGCTATGATGGTTGTCGGTTGAGCAACGGATATAGAGCAAAGTTCTTATGCTGACCTACAAGGCCCGCCACGGCTTGGCTCATTCGTACCTAGCTGAACTGCTTCATCAGTTTCAGCCTGTTCGCGCCCTCAGGCCCTGCGCGTGAGAGCACGGCACGGGCGGCTAAGTGTGGTGTAAGAAGCCTAGGTCAAGCATGACTGCACGGACCCAGCCGCTGGTAATTTGATATCGCCTCAATTCGGCCGCTGTGAGAAATCTGCTCGTGCGTTGTCGCCTCCTTGCAAAACTATGCTCATTATCAATGTGTCTTGCAATGCGAAGTTTCCTGTAACTGAAGTTAATCTGAACGCTTGTTTATATGCCTGTTGATCGTTCAAACAGAAAATGCTACTTACTCTTGTCCTCTCTCTCCCTCTCTCTCCCTCCCTCTCTCTCTCTCTCTCTCCATCTCTCTCTCTCTCTCTCTCTCTCTCTCTCTCTCTCTCTCTCCCGTTCCCTCTCCCTCTCTCTTTTTATCACCCTCTCTCCTACTATCTCTCCATCTCTCTCTCTCTCTCTCTCTCTCTCTTCCTCACTCTCTCTCTCTCTCTCTCTCTCTCTCTCTCTCCCGTTCCCTCTCCCTCTCTCTTTTTATCACCCTCTCTCCTACTCCCTCTCCATCTCTCTCTCTCTCTCTCCATCTCTCTTTCTCACTCTCTCTCCCTCTCTCTCTCCCTCTCTCTCCCGTTCCCTCTCCCTCTCTCTTTTTATCACCCTCTCTCCTACTCCCTCTCCATCTCTCTCTCTCTCCATCTCTCTTTCTCACTCACTCACCCTCTCTCACTCTCCCTCTCCATCTCTTTCTCTCTCTGTCTCACTCTCTCTTTCTCCCTCTCTCTCACTCTCCCTCTCCCTTTCCACCTCTCTCTCTCTCTCTCTCCATCTCTCTCTCTCTCTCTCTCTCTCTCTCTCTCTCTCCCCTTCTCTCTTTCTCTCTTTCTCTCTTGCTCTCTTTCTCTCTCTCTCTCTCTCCATCTCTCTCTTTCTATCTCGTAAGACCGGCCGGTCCCAAGAGGGTACGGCTCCTAGGCTCCTTTCCTGCTCCAATGCATACCATGAAATTGGCTTCGCCCAATCCTACAGATGGGCGCTCCAGATAAACAATGCAATTTATGTCGTAGCAGTAGTGGTTGCTATTATCCCCCACCTGCGTTAAGTTGACAAATGGCCACTCGCCCGGAACGCTGCAGCGCAGCTGGTATAGATCGGCAGTTGCACCGGGCACGCCTTAAATAGCTAAGGGTCCTGGCAACCAGCCCCTATCGGCTGTAGTCCGCCAAGCCGCAGTGGGCCTCTGCCTCTGGTCGCAAGCCGCGTCGATCTGAGGTTCGTGGTGTCCCTTGGGCCACTTCGCTCCTCGGGAAGCGGCTGCTCAACCCTTTGGGTCGCGTCTCCAGCCACAATAAGGCTGGTCATCGGAAGCGACAAGGCCAGGGTCGGTTTCATAGCCGTCTCGCTGCATCCTCCCGCCGAGCCTCCAAGAGGCGAGGTCGCGTTCTCCACTCACTTGAGGAGTGAAGTGCTCTGTGATCGTATTGCTCGTGCCCCGTTGGCCCGGCGCTCCTCTGATTGCCTACAATTTCTAGTCATTTTTATTCTCATGCCTTAAAAAATGCTCCTCGCTTATTACGGAAGTAAGCACACATCTGTGTCACCGAAAGTAAAGCAAAGAACAAATTCACTTCATGGTCATGCCCTACTGCTATAATGTAATGTAATGTAATGTAATGTATCTCCGTCTGTAACTCCACAAAGTCATAAAGACCATGTGGGTGTTTGCAGGAGAGTTTTGTATAGCGCACTCACAGCCTAAGCGGCTTTAGGTACTCATTCGGCAGCCAACAGACTTCGTCTCACGCAACAAAGAGAAAGTGGGAAGCATAGCAGAGTCAGGAGAGCAGTTGAGGTAGTGAGTAGCATAGAAGTAGCAGTTCAGGACCGCTGAAAAGGATGAGCCATAGTCGGCAGTTGGAGAGTAGGTGTCTGTGCATAAGAATTGTAAAGGCGAGTTCCACAGTCTAGGATCTGCAGAGCTAAAGCATCTGTTGCCAACGGTCTTTAAGAGAAGGAATGGAACAACTCATTTATTGTCCACACAGGACCCGAGGGCGCGAACAGGCTGAAACTGGTGCAACAGTTCAGCTAGGTACGAAGGAGTCAAGCCGTGGCGGGCCTTGTGGGTCAGCATAAGAACTTTGCTCTGTATCCGTTGCTCAACTGGCATCCATCCTAGCTCTTTTAGCAAAGGAGACATGTGCTCAAACCGCTGGGAATTGAAGACCAGCCTCACAGCCGTATTCATAATCAGCTGCAGTGGCCTATTAGCTTTCTTTGGTAGCCCAGCCAAAAGGGAATTACAATCATCAAGCCGAGACAGAACTAAGGAGCTAGTTACATTTTTACAAGAAACTGTGGGAGATAGCTCCTGATCTTGGATTGGGACCGGACGTGATGGCTAGCTGTAGAAGCAGTCTTCTGAATGAAGCTTTTAAATATGAGGCAGCTGTCGAATATGACACCTAAATTTTGAGCACGTGGTGATGGTCGCACGAAAGCATCACCTATTAGATGAGCAAAGCCTTTTAATTCAGCCACACGCTTAGGGTGTCCTATGAGAAGCAGTTCGGTTTTATAATCATTTAATTTAAGGAAGTTCTCCGACATCTAGGATCGAATATCGGCAAGGCAAGCATTCAGTTTCTCAGTTGCTGCAGCAGATTCCGACGGCGAATGAAAAATACAACTGAGTATCGTCAGCATAAAAGTGATATCCTATTCCATGGGCCCTAATCATTTTCCCTAGAGATTGTGTGTAAATGGAGAACAGCAAGGGACCGAGTAGAGATCCTTGAGTGACTCCGCAGGTGACCCTTCTCGTGAGTGAGACCTGACCCCCACACGACACGAATTGAACACGATCAGACAAGTGCGATTTAAACCACGCCAGTGCTTCGTCTGCCAGACCGATCGTAGTTCTCAATCGTTCAAGCAGAACTTCGTGATCAATGGTGTCGAAGGCAGCAGACAGATCTAGCAGAGCTAGGGCAGTGACATTCCCGTCGTCGTTGCCACGTAGAATGTCATTGTTAACACGGAGGAGAGCAGTTTCAGTAGACTGCTGCCTCTTGAACCCTGATTAAAATGTTTCTGACATTCCATTATTTTCAATATGTTCAACCAGCTGCCTAGCAACAATCTTTTCAAGAATCTTTGATAAGAACGGAAGAAGGGAAACCGGGCGATAGTTTGCTGGGACCTCTGTGTCTAATCCAGGCTTTTTAAGAATAGATCTAACGATTGCCGATTTAAAGGACTTGGGGACGACCCCAAAGAAGCATAAAAAATCTTAGTTATAGCAGGGCTAAGTTGATCTGCTAGTGAAGACCACAGAGATGAGGGAATAGGGTCTTCAGGAGACGAGCTCTTTTTGCTAGACCTTATCAAGGTAGCCACATCTCATGCAGAAACCTCGGACAACCTTTTAAGAAAGGTCACAGGTTGTGGAACCGCGATTTCTTTAGTCGGAGGGGCTTAATGGCACGAATGTGCACAATTTTTTCAGTAAAGAAGGCTTAAAACTTTTCGGCTGAGCCCTTGATATCTGGGGAATCAGACCTCACAGCATTGGCCAGTAAATGGTTTACTGTCTTATGAATCTGTTTAAGGTCCAACTAGCAGGAATTCAGCTTTCGGATGAAAAAAGAAGCCTGGTTTTTCTAAGCTTTTGGGTGTAAACTTGAAGGAAGTCTTTGAAATTGACTTGACCTGCATTAGACCCCGATTTCTTGAAACGACGTTCAAGCCTTCACTTAACCCGGCTCATCTTTAGGAGTTTTTTGTAAATTGAAAGGAATCTCCACGACTTTGAACACGGATAGAATGAACGGGAGAATGCTTGTCAAGAGCACTCCTGAGTGTCATGTTTATCGCATCAGTGAGGTTATCGAGGCTGCCGGTCGAGTCTGAATGCAGATCAATAAGACCTGCATCACAAACAGATTTCAAAAACCAGTCTATGTCAATGCTCTGTAAGTTCCGTCGTTTGACAAGTTCGACATTACCCTGTACATACAAGGGAGCAGGAGCAGTAAATGAAACCGAACAATGATCTGAGAGGGTCAGTGGGCACACCGCGAGGTCAGTGGGGAGGACATCCTTAGTGATCACGAGGTCTAGAACGTGCCTACCGACGTGGGTGGTACGATTGACGTGTTGGACCAAGCCAAAATCTCCAGACTGTCAAGAAACGAGCGGACCTGGCCGTTACTAGGGTCGTCAACGTGAATATTGAAGTCTCATACAATCAGTAACGGCCTGTCACACACAAATATTTTAGCGAGGAATTACGCGACAAGCATGGCCTCGCGAAACTCTTACTGAAACGCGGTATTTTATTCGGGCTCGCTTTAAAGGGTTCCGCGCCCCGCAGCAGGAGTATGCACGACAAGCACTTTAGCCGCTGATGTGTCGAACCAAACGAAAAGACCCGCCAGACGTACGCGCCTAATAGTTCGGACCAGTCCAGCGAAGAACGCCGGCAAACGTGGCACGCGTCACGTGACGCTCAGGCGGCTCGGCAGTCGGCGCATGCGCTCTCAGTCGCATAACGCTTGCGCCGACGAACGCGTACCGAAACCGCTGTCGGTGCGTGACGATCTGGCTTCCGTGAACTTCCGGGAACTCGTCATCGCGCGACCGAGAGAGATCAGGTAGAGCGCCTGCAGTGGAGCTCGATGGGCGGGCCGGATCGTACTACGACTTCCGCTTTAGGGATTGCAACGACGTCCAGTCGTCATGCGTTCGGTTAGCTTTAACGCTGCTTTAGCCGTGTAGCGCGCGAGATTTTGAGCTTTCCGGCAGCGAGATTGTCGGTAAAATAGACTCAGACCACTGAGGCGTGACGGGATAGCGGCGCATCGCTTTAAACCAGTCTGTAAATGGAATATTTAACGACAATTGGTCAGAGAAAACAAGCTTTCGAGGATTGCTTGAGAAAATTCGGAGTGCGCCCCCTATACGCCCCCAATACGCCCCCTTATACGCCCCCTATACACTTCTTATACGCCCCCTATACGCCGAACAGCAAATTGCGTGGGGCAAACGAGATATGCAAGCGAAGTTATGGCAGCGGTAACCGACATGATACAGTGGCGCCAAATCGAGGCACTTGTTTCGATTATAAAAATCATGACCGCTTTACACGATCCTCAGATACTACGGACGTCTTCGTGCTAAGCTTCGTACTTGAAAGTGTCAGCTGTTTGACTTTACGGCAGCAGTACATAACGGAACTGCGTCTTCGAATAAAATGCTGACCCTGTGCATGTCACCCTCAACCAAGTTATGCTTGTTGTCTGTGAGCATGCTACCACCAACCATTCGATCGCGCTTCATTTGCAGCGAATGTAAAGTTCCTAGAAATAATAATAATAATAATAATAATGCTCTTGATAAAGCTCCCTCAGAGAACTTAATCTCTTTCTAAGCGCTTTACATTTGCTGCAAAGTGAAATGCAATTGAATGGTAAGTAAAATCATGCTTGAAAAACAAGCAAAATGAATAATATGGTTAGGGGTGACATGCGCAGGGACATCATGCAAATGTGGTTAGTGGCAGCATGCACAGTGTCAGCACGCATAAGCACATCAAGGACGAATCACAGGGATACGAACTAAATGCACGGTCTCCAAAGGATTTGAGATTTTTACGAGGTATTGGTATACTGTTGGATTCCGAAAAGCAGGTGGTACGATGCTTGGCCTGGTGGGGGAGTAGATGTGAGAGATAGGCTGGAGCCAATGAATGAAGTGACTTAAATGTGAACGACAAAACCTTGAAGTCGATCGGTCGCTTGATTGGGAGCTAATGCAGGTCGGCGAGAAGTGGTGTGTCGTGGCAACAGCGAAGCTCAAGACAGACAAGCCTAGCTGCGGAGTTTTGCACAAGCTGTAATCGCCTGATTGCACATGCCGGTAGGCCAGCTGAGGGCGCTACATCAAGTGTGTTACTTTTATTTT
>WPIO01000011.1:4890000-4897500 GCA_009760855.2 Cristatella mucedo | reverse complement strand
AGTCAAATTGCGCTAATCGCATGTCATGAATGACTTTAGTATTGCCATTTGATGATAACCTAAGCGTGATACTTGTTTGCTTTTGCACATGCTTGATACTAAGCGTGTCAAGAACATTTTATTATTGATTCCGTGGCAGTAAATTGTACAGCAATTGGATGGGTATCTCTTACTCTTGAAGTGCTATAGAATATCTATTTATTATTATTATTATAATAAGGAGTAGTAGTAGTAGTAGTGGTAGTAGTAGTAGTAGTAGTATTTACAGCCTATGGAAAGCGCATATATGGCGATTTAGTTTTTAAGCGTTACAAACATGTTTCATTGTGATTGTAGTAATGATCGCCGCAAGCGCAATGCTAATGAAAAAATGTTTGAGGTACAGGTGCGGCGCCAAAATCTGTGCAAATTATGCACGTAGGCAAGGGTAAAAATGGGTGCAGCGACGTGGCTTGGCACTTGTCGTAGCTGTACCATCGAAAAACCACTGTCAATAGCACTAACGGGACAGATCAAGCGCGAAATCGACAATGCGCCATGGCCGGTTTGGCACGCCTTGAACCATCCGTCACTGTCGAGTAGCCTTCTCTGCTTCGGGGTCAATCAGGGATCAATGCTCAATCGAACCTCAATGAATTGCATATCCTTATTTTGCTGAACTTCAGCAGCAAATGTGGGAAGTGCACCTCACCATAAGAGCCTCCGGAGAAATGAATGCAACGAGCGAGCATTCAACCGAGTTGCGGCGTACATTTATTAGAAGTGTCAGAGCTTGGGTGACAGACACCTGCTATTCATAGAAACGATTGGTGACAGTGCTTTTGGAACTAAAATATATTGATATCCGGAAGTCAGGTGTGAGAAACGCTGAGACTTCAAAGAAGCGGGAACTTAAATGTGCTAGTAACGTCCTTGGAATGAATCCGGTGCAATTATTGGAAAAGACGTCGTAGGCCACTAGGTGACACATGTAGCATCTGCATTAGCAAATGCAGGCCTCGGCTGAAGCTGCATGTGGCGAAATTGGGTGGCCCGAGACGTGGCGTGGGAAGGCGAAATTTATTATTTAAAAATAGAGAGCGTGGAACTGGCTGGATAAGCTTTCTTCACGTGAGCCTTATCTGACGATGGGATGAACGATGTGATCGTGTGTTTTCAACGCCGACTATAGCTTTGTGAAGCCTTTGACTGTTGTAACCTTCCTTGAGGCACCTTCTAACCAATCTGGCAACGTGAGTGCTTCTCTTAACTAACATCATACATATTTCTTTAGCCTTAGGTCATGTCCCAGCACCTTTCGAAGAAAGAGGCTGCAGTCAGGCCCCTACGTAAGAAAGCAACGCTAGACCAAGGGAACTTGAGCAACTTCCGCCCAGTCTCCCTTCTGCCGTTCTTATCAAAGATACTGGAACGAATAGTGTGGAATACCGGCTGAACTCGCATATTGAAACTTCAAACCTTGCTAGTAAGTCCCACTCTGGTTTTAGAGTTTATCAGGTCAAGCAATCTGCTCTGCCCATGCGAACGGTCCGCGTGGCATTAGTTGTGTAGCCTTGAAACAAACTGACGATGACGATCCAAACTTGAGTTTCTCGCAGTTTCTCAAACACCCTCATCACGGCATCATCAACTCGTAGGTGCAGCACTAATACGCACAAAGTCATTATCCGATAGTAGCACGGCAGCGACAAAGAGCACTCATACATGTCATAATAGTAAGAATACATTTGCATAGCCCCATTGGTGAACTGAATCTCTTTCTAGGCACTTTAAGATGCTATTTTTAAAGCATTACTAATTGTTTGGTCATAACATCCGCAAGCAGCAGGCATAGTGTTAGCAGGTACACGCAAATGAAGAACGAATCACCAAGACCTACCAAATGCTGTAATAAACAGGTGCAATTAAGGTTCTTTTTGAATGTCTTCATGTCAGGGGACGTTGCTACGTGCATCGGTAGTGAGTTCCGGGCTTTGGGAGCATAGGAACTAAATTTGCACGGTCTCCAACGGTTTTGAGATTCGTACGCGGTATGGCTAAGCAATTCAATTCACACTTGAGCACAAAAATACCGTATCCATAACTTAAGCATCTATTTGATAGCAGCGGAGAGTTATAGGCGTTCGACCATGATTCATTTGCAGCGCATGTAATGTGCTTAGGAAGAGATTAAGCTCTCCGACGGCGCTATAAAAGCGAATTAGTATGGATGCAAATATTACTATGAGCTCCGGCATGACAATCAGCGTGCGAAAAAAAGTTATTCTTTCTAGCCGAAAGCCTTTATTTTAGCCCTGGGCAGCACCGAATTCAGCGAGCCGCGTCGGCCAAGCGGCCGCCACCTGTAGCCGCCGCGAAGCACGCCGGCCGACCGACCGACCTGCGGCCGTGCAACGAGCTACCGAGCCGCCGCTTCAGCTTTCCCCCCCAAAAAAAGCCTGACAAATCCTATGCACTCGCTAGGATCGCAATCCTGCCTTGGTCCGGCCGCCATTTTGACTTTGACGTTGCTTCGCCGCCGCTCGGCTAGCATTGGGGAGGGGGAGGGGGGGAGGGGGTCGTGTGCGTGCGCTCGCCCGCCGCCCGCGGTTCCCCGCTTCGTCCGGCGCCGCCGCCCCGAGGTTTCTAAGCTCGAAGCTCGAGAGACGGCGGATTCGTCCTCGCTCGAATGTGCGCGCTCGGCCCGCCGGGGCCGGTGATTTTACGGCTGGTCTAAGGCACGTGCGAAGCGGCTGCCGCTGCGTCGTCGTCGCCAGAGCCGCCGGAAGTCGGTCGGCGCTGGCGCCGGTGGCCCTCGAACAGCTCTCGCACAATCTCGCTGACGATCAACGCGTTGACGTTGGTGCTCAGCAGGCGCAGGACGAAGATGCCGTCCGAGCGCAGGTAGTGGTCAGCGAAGTCGCGCAGCGTCGTGGCGCGTTCCGCGTAGTCGACGCAGTCGGTGCCGTCGGCGCCGCCGCCGCCGCGACGCTGACCCTGCGGCGGCGGCTTTACCGACAGCGCCTCGTCTGACCCGTCGCCGCCGCCGGAGCCCATGCCGCCGCCGCCGCCGCTCATGCTGCCGGCTGCGCCGCTGCCACCGCCGCCTTTGCCGCCGGCGCCGGCGCTGCCGTTGCCGCCACCGCGGCCCCTGCCGCCGGCGCGCCGCCTCGGAGACCACGTGCCGCTAGCGATGAGCATCTCCTCGCAGAAGCTGATGCGCGACTTGGTCGCAAAGTGCCACGACCAGCTGGCGAAGCTCGCCGTCGACACGAGTGCGACGAAGACGAACCAGAACCAGAGAAAGACGTACATCTTCTCGTTGAACAGGTTGATGGGCAGCACGCACTGGACCGTGTGCCGGTGCACGTTCCCGCCGAACTCGCGCACCTTGAACGAGCAGAGCGTCGAGCGCGGGAACCTGGACGACTCGGCAGCCGAATCGGAGCCGGCGGCAACGCGGCGCAGCACGTCCAGGCCGTAGTTGGCGTGCGCGTCGCCGACGAAGGCGTTCATCAGGAAGATCTGGCCGACGGAGTTGGCGATGTAGAGCAGCTTCACGCCGACGTAGACGAAAGCCAGCGAGCTGCCATAGCGATCGCCGCGACACGCGTAGCTGCACCAGCGGCCCAGCCGCCCGCCGCCGGCGTCGGCGCGGCGCAGCTTGCTGCGCAGGAAGGCGCCGAGGTGCAGCGCCGCCGAGCGGATCACCGTCTCGCGAACGCTCGCGTTCACCATGGACGCGTCGCCGAGCGCCTTGCACAGGCTCTTGAGGTCGCAGCCGGCGCGCCGGTTGAGCGCGTGCCACGCGAGCGACGGGAAGTAGAAGAGCAGAGCCTGGACGACGAGCACGATGGGCACCCACTGGTAGTAGTTGATCTCGGACGAGGCGCGTATGTCCTCGTCGCGGCTCGGTATGACGTCGCCGACCGGCACGTAGTAGGTGCTCTTGATCCAGCAAATGTTGTCCGTGTAGTCTCGCATCGAAGTCGTGTACGTCGCCGGCACCCAGCAGACGATCGGGTCACCGACGTACTGCTTGGTCGATATGATGACGCAGAAGACGATGAGCAGCGAGACGGTGTAGCGACAGGACAGCTTGTCGGCCGTGTCGTCGTCGCCACCAAGCTCGAGGCTGACGCTTCTCGCCGCTGCCAGAAACGTGGTCATGGCAGCGACGACAGACCTGCGGAGGATGGTGGCAACAAAGCTGTTGCGGCCAAAGAGACACGCTCGAAACATAATTAAGTAAATTAAATAAAAAAAAATAGCATAATTAAATAAATAAAGTTGCACATATGACCCGGTAAAGGAAGACGTGCACGCACGCGCGCACGCACCCAGTAGCCCAGCGTATTTTACTTGAACGTAAATGTGCATTGTGCAAGCGCGTGTGGGCGAGTGCGTGCGTGTCAGTGTGTATGTGTGTGTGTGTGTGTGTGTGTGTGTGTGTGTGTGTGTGCGTGTGTGTGCGTGTGTGTAAAGCAATAATGAAGGTCGGCTGAATCAACGACCTAGCGCCTATGCAGCAGCAGAAGAGCTGAAGCTGCTGCCACCCCTTAACCACATCGGCCCGCTTACAGTGCGAAAGTAAGGATTGTCTGCTGCAGAACTAGAACTCCCGACCGGGGTAGAAAAGTTCGAGCACATGGCCTGAGCTAAGATCCGGAGGCGTGTGCATCAAGGGGGGGGGGTGCCTGGGCATGGCTGTGATAGGCTGTCAAGAGAGCAGCTACGCCCCCACGCCAGGTGTATGCCTGCAGGCGCATGCGTGCCAGCAGCGAGCACGCTGTTTTTTCGCGAAGACTCGCACACACACGTCTACCGCGCTTAGCGAAGCCCACAGCCAGCCATTGGCGATTTCAAAAAAAGTGTGGTTTCTGAGCGAACTCGGGTCCGCTTGTCTGCCAGTTCGAGTTCACGACGGTGTTCCCGCTGCCGACGAGGCAGCTGCCGCCCGCACGGCACGAAAGCTAGCGCTCCGCGAGAGCTTCACTCACCTCAGCCAGCGCTGCGCCGATAAGCAGTAGATAGGGTAGCCGATCAGCGGGGACTGGAGCGCCGTCGCTCTTTGCAGACGCCGTCGCTCTTTGCCACGGTGAGTCAGGCTGCAGCGGTCAGACTGCAGCGCCGGCGCTGCAACTCAGTGAATGAGGCAATTTAAATATGGCGTCGTGCTAGCCCGGGCATTTATACAGTCGGAACAATTGGTCGGAAGGCGAGAGGAAACACTAGCTCATTCACTTAAAAGCGGCCACCAAGAGCGCACCGCATCAATGCTGGGCAAACACAATCGAGCAATGAGGGTGTGTGCAGATTGCCACCCGGACCGATTGTGTGATTCACTCCCAGCTTGCTTACTAAATCGCACCCATTTCGTCTGTACGCCAAGGAGCAGAGCTCACCGCCGTGGCACACTCAACTGTTAACTGACATTTTAGCGAGGCAGGCTCCGAGTGCTGCGAAGTGGCTGCACGTACTGAAGTGCGACGCACGAGAGTGTTTTCCGAACGGCAGATACCACGCGGCGAGAATGCCGTCTGATCAACGGCTGCTTAAGATAGAGGCAGAGGGAAAAATAGAAGGCTCCAAACGCGGGTAAAGATGATCGAAGACAGCAGGAGAGGTAGAGAGGAGACGCCAGAAACAGAGAAAGAGAGAGAGAGAAAGAGAGAGAGAGAGAGAGAAAGGGAGAAAGAGAGAAAGAGAGAAACAGAGAAAGAGAGGACGAGAGTAAGTGGTATTGACAGCAAGGGAAAACTTAGGAAAGCAAATAAAAAGGAGAAGCACATTTCAGTGAGCCACTTAGAAGGGTGGCTTGAGACGGAAATAAGAGAGCAGAAAGAAGAAACGAGATACAAAATGAGAAGAGAGGGAAATACGGCAAGGGAGAGAGAGAGAGAGATGGAGACAGCAGGCAGAAGTAGGAGAGCGGAGTGAAGGAAAAGAAGCTACGAACTTCCGGCAGAAAGGAGTCCTGGTTGGGAAACGTCGCTGGGAAACAGAGGTGCGATTGAAAGCTTTTTTCGCTAAGACTTGTGTACGACTTATGTAAATGATAACCTAGCAGCTAATCTGAGCTATTGAGGAGGGCGTCATTGAAACGAAAATTGCTGACGTCATCGAGGCAGCTCCACTGATTGATGTGCACCAGAAAACTCATGTTCATCGCATTCTTCGAGCTCTGAAAAACGCTGCAGAACATAGCGCAGCGAAAGTTATCACCACAACCGAAAATCGCGTTCGCTATCAGTTGCCGTGTCCACACTCTGTGTTATTTAAACATCGAATCTCACTTCTGACGATTACCCAGTGGCTGGAGCTTGTGGAAACAACGTATGAGGGAAGATAGAAATGGAAACCAGCAGCTTCTTTGAACTTCCGAAAGCTTGCAGAAAGTAAACACTACGAACTAAATAGAAGTAAGTATTGTAGATGCTTGTAAACACTATATGCCAGATTACGAACAATGGAAGCTGGACTAGGGGCGGATGCACGCCGTCAATTGGATGGGCAGGCGGACGGGTTGGAGCAGCCGACGGCCAGCGGCTGACTTTATGGGAGATCCCTAATAGATTCTCTAAGCTGAAGGAGTTAATTTTGAAGGCTGTATTAAAAAAGTATGCATGTTTACATGATACCGGTGCGCTATGCATTTCATATGCATCGAGCTGGGTAGTTTTTAATGTGATTGAATCCAAAACACTGATCGATGACGCCCAACCAATGTGGGCACAGCTAAAATGGGTGTCATGTAAAATATGTGATTGAAGATTATGGAATAATCTTCCCATATGCTTACAATGCTACAACGTGCACTCGTCTAGTTGAAATTAAACATTTAGCGGTGCTTAAATTGTGAAACTATGATGACCGGGCGTTTGATGACTCTGCTTTAATTACCAACGCTAGTACTGAGGGAATTAGCTAATAATTAAACGGCTAAGTGAAGAGCTTGACTTGGACATACGGTCTTAGCGACGGTCCACAGGTCGGTGAGTAACTGTGGCTGAGCATTTGCATAATATGCGGGTAATGCAGGATTTAAAATTTTCAAATTCAATTTTCACGTTTCAAGCTTATCGATATGCTTAATTAATAAAAGCATCTGATGGCGTCGAAAGCGAAAGAAAAGTTTAATACTCGAGTATACCAGTGAGAAATCACGGAAAACAGCAGCATTGCATTGCAATGCAGGCCCGAGGGTCCATCGGTCTAGTGATAAGCCCAGCCTAGCTGATGAGCCCGGTCTATTGTCCGGCAAAGACTAGAAAAATCCCTACCACGACCTGGGTCGTTGGGTATTCGAATATTAGTTTTTCAGTTTTCCTGTTTCTAACCAAGTCATAAGAGAAGCGCACTCTGAGCTTTCGACTGCACAGAGCTTCGAAGTTCCTGGGATCATTCTCCATTGTCTCCTTCCATTGTCGAGTTTCTCCGCCTGCGACGTTTCTGTTGAGCTTCGGCAATGTGGCACTGAGTGAGTGGCTTCACTGGTTCGCACCCTTTTCTCTTGGTTCT